>JARVJO010000164.1:11914714-11949250 GCA_031762555.1 Cynodonichthys magdalenae | reverse complement strand
TCAGACACCTTTCCTAATGTTGTTGTAATGACTGAATGTTTTTTTTTATTAGGCAGCCAGGGGTCGTTGCTGTCACAAGGCCTGTTCCGCGGGTCTAAACAGATCTGGAGGCGACAGCTCCCCCTGCTGCATCAACTTAGTATTACATCAACACTGTTTTGTGAGTTCATTAAAACTCATTAAAATAAAATGCATTATCAAACAAACAAGCATCTAATGTAAACCTTAAATTATAATATAATATGAACTGAATGTAATAAACAAAGCATAAAAAGGTCTGTTGTAATACTGAGTGCTCTTTTGCTATCTATGGAGGTAGGTTTGTTTCAAAATGTTTCAAAATTTGGATTTGTGCACCTGTGGTAAAAATTTCAACTGCAAAAAAGTTTTACACAAATATATTTTTGAATTTAAAATCACAGGAAAAAAATGGTTACAAATGTGTAAAATGACATTTAAACAAATATAAGAGCCACAGAATTTAATTGTGACTGGATGAAATATTATATATATTTATGTAATATATATCAATGAGTCTTACACCCTACTCGTTTGTATACAATCCATCACACTCCAGCATATACAGTATTTGAGGGGGGGTACACTTGCACACCCTGTGGGTTCAGTTGAAGTTTTTTGTCCTTAATGGTTTTTTTTATTTACATTACTTTTACATATATTTTCAGTAGTTTTAAAAGCAGCACTTTTACTTCAGTAAAAACTTGAGTTGATACTTTTACACAAGTCTGATTAAACCCTATCTATACTATACTATACTTCTAAGTAATGAATGTGAATACTTGACACTTCTGTTGGAGTTGGAGTTAACCTACCTACCTAACCTTAAATTATAAACCAAACAAAATACACAAATAAATTACAACTGTAACCCTTTTTATTTTACATAACTGTTAGTAATTTAAATAACCAGAACATTTATAATTTACTCAGCTTTTTAAAAAAAAACATTATTTATTAAAATTGAGTAAAAAATAAGAACTTCATCAGTGTGTCTCTTCAGGACAGAGCCTCACAACTGGCATCCATCATTGACGCTCTTCAATGCATAACGTAGCTCCTGGGTGCGCACGTCGTTGTAGCTAGCAACCAGCTAGCCAAGTCCAATCCAGTAATACAAATCATTGGTCATGTCAGTGACGAGTGTATACACTGACATTACACATACACTGTGTAGATGTGTGTATAGTAGGGGGCCTTGATCTGTCTCTCCATCTGTATGGGGGTACCAGACTGAAAAATGTGGAAGACCTTTGATTTAAATCATTCCAGTAACAAAACTATGTATAATAGGCTCATAAATTCTTTTAGTTAAGCATTTTTGTTTGCATCTTTATGCACACTTTATTACATAACATTATTTTAATTCATTTATTTTATAAATGTTTTACATACATCTGTACACATCATGTGATTCATCTCATTAAGTCTATGACCTGTTTGTATTTCAGACCCAGCCCTCCCTTAGTGTGTTCTCTAAGATTTCATCATAAAGCCAGCTTTGTCTGAACTCTTGATTCTTGTCCATCAACTGGAACAGTCGAAGATACTCCTTTGGGTATACGTTGCCTGTAAGGATGTCCTCTGGCAGGCCTAACTCTGATAACAGCTTACTCCCACTATCAGGATACCAGAGACTAGAGAAAACACACAAAGAGGAACTATAAGCAAGATGACAGAAAAGGATGAAATCACATTTACCCTATAAACTCAAACAGCCTGTTAGCATGGTTGTACATCACACGTGTGCTCCAGACCCAACAGAAGTTTTTTTTGTGTGTAAATTTCTTACTTCAGCTTTTCAATGAGCTTGACCTTCCTCTTCACCAAGCACTGTTTAACCATCATTAGAAGGGTTGAAGCATTGGAGGGATTTAGGCCTGCAGAGAAGAGGTCTGCACGAGGACGCAGCCGCACCAGGCACATGTGCTCGTCTGAAAGCTGGGAGGGGGAGATGAAGCTGTAAAACAAATTGTGTTTACGCTGCTGTTATCAAGCCTGCTTTTTATTAATTACCTTGCTCTTAAAGCCAGACCCATTTGGTTTTGAAGACACCACAAATGATTCCCAGGGTTCCTGCACAAAAATGAGGTTGACTTTATGTAGAAGACAAAATCATAAATATTCATTTTAGAAAACCAGTAATTTTATTATAAATAAAGGCAACCCTAACTACAAGAGATGCACCAAATTATCAACCTGAAATCAGTACCGGAGGATTTTCACCATGTCTTTAAACCATCAGTACTGAGAAATCTGACATTTTTTCAGTCCATGAATGCACCGTCAGTGCAGCTTTTGGACACTACATTAAATTTATTGTATTTTATCTCATCTTAGTAAAATTATTTTTTATTTATTTGGAGAGAGGTAAGGCCTGTAACCGACTGCAGTTAAAAAACAACAAAAATTAAGTTGATCAAAGTTTTTATGGTCAATATTAGTTAAATAATGATAATAATAACATGTAAATGAGTTTGTATGGGTTAGTTCATTGAAAGATTATTAGATATTTGTATTGGCAGGTCAGGGCTATTCAAAAATCAGATATCGTTTCTGACCCACAAAACCAGAATCGGTGCATCTCTACTAATAATGTTAAAAAGGTTTCTTCTTCATTTTATACCTTGTGCAGGAGTTCAATATCACAAGCCATCTGCCAGAGGACACCAAAGGCTCTGTAGTTCAACATGTCACCAGGACGACACACCATTTTCTAATGAAGAAACGACTGGGTTAATTATTTGACACAAGTGTCTTAGTAATTATTTATACAAGTTATCACATTCTACTTCAGCATCAGCTAAGCGATTGTGATGTGAAATCTGAATAAAGCAACTGAGGGAAGGTGACAGAAATCTTCAACTATTACAACTAATAAACTGGAGAACTTGATGATTTTAAGCTGCTCAGATAAAATAAAAAGACGTGAGCATTTATGTCATCCAAACTCACAAAACGATTTAAAAGAGCATAGTTTGTTTTTACCTTGTATTCCTTCTCGCTAATAAAGAGGTTGAGCTCTATTCTTCCGTATCTGTAAACGGATAATCGCTCAAACAAAGCATAAACCATCTTCAACAGAATGCCACGTTTGTTCCGTTGGGGCAGGATTCCTACCACCTTCACTGGGATATCTGGAGAGATGGACAAACAAAAACATTTACCACACACTCACACAGAGTTTTAAAAGCTGGCACTCTATAAAGCAATACACAGAATTTGTTGCTAAACAATGTTAAGAGAAAAAAAAACAGATTTTTTTCCCACTTATCTCAAAAGGGGAGAGTAGAAACGCTCAAATTTAGAACTCATAGCATTACTCTTGAAGTCTGCATGCATAAGAGAAAATCTGCAACATTGTGGATTTTGTCTGTTTCTGAGTTTTGTTTTCTTATACCATCATTCCAAGCAGCCTCTGATATTCCCAGGTCAGTGAACAGTTTGTCAGACAACATAGTTCCAGACCTCAAAGAGCCAGACCCGATGGGGTCGAGAGCAAAGTAGTTACAGTGAACCACTTCCAGCTGACCATCAAGTTGTGCCTCCAGCACCTACAACATGTAAACAAGTTTTCAAAATTAAGAAAAGTAATGCAATATCATATACGGTCAAAAAAATTGTTTGATTGCTTTAAGACATTAGTAGTACCTGCAGATTATCTAAGAAGACTCGGTCACCCTCAAGAGCTACGACTCTTTGAGCACCAGCGTTTAATAATGTTTTTGTCAACACTCCTGGACCTAAGAAACGAAGAAAAAGAAATTAAATAAGTTTTTCACTGTAAAGGTTTTCACCTTGATCGGCTGGACAATTTAAAAAATTGAACAGATTTCCTCCCAGTCTTTAAACCATTTATACTGAGAAAGCTGACATTTTCTTTGGTCCATGAATGCAACATCAGCCCAGCATGCTGGACCCTATATTTAATTTGTTTTATTTGATCTTATCTTAGTAAAATTATTTTGTATTTATTTGCAATTTAAAAAAATAAGTTGATCAAAGTTGTTTATGGCCACTATTTATTAAAGGTGAATATTGAATAATAAAATAAGAAAAATAAAATTAAAAAAACATGCACAAGTTTAGATGGATTATTTTACTGAAACAGGACTGATAGTAGTGTTTAAAGTGACAGCTGCACCTCTGTCAGATCTAGAGAAATGTTTGTCAAATCAATGTTTTTTTTTTCTTTGTGTGATGTTTGTTTGTTTCGCTAAGCTGCTATCAGCCCTGTTGTAAGAATATCAATATCGGCAGGTCAGGGCTAATCAAAAATCGAATTTCGGTATCAACCCACAAAACTAGAATCGGTGCATCTCTAAATACTGTTAATTTGGTTTGTTTGTCCAAAGCTGGATGAACATCGCACACAAAAAAAAACATACCTGGGTTACATTCCAAGATAACAGCTTTACTATCCTGTAGATCAGGTCCTAAATGCTGTGCTACCACATTAGCCAGATATGGATCCACGATGAATTGTCTGATTGTTTTACAAGCTTGAGCCTGACGTATATTCTCCTCTAATGCCCCGAGATCCAGGTAGTCGTAACGGCTCAAAGGACGAAACTGACCCTGTGAAAAGACATTCATGTGTACATACGTATTAAAGCCACATTAGCTGTCAAATACAAAATTTCTTTTAAGGTTTTGATTTGATTTTTTATGGGTTTTGAAAAATGGGGTTAACCTACATGTACAGCTGCTGCAGACAGGTTTCTTTGCGTTAGCGCTGACGTTTTCTCTGAACGAGGCAGTTGGGAACTTGGACCAAGCGAGTGCCGACCCGGACTCAAA
The DNA here is from genome assembly GCA_031762555.1 of Cynodonichthys magdalenae. NCBI lineage: Eukaryota > Metazoa > Chordata > Actinopteri > Cyprinodontiformes > Rivulidae > Cynodonichthys > Cynodonichthys magdalenae. The sequence goes on along the minus strand of JARVJO010000164.1, from coordinate 11,944,432 downwards.
GGGTCCAGGCTGTAAGACCTTCTATGAAGCACAGGAATCCCAGGATCACATCCCACAGGGGCCAACGCTGCCTTTGGTAAACAGTGTCTACTTCTGGCAATATGGCAGCAAGTAGAGCGCAGCATCAGCTCCATCACTTTACAAATCTGGGTGGACATGATGAACTACCAGACATTAAGCTACAACAAAGGGAAAAGAGAGTGGAGATTTGGACACCTCTAAAAGAATTTCCTGCAAAAAGAAATGGGACAAAAACAACAAGAACGGTTATTTGTGGTGACATTAGTAAACGTGGGTGTATCATGAACTACAATATTATATAATACATTTAAATAAAATACGGAATAATTCTCAAATCGTGTTTTCACATAATTCTCAAATCGTGTTTTCACATACCGACTTGGTAAGTAGATCATTTAAAATACCATCTAAAACACTATACAACGTGCTTAAGTTAAAGCGTTCACGTTGAAGACTAAATTCTACCCAAACATTTAATTGGAATACCAAATAAACGATCCACATGGAAGTATTGTGCTTAACAGTATCTACATAAGTACAAAATAACCTAAGTAAGTAAAAATCAGTCTTTTGACGAAAAATCCATGTCGTCAAAAGACTGAGTATTCAACTTGTCTTGTTAACATAACGTGCTAGCCACGTACCTCCTAAAGAATAACAATTTTATCACAAAACCAGCAAACATACCTCTCTATAGATTGACGTATATTTCCAGATCTAACAATTTCCGGAGTGTAAAACCTCCTTTTGTGTCTGTAAATGATGATCAAACTCAGTGACATTGAGCTCTTCACATCTTTACCCTCTGCGTACACATTTGTTTCGCAAACTCTCGTGTTGCCTCGTGCGCATCTCATTGTCGTCACAAAACGGCGACGAAATGTGCGAAAAACTACAGGAAGTACTTTTTACTTCTTCTTTTTCTACGTTTATCGGCGGTTGCGTTGCATTGCCGCCACCTACGGCTGGAAGTGGTTAAGCTAAAGCAAACGCGATTTATAGGCTTAAGTCGTACTTTATTGGGATAACATAAAGCTTCTAAAATGTTAATCAAACAAGTATTTTTTTGCGTTGAACTGAAATATTATGCACAGAAGACGGAGAGCGAATGCTAGCACATTAGCACCGTTTTGCTACGGAAGTAGACAGCAACGCTCTTAAAAGCAGACGCTCCGCCTGGTCAGCGTCTCATTGATAGGACGGAGGTATCCCAACAAGGTTCTCCTGTATCTGCTAGTACCATGGCGCGAGTAGAAACATCCTCCGACAGGCCGTACCACCTGGTTATCTTCGGAGCCTCTGGGTTTACGGGTCAGTTTGTGGTGGAAGAAGTGGCCCGGACGGTCTCCGAAGACCCCAAAGGGAACACGAAGTGGGCCGTGGCGGGTAGGAGCAGGCAAAAGCTGGAAAAAGTTCTGGAGCAAGCAGCTGGTGTCCTCAGTATGTATTTTACCAGTCCTTTAGTGCATGCAGAAATGGCTTATTTATTGATGAATTTAATGTAATTTCATTATGTTGGGCTGCAAAAGCGAGAATGCTTTGGCAGCATTTAATCAAACTCCACGAAAGTAAAGATATGACATTCATTGCTTAACTCGCTTTCAAGATAATGAAATAATCCAGTTAGGCTTGTGCAACCAGTTGGACACGACTTTAACCCCATATAAATCATCTTGTGTAGTTCATAAACAGAATAAATTTATTGTTTTATAATATTAGCTCATATGCAAAAGTGCAGTAAAGATGACAGCAAAGCACTGATGCCTCGTCATAATTACACAGCTCTGGACAGAAAGAAGCATTGTGCAACTCTGAATAAGTTGCTTCTAGAAAGACCTTATAGTTTACCCTGTAGCTGTCTCTTATGGTCATTTCAAAGCTTATTACTGTGGTGAAAATGCTAATAATTTGACTATTTCAATTCCTTAATCTTTGCCAAGTTTTAATTTGCACTCCCTTTAATACAGATTAGATCTGAGTTTTAAAAAATAATAACCCATCACAGTCTTAAGGTTGGTTTGCATCTCTTCTATATAGAATATAAAAGATATAGGTATTTATGTATGAAATATTGAGCAAATTAAGTTCATGTATTGTCTTCTGAGGTATCTGCAACTAAATAACAATAACTTTGATTAAATGAAGACAGAGTATGTCTTCATTTGCAGAAGTAGCCTTTGTGTATTTTTTATTTAAGAGACATTACTCATAACATCCAGTTTATTCATATCTTTTTCACTTTTTCCTTCAGGTTTAGTGATTATCCACTAAGCTCTACCTAGTATCTGGTTTTAGGCTTTAAACATCACTTTATTGCTGTTTACTACAAACCACGATTAATTTGCAAAGCAAACTTTAATTAGAAACTATTGAAAAATTTAAGAATACCATTTTTTCATTGGATGGGATGAGAAATATTTGCTGTATGATATTTTATATATATTACTGTATTTGTGGTATAATCATATGTGCAGTTCATATGTGATTCTAAACACTGCTGTCCTGACTTGACCAGCATGTGGATGGGTGAATTCTTATTTTTTTATTTGGATTTTCCATGGTCACACAAAAGCTAACATTTAGAGAAGGGGGAAAAAAAAACTATTCCTGTGATTTCCTTCCAGTTAAAAACCAAAAACAATGCATTCAGTTCATTCTTTTGTTGTTCGCTGCAGTTTATACTTTACTGACACTTTCATCTTTTCTCATACAGTGAATGACCTATCAACATTTTGTATCTTATTATTGATGCTTTGCTAAATGATTTGTATACTTTTAAATAGATGGCTGAGCAGCTAGGTTTGAACATCAGCCAAGGCCTTCTTACACTACTAAATACTGATTCCAAGTTGTGTAAATTTTGCTAAACACTAAATATGTTTATGTTAAAGGTGGAATAAAAAAATAATCTACTACAAGCCTCTTTTGGACATATGCATACTACAATACTATCATTTAGATCATGAGTACACAACTATATGAGTAATTGAATCATAAAATTTTTATAAGTCTGTATAAGTTGTCTAAAATGTTAAAGTGTGACAGAGCCTTAACATTTTTCGTTCAAACAGTCCAGAAAATGTATTTAACAACAAAGTCATTTATTAGTTTTGTTTTATTATTTGTTTAGTTTCAACGATTGTGGTTCTTTTTGTTCGTTTGTCTGGCGACGACAGTCCTAAAAGTTAGAATATTCATTAAAGATGAAGATTTAAAGGTAAAAGCTAAAGTTGATGACTTCTAACTTCAACAGAGGCTTAAATTGCAAACATTTGAAAGGCCACTAAGTTGCTTAAAGGCACATTTCTAAACATGGAAATGTAAGCTCTTATTAGGTCCAGAACAGGGAGAAGTGTCATTGTCATGTTTATAACAAAAGTTTCCAAAAGGATTAGATTGTAATTCTCTTGTCTCCTCCTGTTCGGCTTCCCTTCGGGGAGTGTACAACAGCTGATGGAACATACCGACTCACTGATTAATCTCCAGCTCTGAAGTTATCTCGCTGAAACAACCTTTGAGATGTTTTAGATTGTTGCAACATGCTGGAAATAACTTTTATTGTTTGTACAAGGTCTTCTACAAGTTCATTTATTCAACATATTTAGTCTAACTCATTCAGTATCTGGGGACTCGAGTTGTTTATTTTTCATGTAATTATTTCACACTGATGCAGTATTCACCAGAATAAATGTGCTGCTCTGTGTTTAGGTGAGCATTTTTTGGCTTTAGTGTATAACTGCAAATTTAAAATATTGACGTTAAATCATTATATGTAAATGTTTGTATTTCCATTTGGACTTCAGTTGACCAGTATAAGTGTACAGCAATTACTGGTCAATGCATACATTGTTATATATTGTGCATATTTTAACAATATCGTTTACAGTAAATTAAGCATGTCGTGAATTCTGTTTAGGAGCTATGAGATTAAGTTGCAAAAAATGTTATTGTAATAGGTTGGAATTAATAAGAAAAACACATTTAGTAAGATTAATTCCATGTTCAGACTGTTGAAGATTGCATTTGTGATAGAAGTGTTCATTTACATCTTTAAACAAAATCAATTTAAAAGCTTTTTCCAAACATTACTTGACTTGCTGTCTCTAAATGAAACCTCTTTATATTTAGTACTATGTATTCTGATTTTTAGCTGTGCTTGATATTTTTCTCCATCAAGGATGTGCTAATTATCCTCAGTGGTTTCCGTCTGAACCAAGTGGTCATCTGAACATGGTCATTACTTTCACTCTGGCTTGTCTCATAAAATTCTCACTCTCACTCACACTCTCTCACTTTCTCTCTCACCCGTTGACAGATAAACCCAACCTGAGAACGCAGGTGGACATAATTGTTGCAGATGTTGGAGAACCTGACTCCCTGGCAGCTATGTGTAAACAAGCTGTGATTGTTCTGAACTGCGTCGGGCCTGTAAGTAAAGGATTGCGTTTATTTATGCGTTCGTCACGTAGTTTATTTTGCTTCATGCCATAATTTGTCTTTTCTCCTGTTTTCTCACATGGGCTTTAAAGTAGACGTATCATTCTTTTAAATCCCTTTTCACATTTAAATCATTCATTTGAGGTCTATATAAAGTGGAACTGCGATGCTTTGGTCTGAATTCCTCCTTATTGTAACTCCACAAACCCCTGTTTCACCCCTTTTCTGAGGTGTGTCTCAAAGTAGCTGGTTTCAATGCTGTTCCTTTAAATCCAAACAAGTGCTTCACACGTCGCCCCCTCCAGCTTCCAGAGTGCTAAATTCTAGTTTGATAGAAGAGTTTACGACTATATAGTGGTGCAGAAACGTTTTATTTACAAATTGATTAAAAGATGTCAACAACAAAAGACTTGTCCATCCAGCTTTACATGTTAGAGCCAGAGTCTGACCCAGAGCCAGAGGAGAGTAAAGACAATGAAATTGTAGTTGGTAAGCCCAGATCTTATTGAAGTTCTGTTGCAAATTCTGTGACATAATAGTTCAGAAAACGTCTTAGAGAAAACTGAACGGGTTGAAAAATATGACTCAACCAGAATATTTTTGCAGCAACAGGAGAGACTACATTTAGTTTCTGCACTCCTAGAGACTCAAGTTCATAATAAAATGTATTTAACAGCTAAAAAAATGGATTTTGCATATGTCTCCTTTTAAAATGCACACTTGCACACAGCAGCCCCCCTGGACAATGAAAGACACTGACTTAGAATCTCACAATAACTTGTATTGTAAAGAACTGAGTCTGTTTACAGCAGCAGTTTTGTTTCTCAGAGTTCTTTTACAGTAGTGAGCACTGTTTCACAAAGCAGCACTCTGTCAGCTGATTTCAAGCTCAAACAGAACTGAATATACAGCACACACTTTGAGATTTTTTTTTTCTTCCATTGTCTTGTTTTTCTTCTGATAGGCAATATTTTAATGTATTATTGAAATGAGGAAAAACAACTGAATCATATTTATCCTGGCTTATTGGTTTGTATAGTAGAAGTTGGAATAGAAGTGACAGATTCTTTAATACCTCTTTAAGCCCACTGGGGGCAGAATTTATCTTTTTTTCTCATTCTATCTTTTATACCAGTTTATGGTTTCCAGAAGTTCTTTTTTTTTATAGCCTTGTTTCTTGATATTTTTAAGAGGTTTATATAATGTATAAATTATACAGTTATATGTTAATTACATTTTGGGCAAATTATTTCAGGGACAGGTTAAAAGGCTACAAACTGACCACACATGGGATAGATGAACAGTATGATTAAATATAATTCAAGACAGAGAAATGGTTTGTTTTATTCTGGTTTCTATCTAAATGGGAGTTGGAATAAATTTGAATACTTGGACAAAAAATATAATTTTTGAAGTAAAAACGTGTGAATTTGTTTGTTTTATTTTATAGTACAGATTCTTTGGTGAGCAGATGGTTAAAGCCTGCGTGGAGAACGGAGCTCATCATATCGACATCTCTGGAGAGCCGCAGGTATTTTAATGTTGTGAAATAAACTTTTATAATCAGTCATTTATATGACATGGAAGATTGTTGGTTTGAGCTTCACTGATCATTTCAGCATCTCAGTTTTATAGCATCTTATCTTTTTTAGGTAACATGCAAACTGAATGTTGTACTTTATCAATTTAGCATGATGTTTATACTTTATTTAAATTAATAAGTAAGACTTGCATTCTGATGGTGGAAGTTCTGGCATTCAGCTTTGAAACTGTGTGAGTTTGAATGAAATTAAAGACATGCCTGCGTTTCATGCTGCATCTAATTAAACATAATTATCTCCAACTTTTGCTACATAACAGCAACTGCTCTCTGCTGTCAGACTGGTTTATGTGCAACATTTTACTGAAACTCAACCAGGCTAATCAGTGTTTTGATGCAGTTTTAAAAAGTTCAGTAAAAAAAAAGGGGGGGGGGGTGTCATATTTGATCACCTCAAGACAGCAGAGTTTTTAAAGATGTCTCTATTTTGATGTTTCATCAGATCATCTTAAGAAAAATATTATGCTCGGGGTTGACACAAAATAAATCAAAATTTCTTTAAATATAAATTGGTTTATATTTATCAGAAAAGGTATCTTTTATTTGTGCATACACACACTTGTGTTTCTGTTTCTACCTGTTTGTACTCAGTTTTTGGAGAGCATGCAGTTGAAATACAGCAGCCAGGCAGCTGATAAAGGAGTTTATATCATTGGAAGCTGTGGCTTTGACTCTATTCCTGCAGACATGGGAGTCATCTACACCAGGGACCAGTTCAAGGGTAAAATATAATATAATGCATATTGACCTGCATTAACTCTGTTTACATTTATGAACCAAGTTGAAGCTCAGACATTCATTTGCATAAAGTAATATTGTGTTTATTTACAGGGACTCTAACTGCTTTGGAGAGCTTCCTGACTGTCAGCTTTGGACCTGATGTATGTCTGTCCATAAAAATGACATTAAAATAACACATTACCGCTCCCCAACATTTCTCTGTTCTACATGTACAGTGGTGTGAAAGTGTTTGCCCCCTTCCTGATTTTTTATTTGTCACACTTAAGTGTTTCAGATCACCAAACAAATTTAAACATCGGAGTAAGATAACACAAGTAAACACAAAATGCAGCTCATAAATGAAGGTCTTTTGTTATTTAGGGAAAAAGAAATCCAAACATACAGGGCCCTGTGTGGAAAAGTAAATACCCCCTAATGCTAATAATGGGTTGGGCCCCCCTGTGTAGCAAAAACTGCAATCCAGCATTTGCGATAACTGTCAGCGAGTCTTGCAGAGCTGCTAGGGAATCCTGGCCCACTCATCTTTGCAGAATTGTTGTAATTCTGCCACATTTGAGGGTTTCTGAGCTTGAACCACTTTTTTAAGCATCTCAATTTATTTTAGGTCAGGGCTTTGATTAGGCCACTCCAAAGTCTTTAATTTGTTTTTTCTTAAGCCATTCAGAGGTGGACTTGTTGGTGTTTTGGATCATTGTCCTGCTGCAGAACCCAAGTGTGCTTCAGCTTGAGGTCACAAACTGTCCGGACAGTCTTCTTCAGAAGTTTTTGGTAGAAAGCAGAATTCATAGTTTCATTCACCACAGCAAGTCTTCCAGGTCCTGAAGCTGCAAAACAGCCTCCATGTTTTACTGTGTTTTTCTTAAATGATGTTATTTCTGCACCAGATGTAATGTTATCTTTGTCTAATATTTAAATTTGTTTGGTGATCTGAAACATTTAAGTGTGACGAACATGAAAAATAAGAAATTAAGAAGGGGGCAAACAGTTTTTCACACCACTGTGCATGCACGTATTTACTCTGTAAATATTTACGGGTCATATCTTCGGTCAGGGTGGACATATCCATGACGGTACATGGCAGTCGGCCATATACGGTCTTGCAGACGGCCCAAATCTCCACGGTCTTCGGAAGAAGTTTAATCACAAACCCCTCCCCAGTGTTGGCTCAAAGCTGAAACGCAGGTACAAAACACACAATTGTTTTTATTTTCCTCAAAATGTCCACCTCAACATCAATCAATTATTAAGTCACATTTTTATTTTGGTCTTATATAGTTTTAAGCAAAAGTTTTCAGAAAGAAGTCACTAACAGTGTTTCCATCCAATTTTAATTTTGAGCGAATTTTTTAAATTTCACAAAAAGGAAAAAAAAAAAAAGAAATGCGAATCAGTTGTTTCCATCAACTGCCTTGAAGCAAATCAACCAGGCTACACAAAGTGTAATTACGTCAGATGCATGGCTGTAAACAGGAAGTAGAAGTCGCAAACTCACAGGGACTACACATCTGACTAGGGACTACATCATTTAAACAGTTAATTTGGTTAGCCTGTAAATTGAGCTAGCATGCTAAAGGACAAACCCATTCAAGTGAATGATAGTAGCTAGCCCAGCAGGTAGCTAACTATGGAAACAACAGTGTTTGACGGTCAGCATACCTTGCTGTTAGCTCGCTTATTACAGTGTTTTTGTAATTAAATTACGTAACTAAGTTACATGTAATTAGTTACTCCCCAACACTGTCAACCATGTGAGGTAAATGTTCGCTACGTCAGAACTTCGACAAATGTGTTTCCATCTCCTTTTGCGCATTAACTCTTGTTCGAAAAACCCCAAAACCACTTTAAGTGAGCGTATAAACGTTTTTGCGAAATGGAGGAAGTTTTTTTTGAATTGTGCCGTTTCCATCCACCTTTTCTAATGCGATACTTCAAAATGCGCATTAAAAAACGTTGATGGAAACACGGTTACTGTTTGCTTTTTTTTTTTTTTTCTAATTATTAATCATTAAGGAAGTTAATACATTTTTCATATTTGACCGTTTTAAAGACCAAACATTCTATTTATTTTAAGTTGGACCCACAGAAATGCCAAACATAAATAACAATATTGGGTACAGGCTGTCCTTTAAAGAAAAGTGATGAAAATGTCAACAAATGTTTAAAAATTTCTGTCCTGCATTTTTTATTTTATTTTTTTTTCTGTGTTTGTGTGTTTGTAGAGGAGCGCTGTTCTACAGCAATGAGCTCCAGCAGTATGCTGTACCCTTCATGGGTTCTGATCCTTCTGTTGTGAAAAGAACCCAACGCTTCCTGGCAGAAGATCATCAGGCCACACCGGTTAGTGTTCGGATTGGTGAAGATCGCATTCATTTCTTCTGGATAAAATGTTTTTGTTTTATTTTGGTAGTGTGTGGCTTTTAATGGTCAAATTAGAACAGTTCTATTTCAGTATTTTAATCTATTACAATTCACCAGTTTTGTTTATCAGATCTAGATGAACACAGCATGTCTTTTACCTCCTGCTAATTTTAATCCCAGGTCCAGTATGGAGCATATGCTGGAGTTGGAGGTGTGGGGAACTTGATCAAGTTGATGTTTGCTGGCATGATTTTCTGGTTCTTGGTCAAGTTCAGTTTTGGACGCAACCTGCTCATCAAGGTAAATAATGAACAACGTGTAAATGTTTTCTGGCTACTGGCTATGACCACATGTTCTTCAGTGCAGCCCACACACATGCAAACACACACATCCGGTGTGGTTTGAAATAGTTGGATGCTCATTTGTGTCTTTTGTTCAGTACCCAGAGTTTTTCTCCTATGGATTCTTCTCAAAAGCTGGACCAACCAGAAAACAGGTGAAATACTGACAGGATTTTTAAAAATGTTGGAATCACACACTTATTGTTTAGAATGTTAGAAGATTGTTTTCTAATTAGTTGTTGTTTATGTTCATTTGTCTGTTAGATGGAGGGTTCATCCTTCCAGTTTTCCTTCTATGGCCAGGGTTACACAGACGACCAGGACCCCTCTCAGGGCAAACCCAATGCCAAGATCCGCACACTGGTTCAGGGACCAGGTAAAATGGATCAAACGTTGTAGCGTCAACACAAAGTTTATTGCCGAGATAACTAACTTGGTCATTTTGGTATTTTTCTTGTCATTCAGAGTGTGGGTATGTGGCCACTCCCATCGCCATGGTACAGGCCGCTCTAACCATTCTCAAAGAACCTGCGGCTTTGCCCAAGAAGTGAGTTCTCACAGTTTCAGTTAAAATTCACGAGTTGTAAGTGGGAAATTCCCATTTCCCAGTAAAACTGGGCTACAGCAAAAGTAGCCGGTGTAACTAAATGGAGATTTTACATGGCAAATTTCACCGGTTGCCGGCTACTTTAAAAGCTTGTGCACCTCCACCTAGTGGGTAAACTAATAAACATGCATTGTGGGAGATGCAGTTTATAGTCAGTGCTAGATTTAAAGCAACATGTGCTTTTTTTTTTTTTTTTAAAGGACATTAATAAATCTTTAAAGCTCTCGTGGGCCACATAAAATACATTGACGAGGCCACATTTGGCCTGCAGGCCTTGAGTTTGACATGTGGTTTAAGTGTTTATATTGGCATGCAATGCTGTAAATTATATGTTCAAAATCTTTAATATCAGTAGTACACAACTTAATATTTACCACAATAAAGCTTTTCACTATTTGATGAATTATTAGAGACTTGAGTTTGAAATTAACTTTGCTTTTTGTTCCTTAATTTTGTCTTCATGTTTTCTAGGGGAGGAGTTTACACTCCAGGAGCTGCTTTTGCAAAAACTACACTGGTCGACCGCCTCGATAAACACGGCATCCACTTTTCTGTCATCTAAAGTTTGCCCCCTTCTTGCTGCTGTATTCCAGGTTTTTGTGAGCACTAATAACTATAACAACTGGGAAGTTAAAAGGGGAAATTTGTGAATGCAAATGTCACATTGGCACCAGAAAACTGTTTTGATTCTGTTTTCATCATTTAATCCTTTAGCGTAGTGAGAAACTACATAACATAATTCTTGCTAACAAACCAAAAAATAAAATCTCGACAGTTATGGTTCATTTCATGCCTCCGAACAGAACTTATAGAAAAGTTGTACAAGAGCTCGTGTTTTCTCTGCACACAAAATACAGAAAAAACTAAAACTTTCCTACATGTTGTTCAAGCTTTTATGACATAACTTTTTTTTTTTAGCTTTCTGTATTTTTTCCAACAAGATGTTGAGGGGAACATGTTCAAATTGTTTCACATTCAGATTTGAGTTTATTCTCCAAAAAGCAAACTTTTAGATATGAGGAAACGTCACATTTCAGCTCATTAGTCACTTTTCATAGACTGAGGCTTTACGTTTCAGTGGGTGATTTAAACAATAATACAGTTTAAAATAATATAACATGCTTAATATCAGATGTGACTTAAGAGGGGGGTCCTCTGCTCTCTAAATGTTTTGTTCCAGTTCAATAGGTTAGAGGACAAAAGCTGCTTTTCACAGCAGATAGTTCATACCTCTTTTGAATGAGTTTTAAAATTTTTGTTGTTTGTTGTTGCTCGTGTCCTAAACACCAGATTCAACTTTAGACTAGAGTCGTTTCACCTACAGCTGGTCTCAATCCGGACCTGTTCACATTGAAGCATTTTGCGCATGTTCTGGGATCTTGTTTTGTGTTTTATTAGCTTTGTGTCAGCCTCAAATAAAAGCCAAATCTGAAAACTGTATTGTATTTTGTCTTGCATTTTTCTAAAATTAAATCACAAATATATAAAGTCTATCTTCTGATTTTCTAAAGTACTGTAAAAATTATTTCACAATGCTTACATTTTAAAGTGATAAAATATAATGAAAAAGTTACTTTAAGATTTTGTAGACTGCAGATATGGTTGAAAGTCAACTTACAAGAGCTTAATATGAAAACTTGCATATTCTAAGTCAAGTCCGTTTATCAAAACATTGAGGCTTTAGGTTTTAGCCATAAAATATTTACCACTGAAATGACATGTCACATTGTGAAAGAGTTCATTCACTGACCTTTAAACACAAAAACTATTTCCTGCCACCTGGCAGCGATAAGTTATAAAACTAACATGAGGTTATAAAATATGGAAATTTTTTTTTTTTTTTATCTGTGACTTCAGAACTAATTTTTTTTAAGCTAGCTTTTACTATTCTCTATTTTATATTTTACTTTAAAATGAGTAAACCCAACAATTAAATGAAATCATTTATTCATAAAAATATAATCATTTATACAGGACAGCAAAAAATGTAATGATTAAAATTCTGAACAGTTTTCCATCTCAATAAGAAAAGTTATTTTGTTCCCCTGCTAAAGTGTTTGGTCTGATCCTTTACTGTGTTTCTTGTTCAAACGTCCTCTTGGTTTAGCAGCTGGTGAGCGTAGACAACATCTTCAAATTTATATTTCTCTGTTAAAGCCACGATCGAGTCGTAGCATCTGATTCTACTCAGAACCTTCAGATCTTCAGTCACAGCTGACCTGCAGCAGACAGAATGATGAAAAACAAGAAATGTAGTTAATTTAATGTAAAGTAGCTGCAGATTTAACTATTTTATTTCACCTTTGCTTTTATCTATAAGAACTCTAAGTTTTGAAGATATTTTGAATCCAAAAATAAATATTACATCTTGATTAATTGGTGAAACAAGTAAGTAGCCTTATTTCAATCCTAAAATCTAGTTTTTACAGAGAAGTTGGTGGTTTGATTACCTGGTGTTTGGATTTTCAGGAGGCTGCTGTTTGCAGAGGCTGTGTACTTTTTCAACTACATAGTTTCTGAAATTCTGGAGCTGCGGCAAACAAACACTCTCGTCTTTGAACCAAGAAAGAGGAAAACAATCTGCAATCTGTAGAGTAAGAAGTGCAACATTACTAGAAGAAACTGGCAAGAATAATGCAGGTTATTGAGCTCAAACGATGCATAAATCCTACATTTGTGAGGATTAACTGAAATACCTTTTTGCATGCAGAGGCAGCAGCTGTGCTGGACAGGGTTTGGCTACACAAGGCGATCATCAGGTATCGATTCAGCAGCTTGTCCAACATTAACTCTTTCAAAACAGAGTCAGGGAGCAGCAGATCCCACTTTCCCATGTTTTCTAGTAGCTAAAAGAAACAACATGATTAAACACCTCCACTTGTTTTACAGCAAAGACGAGTTTAAACTCAAGTACTTTTACAGCTGTCCTGAACTGCTCATCTCTGAAGCGACGCTGAGGAGACGATCTGTCTTCTAAACACCTTAACAGACAAGAAAAATATATCAAAGTCAAACCATAAAACATGTTTGTTCACAAAACTACAGAAACATCTAAAGCAGCCATCAATGACCAATTACATCCAATTAGTGAAGAGAACTGGTGTAATGATCATTTTCATGGGTATGAATCTACAAAGATAAATTAAAAATAAATGCATTCACACAGAGAACTTCAAAAACATTTAGTTGACATAAAAATACAGACTTTTTGGGATACAGGGGAATGAAAACCTCTTCATCCACACAGCTCCTCAATCTGCAGACCACAGCCTCAATGAAGCCCTGTATGACACAAACCCACACCAGAAATACAATTTATCTGAACTATTCTTACATTTTATCATGTTTACACATGAAACTTTCATGTAGCTCAAAATTTAATCAGATAGAAGATGCAGTAAACAAATTGCTCACAGTACTTTGTTAGCCTGATGACAGTGTCGCCTTTACCTTGACTGGTTTACTCTGCTCTCCCTCAAAGATGGAGTAATCCTCCCTCAGTCTGTGACAAACACCAGACAGGCAGACCGACTGTTGGTGGGACACGGGGTCCCACACCAGCTCAACGAAGGCTGCACAAACACACAGTGACTCATCTGTAGTTTAAAATAGTGCTGGCAGAAGAGTTATGAACCTAAATACAAAGTTAAAACTGCTCTTTTAATCACTTGTATTTAAATATTTATTAAGCTTTATTTAATCAGGCAAATCACATTGAGATCACAGATCAGATTGTTTGCTTATTGTATGAACCTATTGTACATGTTTTTGGTCTGTTGGAGAAAAGTGAAACACCTGCAGAAAACCCACACAAGCACAAGGAGAACATGCAAACTCCACACAGAAAGACCCCAGGTCCGAACTGGGAATCAAACCCAGGACCTTCTTGCTGTGAGATATTGGTGCTAACCACTGAGCCATCGTGCTGTGCTCATAAAATCCTACAGGTCCTGTTTGTAAAATAGTCTAGTTTGTATGAGCTTTTAAAATTAGCTAAGGAGTGGAACAAATATTGAAGTAGGCAGTGAAAAAAAGAAAGAAAAACTGATTTTGTAGAAATCCTTTTTTGTTAATGTATTTAATACAATCCAAGAATATTCTCATTTAATCTTAAGGCTTCTATAGTATTACCACAGATATGAAAACTGATCACAGCCCAGGAGTAATGCATTTAGACCGATGTATAACTGCATAAGGATTTCATTAAATACTTTTAAATTATATAAAAACTTAATTCTGTGCCATAAAAAAGAAATATTTATACATTTGCATTGTTGTGATGTTTTAAGCCTAAAATATGAGGAAAATCTAAAGCCAACTGTCATCTTGGACGCCATCTTGAATTTCTCAAAAGTCCCAAGGGCAGGCTTGTAGCTAGAGGGACATTGTGATTTTGGTTTTGTGATGCCCACTTTCAATTATGTGATGCCTCATTTCTTTGTAAAGACGCCCTCTGCGCCGATCTTCAGGTTTGTCAAGATTTGACAGAAAAATTCTCTGGATGAGACGCAGCTTTCGCTCTCAAACACACAAAAGGCCCAGTAGCCAGTCACAATGGGGGTGGACCTTGGGTCTTAGCAAAACCCTGATCCAGCACCGAGCATGGACCACAGTTTAATGAAGCCAGAGGAGGACACAAAGAATAAATTGCACCGGCTTGGATAGAGATTTTACAGCTTCAGCAGCTGTTGCATCGTCGTTTCAATCTCTGTTCCCCATCCCCCCCCGGAAAATTTCTGAACATTTCCTGAAAGTTTCAGCTTGTTCTGAATTTGTTCTGTGTCTAACCCTATTACTCCTGGAATAAATCAACTGATTCCTTAGGTATTTAGCATCCTAAATTCTCTGAACTAATGTTTCATGCATCACTAAATTATTCATTGGATCATTTAAAGATAAAACAGTAAAATGAAAAAGTTCAATAATTATCTGCTTTCTCAAACACGGCCTCAAATTTGTTCAGTTTCTGATCTTCACTGGTAATTTCAGAGCACATATTAGAGTTTTTACATTATCAGCCTTACATCTTTATGTTTCACTCAGATGTTATTTTATCAATCCAAGTCCCTGCTTTTTATGCTTACTCATAAAGAAGTTATCTCTATCTGTGTCTCCAAAACTCCACTGCTCCCCTGGCACAGTAGAGAATGTTTTCTCTAACATTCTGACCCACGGCTGAGCAATGCAGAGATAAGATTCCTGTTTGTTCCACACACCCCTTTTTTCTCTAATAAAGAGACACTTTGAGCTGATGTTCAGAGCTCGTGAGGACGTAGTTCTAACAGGCTGAGTGCTCTCGACCTCTCCTTTTGCAAAAGAGTTGTCTGAAAACTTATTCCTTTGTCTCTGGTTCATTTGATTTAAGGTGTATCATTAAAATACCTGACAGCACATTTTAAAGATCAACACTTGATTGTTTCTGTCCTGTAAACTACAGCTTCAATCAGCTCCTCTTATCCTTTGAATCCCTCGTCTTCTGCGTGTTGTAATTTAATTTGAGTGGCCAAGAACAGGTGAAGGTCACAACATGTGTGGTAGAAAAGAGAGAGCGTGTTACCGGTTATTTTGGGGAAGAGGGATTTTTCGATGACATTAGAGAGCGTCTGCCTGTCCGTGTGCTCGAGCTCCTCGTGGTCGTGCCCGTGACAGAACGTCTCCACTGCCGTGAACCATGGGAGGTTTTCAAAGTCTCCACTGACATCCTGAGACACAAACATTTACACGACACATTAAAAATATAATTAAATAAATAAAAAAGCTTTGTGTGGAGTTCTGAGTGTTCACATATAAACTTTTACTTTTAAAGGGTTCCACCCCAGCAGCTGGTGTCTAATGATGGGGTTCAGTAACTTGGGCAGACACAGAGAGATGTAGGCATTGTGGTAGGACTCGGAGTAGGATCGCCTCCATTCTTCAAAGCGGGACAGAATCTTTTTCACATTGCAGAAGTCGTCTTGGACATCAGAAAACACTGCCTGGGCCTTCAGCTGGGTGTCAGCTGATGAGGGAGCAGAGAACTGATAGTGAGACAAGTCGACAAGACCTCCCACAGTCGAGTTTATCAACTGATTTACTTTAATGCTCAAAGCCAAAACATATTTTTAAAAATAACATCTACAACTGGAATTAGAAAATATCTAGAGACTTATTTCATTTAAAATACATATGCAATTTAAAAAAAAAAGAAGAGTTTAAGGTTGTTGTTTTCAAGGATTAAATAAATGCAGTTTATATTTAAATTAAAGCACATCAATTGGTATTTTAACACACTTTATAATGTGATGCACCTTTAGTGATAAAATAAAACTTGCGCACTAAGGCTCAAGAACAGACAAACAGATTTAATTCCACTTTACCGATTCTTTTCTGCATCTGCTCCTCCTCTGAAGACAGTTCTGTGTCTTTATGCGACTCATTATCTTCCTCTGTATGAAAGTCGGTTTTGCTGCAAGTTATATTAACAAATTAAATATTTAAGCAGTCTGGAACCTCAAATCCACAGCCCTCGTTACAATGATGAACAGCAGCAAACTAATGAAAAAAAAAAAGAATAAGAAACTTATTTTTATTTCACTCACTTCCATACATCTGTTTCCTTGACTGAGCTGCCGTTCTGCCCATCAGTGTTGTCTGCAAAGCAACATCCAGTTAATCTAAATGTTCCAACCAGCAGTTGCCTACTGTTGTGTTTTTTTAATCCTCAGCAGTCACCACTCACAGCTGAGCTGCTGCAGGCTCTCTGCCTGCTCCTGAATCCGCTTTCGTCTCTGAGCCAACAGCGCCTCCGTCTGGTCGGACAGCAGCGTGTGCAACTCCAGCTCCAAAGAGTTGATTTCAACAATCTAAAAACAAAAATATTTATCACCATTTCAAAACAAGTAAGGATTCATTATAGTTCTGAAGTCAAAAACAATAAACGGTCATATAGAGAAACATTTAAATATAAACAGTAAAACTTCATATACAATTTTAAACAAATTAAAAGGCTAAAATATTACTGTGGAGACTTTTATTACAAACATCGATCTCCCACAATTAAGAAAATCTGTACCGATAAATTGGCTGTTGGATTTATCGGTGCATCCCTAATAGAAACTAATACAAAATATCAATTTATTGTCACACATTATAGCTTTTTAGTCTCGACTCTTTGTGTTTTAGTCTGAACTGTAACCTGTCATCTCCAAAATACATTGTCAACAAAATTACTATGAAAAATGTAATAAACACATACAACTTCTAAAGTAATTGGATGTTTTCATGTGTCAAAAACAACAACTTTTAATAGAATAAAGAAATAATGTAATGAGGCCAACACGTGACAGTCTGAGATCCATTTAAGATAGCTAACAGGAAATAAAATGAGACCATTAAAATAAAATTAATATCAGACCTTTTCCTGCAGACACTCCACCAGGTTGTGAACGTAAAGAGTCATGCTTCTGTAAAACTTGAGCTGATTCTCTGAGGAATTTTCCTCCAGCAGCTCCAAGGAGGATTTAGCGTTCTCAGAGTCTCCCTCCATCCTCCTCAGCTCTGCCTGCCGTGCTCTGTGCACCTCCCTCAAAGAGTCCAGTCTAAAGAGAAAAGACAAAGGGCAAGAATGAAATGTGGCATTGAAGTTTGGAAACATGTTCAGGTTGGAAAAATGTATTTTAATTATTAAAAACATGATTTTTTCAACCATTACTGGAATATTTATCAGTAGTTCTACAGCAGCCTTTTTATCAGTCTCAGAGGAGCTGATAGAAAGTGATTTATTTTAATGTATATTTTTATTTTAGTTATAGTAAGTATATTAGAATCAAAATGTGCCTTCTATGATACCTACAAAAACATTTCAGCTGGTGGGAAAAAATATTTTGATACCTAAAAATAAACTGACCAGTTATTTGAAAAATTGTTATCTTGAATATTATTGTTCCTCATTTAAATATTATTTTCTATGACCATTGCATTTTATATATCTGATTTTTTAGACTTTTGATGTGGAATAAAAGTCAAGATAAATCCTCAACTGTAAGTTGCTTTAGAGAGTTATGAAGTGTACATAATTGTTCTGAGAAATGCTACTTTCAAAATTGTATAAAAAACTTATTTTAACAATATTAGGTCAAATATTTTGCAACTTTACTTGCCATAGTTTTTTTTTCCATAGTTGATCATTTCAATGTTTTACATAATATTCTAAACGTTTTATACTGTGGTAAAATTGTGAGACACTAACTTTCCAGTAATCCTTCTCTTTATCATCGAGACAGAAACAGGAGGATGAGTCTTTGGGACTTGGAGCTTTGTTGATCTCTTCTTGTGTGTTTCTCTGGCTCGCCTGCTGCTGCTGCTGCTGGCCTCACTGCCTGATGGACTCTGATGAGAGAAAAAAAAAAGTTGTGTATACACACACAAAAGTTTGTATTTCAATCCTTATTAGGATCGTTCATTGACTTCCATTCATTTCCAGCCTTTTTACCTGACTCCTTACCCTAAACCTAAACATTCCAGTACATACTAGACCCTAAACCTAGTCTAAACTCAATTCACACCTTAGTCCTAACCCAAACCAAAAATGCAGTTCTACCATTTAGTACAGGTCTTTGGTCCCGATAGGGACCACTGGTCTTGACAAAGTAGGTGTGTATACCAGAAACGGTCCTAAAACGGTAACAAATACAAGTACACACACACACAGAGAAGCTGAACTGACAAAGGTCTTTCAGAAAAATGAATTATTATATGATGACCAATTGACAGAAGGTGAAATCTAACACCAGACAAAATAAAAGACATTTCACAACAAAATCATTCAAAAGTATAAAAAAATAAAGTATAACAATGTTTAGTAAACCTTCCTACCTGCTCTCCTGGTCGTCTCTTGACTCCTTTTTCAATCTGAGTCTGCTCCCAAAGCTCCTGCTCCTCCCCATCGGTGCTTGAGAAATTGTCATCAGATTCTCCTGATTAACACACAAAAAAAGATTAATTAATTTTATATCCCCAGTTTAAGGAAATCACCAGATTTAAAAGGAAAACAGAATTATTCACACAGGCCAAATATGAGATATTTAATGTTTGAATAAAATCCATTTATACATATGATTGGAAATATTTTGATTCCTCTTGAACAGAAACTTTGTTTCAGCTCTTCATTAAATCTTTTTTTGACGAATTCACAAAAATCTTTAATAACATGGTTATGTAATATCACTGTTTTCTGATCCATTTATTATTTTATACTCATAATGATGATTATTGAATTAAATAAGGACGTATGGGGGAATAAATAAATAAATGTCCTACTTTTCTTGTGCACTACACCATCTTTTATCCCTCCCTCATACCTAGTTTTTCTGCAATCGTTTCCCTGATGCTCTTCATTCGTGGGGCGAACTCAATTCTTCTCTCATGATCATCTGGCTCTTCATCATCATCTTCATCATGTCTGCTATAGTGATCTGGGGTGCTGCCAGCCGAGCTTCGGCCATCTCTGCTTAGAGAGATGAACTCTTTTTGGGCACGAGCAGCACGACGCTTCCTCTTGGCTACATCGATCTCCTTAGCATTCGGGATAACTGCTATGTAGGCAAAACCAATACAGCACACATGTTAATGCATAAAAATAAATACAGATTAACACACATCTTACTTTACACACTGAAAACCAAATTAGATACACACAAAAACTCTGTCATTTCTTTAACTTTATATGTAAACACATACTTGGTTTGGCAGAAGAATGGCTGGAGTCAGAGACTGAGTTAGCTGACTGAGAGCTGGCATCATCGTCATCACTGTCAGCATTGTTACTGTTGTTGTTGTTGTCGTCATCATCATCACCATCATCATCATCATCAACAGGTGAATGTGGTGAAGCTTCAGTAATATGCCTGGGAGAACTGGATGATAGGTCACCAACACCACTTGAGGCTAGAAAGAGAGTAAAGATGTCAAAAAGGAGATGTTGTTGTCATCGTGCTTTTGTAACGTTTGTTGTTCGGCTGCATTGTGAAATGAACTGCTTAACAATAAACCATTTCATAGTTCCAAATGCACAAAGAGGACGGGCCCACAGGTCATATGGTATAAATGCTAAGGTTTATATGGAAAGGCCATTGGAATTGAACAAATTCAACCATTAATTTAACATCATTATACAGACCAAATGTATTTGCTTCAAACTGATTCATGTTAAACTTTTCTTTAAGGTCAATGATGAGATTTTTCATATCTTTAATATATGAATCCGCTTTTAAGTTTGTTTGGGTAGTGTTTTTGTTACCACGGTTGAGAGTATATAATGTTATGTAGATACTAACTAAATAGACAGAAGTCCCAACTAACTGCTGGATCATTTAAGTAGGTAGTGGTAACAGTATGACCGTGCATTGACACTCACACCATCCAGTGTTTTCTCTACCATAATTCACAAAAACACATCAGATCCATCAAATTTAATGGTGATGGGGGTTTGTTTTTACCAAATAACCTCTGACCTCTACCCACAATGCTGGGCGCATAGAAAACTAAGAAATGGTCAATTGAATATCCCAAGATAGATATATGGATGAATGGATGGATAGAGCCATGTCTAGCATAACACAAGGTGAAACCGTTTAATTAGAAGACCTGGTGAACCAACCTTTGCTGCTGGTTTTAGCAGATGGAGCTTCTTTCTTCCTGACTTGAAACAGCACAGCTTTATCAAAGGACCTCTTCAGCTCAAAAGTTGATTCTTCAATTGTACAGAAAAAAAGAAGTAAATATTACCCTCTTGTATGTTTACCATGGACATGAGTCTGTTAATTTCTAGATCTTGTTAAATACAGTACACACAGAGTCCATGGAGCTCAGATGCAAGAGATAAATGGTTAAATCAGAAATATTTACTTTCAAGCCCGTTTACCTTCCTTGTCGTCTGAAAAGCTGAGAACCGAGTTTTTTGTTTTTCTTGTCCCATAGTTTTCCTTATCTCTCCTTTCTTCTGTCACTTCCAGCGTCTTTCCCCAGTCTTTTCTGTCACTGCTGTCCGGCTGCGGAGGTGTAGCCTCCCGCTTCGAGTAGCAGGAGATGCCGCGGCCCTGCGCCGCTTTAAGAGGCTTGTTGTTTATAGCCGCCGGAGCTTTCTTGTTTCCATTTTCCTCTCCGCTGTTCGTCTCTTTGTCCTCGTCGTCGCTGGAGCTCTTTATTCTCTGTCGAAAGTTTTTCCGAGGTTTCTTGTTGAACATTTTATGCCGAGTCGATACAAACCTCACGGTACGTTACGTCGTAAAGCTGCCGAAAAGCACTGTAGTGGTAATGTCGTAAAACTGTTTTGTTATTGTACGTATATTTATATATTATTTAGATTTACTAGCCATTTATATTTAATTACCTTTAATGTGTTCTTTTTGCCGTTATCTGTGTTTGATTCTGACATCCATTCAGTATATTAAAGTTAAAGTGCATCAGCTGCTAATCTGAAACAGATTTTCCTCAATTCAATATCCAGACCTTTTTATACTCATATTTTCAGATTGTGCCCTTAATTTCGGGCCATTTTGCAGTCCAACCGTTTACTGTGAAAGCACAGTATAGATTATTGGAAACTACACAATTACATTAATACACTTAAAATGCTACCTGTTCAAACAGAACAGGGTATGTCAAACAAGGACGATTCTGTTTCCTTTTTCTATTTTTGTAATTAATGACAACAAAATTTAATTTCAAACTTTAAAAGGATGTGTATGGCAGGGATATTCTAGCAAACAGGGAGCCACATCTGGCCCTTTAGTGAGCATAGTCTGGTCCTACATTGACCTAATTTCCAATAAAATAAATTTTTTAATCAAAAAAATAAATAAACCAACATGCAAATAAATAAGGACACATTCAAAAAAATCTGCCTCCATCTCTTTGTCCCGTGAGTCTGTCAATTTCCCACAAGTTTGTCTTTTCCCCATGAGCTAATTTGGGCCCATAAAGTTTAAAAGAAAAAAGAAAGAAAAAGAAAAAAAAATGAAAACCATCTTTTTGAAACTGAAAAATAAATTTGAAAAGTTAAAAAATAAAAAAAAAAGGGTTTGAATATATGACACAACGACCTGCCATATAGGGCCACATTTTAAACTCTCAGACACAGCGGCCTGCAACACTTGGTTAATTATATGATACAGAGACATGCCACATTTTTTAGTTATTTGATACAACCATACTTATCTATGGATACAAACATACAACGGCCAGACATTTTTTAATTATATGATACAACGGCATGCCAATTTGTTTAATTTATATTATACAATGGCATGCCATACATATTGTTACAAGTTTGATACAAGTAGTTTGGAACTTTTTTAAATCAATTTTCTTTTTTTTTTTCAGTTTCATTTTTTGATTTCAGTTCTATTTATTTATTTCATTGTTAAACTTTTTTCTTCTTTTACATACTTTTTCTTTTAGTTTTAATTTTTTTTTTTTTTCTAACAATCTTATGGCCTCAATCTAGCTCCATACAGTGTCCCATGTGTACCAGGAGTTTGTCTTTGTCCCACGAGTGTCCTGCCGTGTGTTGTCCCTCCCTCCGTGTTTCTCCTCCCACCTCAGCCCGGTCGGACGGTAACAGAACTCGGCCCCCGGTGGTTCAGCCTCCGGTCGGTGATCGTCAGCCATGTTGTTGGTGTGACACACCAAGCTGTCAGCAACAGGTTCTTTTGGACCCGAACTCAACATTTCTCCATCAGCTGCACCTCTCCGTGGACTCTAAAGTCGACGATGTTCGTGTGAAACAGTCCAGAAGTTGTCGGATGATCGTTTCTTCTCCGGAATATACTATTTTTGGACCGATTGAGGTACGCAAACAAAACTGCTTATCTAGCACGAGAGTAGTTTAAATGTCGACATCGTGAAGCCTCTGGAGATTAACTATTACTTTTTAATCGTGTTTTTTTGGTATGATTTTAGTGACATGTTTGTTTCTCCCTTTAATTGCGGAGCACCAGGGCAAAAGTGTCTAAAACAAAAAAACAAGCTGGAGATGGTGGTTCGGTTAGCTAGCTTAGACAATTTATTAGACAACTTGGGATTTCTATGTTTCGAAGAGGTTTAATTGTTTTAATAAAATGTTTTTCTGGAAGTTCAGGCTTAGGCTAAAAAGTTTGCTGATTTGCTCGAAAGTCTCCTAAATTCCTCTCGGTTGAAACTAGTCGAACAGGTTGCAGGCAGGTCTGTGTGGCTGGTGACAAGTGATCAGAGAATGTAACTCTATCAGTTCATCTACAGAAACATGGAGGATTGTCTGCAGAAAAACACTCCACAAGCTGACAGTCAGTGCATAGCTAGGGCAGATTTCGTTTTATTTTTAGGCCTATTTTAAGTTTTATTTGCCCAATGAGACAATACAAGCCAGGAATATGTGAGCATCAGTTATACACAAAGTGTGTTTAAAATAAACTTAGCAAAAAAGTAAGTAAATTTGTGTTTGGTAGAATATTTCTTTGTTGTAACAACACTTTGGCAAAAACTCTTATACAGTTGGAAAACTTGTTAATTTCCCTTTTAAATGGTGCCACATTTTTGTAAGAAACATGCATTTGTGGGACGAGCAGTAGAGGTGAGTATGTGGGTTCTGCACATGAAAAATTTGCCAAATCTTCTCTGTCAAACAACTTATTCTGCTCTTGTTATGAGCTTGTGGTACCCCCAGGTGCTGTCAATCAGGTTCCTGCTATAAGATTTATTACCAAGAAGCATTGCTACAACAAAGAAATAATCTACAAATGTACTTACTTTTTGTGCTACAAGTTTCTCAAAGCTGAAATTTGCTTAGCTTTTGTTTTTACATTGACAACATTTTAATGAGGATATTCACTCTACAGCTGGGGTGTCAAACTCAGTTACAACAAGGTGAAATTCAATTATGAAGAAATTATGTAAATTAACCTTGATTTATTTTCTATGTAATGTGATATTATTCAAATAGAAATACAAATAATCTTTTCCCAGTGGACATAACTTAATGAATAAAGAAAAATCAAATTGAAATACACTTAGGCATTAGTTCCTTATGCCAACTTTTGTATCAAATCTGTAAAAGAAACACCTCGCTAATTATCCGAACATTTGACTTTGAAATAAGAGAATAGGAAAAAGGTTATTCTCTCTGTTACCTGTTGAGGGTTTGTTTGTTTTTTTCTGCAAATTTGTCAAGAATTTGATCGGTCTTAATTGATGTGCTCTGTTTTCGAACTTATTTTTCTTGGCTTCAGAGTTGACTAACTAATGATAAATCTACATTTTGCAGGCTCAGTTTTTTAAACAAAGTAAGAAGCAATAGAAACTGAATCTGTCACAGATTGGTGGATCAGATAAAATGTTAACAAGGACCAGATTTGGCCCACAGGCCTTAAGTTTAATGCGCTATAGTATAAATTCTGTTTTTGTGTTCTTGGAGAAAATATATAATTTTTGCCACAACTGTAAAGATAAAGGCAGGCGAGTAATACTGTGTACTAATTTGTTGGTATTTGTGTTGTTTTCAGCATGTACTTGTACGTTGTTGCAGGTGACCACACACCATGCAAATAGATACAGAAGCTACTCAGAAAATGTTTTGCATACTGTTTTTGCGTTGGCCTCACATTTCCACCGATTCTCATCGTTTCCTCCAACTTCAGCTTCAAATACCATTAGCTCAGATGATGCTAATGTGTCGTAGAACAGCAGTAATGTAATAAAAGGTTTATTTATCAGTGTGTTTTTCCAGTTGTATAAGGATGTGTACAAATCAGGGTGGGACAAAGCTAGAGAAAGGAGGGAGAGGCATGCCTTACCTCTTTAAAAAACAAACACACAAAAAAAACAACTCAGCACTACAAACAGCATGAATCAAAACCTCACTAAAACTTCAATCAGGCTCTGCAAACATCGCAGGTGTGTTGGTTTCTTCAGAGCGAGTGGATTTGTTGTGGGTTATGTGTTGAATAGTGAAGAAGGCAAACAGAAGGGAAGGAAGAGTCATTACACAGAGGCAGAGCTGATGTCATTGTTGGGAGGTCAGTGTGAGAGGCGGATGAATATCAGTCATTTCTTAGAACAGCGCTGACAGACAGGACTTGTTTATGAGCGGATGGAGACATCATATTCAATCTGAGAAAAACAAGTGGTGGAATGAGTGAAATATGGCATTAGGAACAAATAAAATATTCATTTCCTGTTTTATTTTTTTATCTTTGAGTGTTGAATAGGAAAGAGAGACAGACAGATGGACACACTCATGGTTAAACTACAATAATGGTTTCACTGGAAGAGCCGGGTCAGGACCGGCCATTTTATTTATCCAGCACGTTCCTGTGCTGTGTGTTTACACCGTAGGACTGAGGCGTCTCAGGCTGTCAACACGGCTCAAAATAGACCTGAAGCAGGTGAGGTTTGACCATCGAAGCCAGATCTGAAGGGAAAACCGCACACACTGAGGAAGCAGAGGGCTTGTTTTACAGCCACAATCCAGCCAGCTGTAGTTTCAACATGAAGTGGTTTGAGCTTATTTCTAAATGTTGCACAGCATCACCACCAATGAAACTTTTTGGTCTTGGGCCTCATTTAGAGCAGTTTAAAAAAAAAATGTATTTATTCCCTCATAAATCATTTCAATATCTGATCCTATCCTTATGACATAAACTTCACAGTGCAAACAATTTATGAATTATAAAGAAATTTTAATGTTTTCTATTAATAATAAAACAATCAGCTTTTACATTTAATCTTCTTAGGTGAAGGTTATTATGAAGTCTTGTTCACCTGCTTTTAGCATGTAATTATTATGTAGTCTTGAATTTTCCACCATCTGCATGTCTGTGCAAGCCACTTTTCATAAATGATATGTTAGGAACCCGTTTGACTCATGTTCTTATTATGTGCTCAACTGGGACAACAGTAATGAAATGAATTAGGGTTAGCTATCGATATTTTACAGTATTTGCAGTATTTTCAGTTTTCACTTTTTATTGCACTTTGTTTGTTGAAGGTTCTGCATCACATGTGAAATACAGACAAAATGAATTTTGATGTGAGGTGGAACCACCAGAAACCGACGATAGGCACCAATGTTCCTATAGAGAGTTAGTTGTCACTTATCAGCAACTTAAAGTGCCTGTGACATCAAGTTTTTGTTAAAAATATGAATGCATTTTCGGAAAGATAACGTTAATAACGTATTGCAAAATAATTTCACACCACTGAGATGAACGGTTGTTGAGATATTAGCATATAAAGTAACAGGAAGTGATGTAAAAGAGGAATGTCTGCATGTGAACAGAGTGTTGCTACAATGGCAAACAAAGACTAGAGTAGAATCTGATGTTTTTTTAGATTATTTGGAGTCACTATCAGAGAGATGAAGAGTCATTGTTCAAATAATATTGTTTCAATAAACAAAGACCAGAGAGTTTATTCTTAAAGAATTCCCCTTTGATGTCACTTCCTGTTTCACTTAGCTGAGACAAGTAAAAAAAATGCAACAAAATGGGTAAAATCATATGTATTCTGCCAAGTTTCTTAAATACGAAGATGTTTTCTTTGACTTTGTGTATTTGAAGGATATGCATGTCACAGGCACTTTAAGGCTTTCACCGACAGTGTGTGTTTATGTGGGAGTGTGTGTGCAGGACCATTTCAGAAAGGATTTGCATGAGGTTTGCCACTGAAGTTAGTGGGTCAGGAGGATGTCCTGTCAGGAACTCACTCTGGAAACATCAACCCTTAAAGCAGACAGTCTGCCTCTATCTTTCATTTATTCATTAAAATTCCTGCAGTGTAACGTTACAAGAGGTCACGTTCCCAAACAACACCAGCTCAGACACTGATGTTGGACCTGTTTAGTTGTTTACCACTCAGCCAGATATGCCTGTGTGGAGCAAAATATGATTCTAGTCTGTATTCACTGTGGGTTGGGAGTGACGCAAGAAGCTGTTAAATAAAAGGAGTGTTTTAAATATGTGAACACCACCATTAAGCAATGTTTATTTAGACGTATCATTTATTTAAAAAAGATTGGAGTTCATCTTACAGAATTAAGCTGGTTTGTTCTCTATGACTCAAGTGAAACCAGGCAGAAGCTTCAGCTGAGATGGGTTCAACAGCTTCAGTCAGTAGTTATTGACTAGATCCATAACTTGGCAATCATAAAGCAGTCTAACATTTGACTTTCTGTTTGTCTCACCTGGTCAAGTGAAAGTAGTGCAATGCAGACTTTACTGAAATACTTAAATATATCAGAATGTATCTGTGCTGGACTCTCAAACCTAATGTTGTGAAGCAACTAAAAAAAACTGTTTATCTTTGATGGTGCATTTTTCATCCGTTCCAGAAAACTCATTTAAATTCATCTGTCTACTTTATGAGACAATAGTTGTTATTGTTAATAGTTATGATGTGAGCACTGTATGTCTGGCGTTGTTTTTTAACATCTCTGGAGATCTAAAGTTTTCTGTTTATATAAGAGAGAAGCTTCTGTTTCCAGGTTTTAGTTTTATAAAACCTTTAGTCTTCTGGCTGTAACCTGAAAACATAATTTTACAGATTTCATGGTCCAGTGAGGACCAGAGACCACAGACAAGTTGTTTTGTCGTTTGCAGAAAACCTTCTGATGCCCTCTTCCATGTAGTCTAAACACATACATTGATCACAGAACAAAAATTAATTTAAAAGCTTCTAATCAATCAGTTTCTAGGATGGTTGTTCATAACTTTTTTTTTCTTTTGAGTGTCTGTGTTCATATTGGCCTCGGGTGAGATACAAGAGAAACTACAAAATGGTTTCAGCTCGTTCTAATAAAATTACTGCTGATGTTTCTTTGTACTTTTACAGACTTTAGTTTGAAACTTTCAGCTAAATAGGGATTCACGATATATCGGCAGTAACATTGGTATCTGGCGAAATTGGTCGTTTATTAGCATATCGGTCCGATAAATAAAACTGGGCCAATATTGATTTCCCACTTGTTGCCGTTTGTGTTTCTGTTTAGGGAGGGAAAATGGTTGGTCGAGCGGTATCTGTGTGGGTTATCGGCCAAAATAGCAATATTAATATCAATATCAGCTGAAAATGTCATATCTGTGCATCCCTACTAAATACGCTTCCTGTCATGTAGTTATTCCATCTAATCATGCTGCAGGTGATTGAATCTAAACAACACAAACTGTTAAGGACTGTATTTTCAGTTTTGACTGCATAATGTGTAACTAGTATTGCAAACAATGGTAGAAAAATATGATGAAACTAAGAGCCACAGCACTTCCTCTTAGATGCTTTAACTTTGTTTACAAAATAAAAATCAATTCTGGGATAGAAGATTGTAGTCAATTATTTCTGAAATACTTCATGTTCTGTACCTAAAAATACTTTTCAGATCTTAAACAATTATTGTCAGTTCTGATTAACTTTTGTGTTTTGTCTAAGTGGTAAACAAAACTTACTTTTAAGCCCATTAATGGGTAAAAAGGAAAAGTGCAGAATAAAAGAAACTGGAGAAGGGACAGACTCAGGAGGGATGAGGAGCGAGGGATGAAAGGTGACAGATGGCGAGTGATGGATTAGCTTTCCCTTTCAGTTATCTGACCAGGTTGAAGTCGCTACTTTCCATTTTGTTAATTTTCTTCTACACAAACCTGAAAGTGATCCGTAGTGTTTCTTAGTAAAATCACTCATCACTATTTAAACAAACTGTCCCAAAATCAAACTTAGCACAACAACTAAATTATTTCCTGTGACATTAAAGTGTTTTCTCTTTTAGGCAGTTAAAATTTCAGAAAGAAATGCTTCTCTCTATGTGGTACCAGACAGGAAGTACTTCCACCATCAGCAGTGACCCATTTATTTTATCCCACGCAGTTGAAATCTACTGTAAATAAAAAAAAAAAAGGTTTTGCACTTCAGCCAAACAGAGCCCTACTGCAATCCCAAATGAGACCTATGAGCAAACCCAGTTTATTACAATGAATTGGTCCTTTGTCAACAAGAGTGCACAGAATGGATCATTTAGTTTGTGCACAGAGTCTGGGACATGTTATGACCAAACACAAGCTTCATGGCCGTCCCAGTCAGAGTTAAACCACTGACACTGCTGCTTCCAGTGATGACGCAAACATGCTGTTGAAGACAACCTGGATTAAACCAAAATTAATACATTTATCTGTAATCCATTAAAACCCTGTATATGTGTCTCCCTTTAAAACTTGTAGTGACATTTTCTGTCTTACAGTCATTAAATCTCACTACTACTAAAAACCACCCTAGTAGTAATTCTTATGTATAATTTCAAGATTTAGTGGAAATTAATTTAGCTACTTTTCAGAAAATGTTTATAATTTAAGTCTTTATAAGTAATGCAGAAGGATTTTTTGAGTGTGCCTTTGGTTTTAATTGGTTCTTAATTATGCAAAGTGACTCGTACATCTTTTCTTCGAGAAGTTGTTAGTGGAAATTATTTTATTCAAGCCACTTGGGTCTACTCGTTTGTGCTGAAAAGACATAAATTATTAAAATAATAAATATATTCATGTCTTTCATGTCAGTCAAAGACACAACAGCATCTTTACTAAACAGTAAAAAAAATCAAACAAAGAAATTGTATATATACG
>JARVJO010000164.1:11884782-11912803 GCA_031762555.1 Cynodonichthys magdalenae | reverse complement strand
TAAATGAGTATTATGAGGAATGAAAGATAGATGAGGCTCCTGTTGTCAGGAAAACAATACAATAAGCAATAAGAAGTAAAAAAAAACAAAAAAAAAACAAAACAAAAAATGTACATAGTGTGCCACACTTGTATTGCAACATATACACATTCAGCCATAGAGTGATTGTTTCTATGAAAAATATAATTGAGATTAATCGCGATTAATCGCAAAAATATCTTGAGATTAATCGCGATTAAAAATTTTAATCTATGCCCAGCACTAATTAAAATCTTTGATTTTATTAAACTAACTTCTCTGATAAAGTAAAAAATACACAAAGATGTTGGCTTTTCATCGTCTGGCTGCTTGTGACTTGACTTTTAATGCAAACATACTCCATATAAACTTCATAATTTTCTGTTTTGCGATGTTAATTTTAATTGATGTTCTTTTATTTTGTAGGAGATCAAGCAAGGAAGTTTTTCCTCCAGTCAGGGCTGCCTGCCTCTGTGTTGGCTGAGATCTGGTACAAAACACACATTTGTGCTCCAAATATTGCCACATTTGTTGTTGACGGGAGTCCAGTAAAATGTCTCAGATGTTTTGACTTGACTTTCCACTTGACACATGGTCTTCTGTTTGTCTCATAGGACCCTGGCTGACATGAATATGGATGGGAAGATGGACAGGTTGGAGTTTTCCATCGCAATGAAGCTCATAAAGCTCAAACTCCAGGGTACAGCGCTTCCCTCTGCGCTGCCAATCATCATGAAGCAGCCTCCAGTACCTGCTCCCACCTCAGTCATGTCTGGCCCTAACTATGGTACAGTGCTTCTTCATGTTTTCAACTTTAAAACAGAGAAAGATAAAAGCTCTATTAAATTATTTAAATGTAATATAAAAAGAAAAGCCTTTAAGTTAAATGTAATTTGTGTGTGTTTGTTGTAGGTATTGGCTTTATGCCCATGATGGCTGGCTCCAACCTCGCCATGTTGACTCCAACGTCTGTGGCGTCTCCTGGACTCTCAGCTTTAACACCAATGACAGGCCTCAGCCCGTACGTTCCTGCATCAACAGGGCTGAACCCACTGATGGGCTCCACTCCCTCCAGGCCCATGATGCCCACTTTGGGAAATAATGCACTGTCCAATGGTTCCATAGGATTCCTTCCATCAGTCACTGGTGGACCTATGACTGCTGGTAAATGTCCTGTTGATCTTTAAAGCTTTCCCTTGGTTTTATTATTCATCTGCCTTTACGTTGGAATAAGAACTACAAGTGCTGCATTTCAGAGGTTTCTTCAGAGCAGGTTTTTAAATTAATTTAGAGCAAAAAAACAATGTTTTCATGGTTACAATTCTTCATTCTTGAGTTTTCTAACTACTGCAGCTTGTACTGCTCACATTTATTACTCATTTGACTGAATGACACATTAATGGACAATAAAAATAAGCAGTTATTCTTCTTTTTAAAGATTCACTTCAATCTTGACAATTTAAAGGAGGTTTAGGTGCAGCATACTCCTGGTAGATTTACTGCCATTCACGTTATCCAGGGGAGGGTCACAAAGCTGAATTAAGTTTTCAACTTTAATTATTATTTTTTTAATTCTGGGAAAGGTTGCTGAGTGAGTGAGGTTTTGTATTTTATAGTGAAGGTTGCTGCTTCGTGTTAATATCTAACCTTAACTTTGTTTTCTGCTCTGTTGATTCTTTTGTGGATTTATTTAAATTTATGTGGGATAAATATTAGTTATACAAACATAGTCAATACATACAATATTAAATTTAGCAGTGAAAAAACCAGTGCTCTGAAGAATATGTTCCCCCATTTAGGGCACTTGTGAATGACAATACGTTTTTTGATACCTTGTTCATTCCCTGTTTTCCACAATAGAAACCGTAGTTTAATAGGATTGATCCTCCAAAAATTATTGATCCTTAGAAAAAGCTTTTCAGTGGAATTGCGTGGTTTCTTGTACAATAAATATGATAATCTTCTGACGATTACTTCTAAAAAGTTTTAGGAGAAATGCTTCATTTGTACAAGATCTTACTTATAAGCAAATGATGTAGTTTTAAAAAGAAAATATGTGACTCCTGGTTTTGTTTTGCAGAGTTTAGTGTCTCTGTTGCATCTTTGCTGCCTTTTTGTCTGACATCAGTTACTGGATTAAAGTGTAAAAATGACTCCTTCAAGTTTCTTTCAACAAAAAAAGAAAAAAACCACAGTTTTTATTATTGTTGCAAAAAGATGTTTCAAATCACATAAATTAATTCATATATATGTTCAATTTTAGGGCTACCTCTTTCTGCAACCCCGTACCCGTCTCCAGCTGGACTCTCAGCTTCTCCTGCTGCTATGAACTCAGCCCTGCTGGATTTCGGCAGGTAAAACATGCTCATATACAGAACTTTAAAGATCAGGAAGAACGTCCACCTTTCCAGTTCCTTGATAATTTTGTCAACCTCTAAAAGTATTTGGACTCCTAACAGTGGCGTTCCTTTCAGTTCTGCTCCTTCGTCCCTGTCTATGATGTCCCCTATGAATGCTGTTCCCAGCGACTGGGCGGTGCCGCATGCCTCAAGACTGAAATACAGGCAGCAGTTCAACATCCTGGATAAACAGATGACTGGATTTCTCACAGGTACAACAAGCTTACGTCTGTGCGCATATAATGACAGCGTTACACAAAATACAGCGCTGTGCAGAACTGCAGTTTCCACCTCTCTCTTTTTATTTTTGTCAAATTTTATTTGCCTCAAAGGAAGTGTTTGAGTTTTGCGGGTGTGTTGAGACACTGGACATTTCTCAACACACACTCTTTGACATGTGTTCATTCATCTTCTTTTTTAAAAGCCTTGTTGAACCTGTTCCCTCAAAAATCTGAGGATTTACTGAAACAACAATAGCACACGTATGAACACGCTCTTTCACCCAGTCCCTCCAGTCAGGCTTGTTGATCGTTTCCTGAATAATGTGGCTCAGCCCATTAGAAAAGTTACACAAGTGGCTTGTTTTTATTAAAGGTCTAATCCAGCGTTCTGTTCTTTAAGCCTAATCTCATATATCAAAGCTAATTAACTGTGGTTAAACAGTTAATTTTTATTTTAGCTTCACTTTACTGACACACCCCACAGGTCATGTTTTAAAGAGATCATGTAAAAAACTACAGTGGTCACTTCTTTAGGTCAGACCTCAGTTTCACTTTACCTTTGCTTCCTCCCATCACCCACACACCTGAGCCACACAATCCCTCTGATGCTCATCTTTCATATGTCCAGGTCAGCAGGTGAGAAACGCCATGGCAACCACAATGCTGACACAGACACAGCTGGCCTCTATCTGGTGAGAAAATCTTGTGTGTGTGTGTGTGTGTGTGTACTTGTATTTGTTACCTTTTTAGAACCATTACTGGTATAAACAGTAAAGTAGTACTTATACTTCTGGATGTCCCGATCCGATGTCAGTATCTGATATCGATCCAATATTAGTCAAAGAAACGAGTATCAGATTATATTGGCCTGTATCTAAAATTTCCAATATTAGCTGATTTATCTGTATTAGCTTTGTAGAGAGTTCTAATAGAGCACCGAATGAATGAATGAATGTGTGTGTGTGTGAATGGGTAAATGAGGGCACAGATTGTAGTGCTTTTGAGTTTCCTGGTTGGACAGAAAGGTGCTATAGAAGTACAGTACATTTACCATTTACGTGCTGGGATATTCAGATATTTTATTTTCCTGTTTGTTTCTGAAATAAAAGTGTGTCCTGAGACTTTTAACTCACCCTGTAGATGATGAATATGTGTCACTTTACAACGTTTCAATAGTTGACATACATATATACAATATAATTAATGTTTGTGTATTTTGAATGCAGCCATATTGTCTCAGTTTTATTTTTCTCAGCCTTTAATACGAACAAATGCAAATGTAGAATAGTTGCTACATAAATGAATTAGGAAAAGCAGTTTCCTCTTCTGTGTGCAGTTTCACTGCCTTTTAAGGTCAAACCACAAGTACTCCAGCGTGTAGTCATGGAAAAGCTTGGGTTTGTGACTTGTGACCCCACTCCTGCAGGAATTTATCTGATGTTGACAAGGATGGCAAACTGAAAGCTGAGGAGTTTATTCTGGCCATGCATCTGGTGGATCTGGCAAAGATGGGGCAACCGCTGCCTCCGACACTTCCACCTGAGCTGGTACCACCTTCATACAGGTAAACACACCTTTTAGATTTAAATACTTGTTATAGATTTCTTTAATGATGACACAAGTTAATCACAGACTATATTCATGTACTGTTTGTGGTATTTTAATACAGGAGTGCAGCGAATGGCTCCAACTCTTCCTTCTATTCAGCTATGACTGATGACCTGGACATAGAGCCTCCACAGAAAGCCAGAACTAACAGTCAGTTTAACTAATTATATTTGACTCTCCAAGTTTTATATCCTCTAAAGCTCAAAGAAGTAATCTAGATTTTTCTGTCAAACACGACAAATGAATCACAGCTGACAACTTTTCTCCTCCTGTTTTCAGTGTCGTTTGAGGATAGGTTCAAAGCCAACATGGTGCAAGGCAACGCCGAGCTGGAGAAACGACGACAGGCTCTGCTGGAGGCGGAGAGGAGGGAGCAGGAGCGTCGCGCTCAGAAGGAGAAGGAGGAGCAAGAGAGGAGGGAGAGGGAGGCTCGAGAGGCCGAGGAGAGGAGGAGGAAGGAGGAGGAGCAGAGGCTGGAGCGACAGAGGGAGCTGGAGAGGCAGAAGGAGGAGGAGAGACAGAGGGAGATAGAGAGAAGAGAGGTACAGTGCAGTGGGTTTAGATCTCGTACACGTGCTGCGTTTTCATATCACACCTACAGGTTTTGACCCCCCCAACAACCTCCTCTGTGTCTGTCTGATCGTTCCAGGCTGCACAGCGGGAGCTCGAGCGACAGAGGCAGGAGGAATTGGAGAGGAGGAGGAAGGAGGAGGAGCAGAGGCTGGAGCTACAGAGGGAGCTGGAGAGGCAGAAAGAGGAGGAGAGACAGAGAGAGATAGAGAGAAGAGAGGTACAGCTGTGGGTTTAGTTCTCATGCAGGGTTCCCACGGATCCTTAAAGTCTTTAAATGAATGAATGAACTCATCAATATAAAAATAAGGCTCTAATTAGCCTTAAAATGTCTTAAATTAATCTGTCAGAGGTCTTAAAAATGATGCATTGTAAGTAAGATGATCGTAATTTGTCTCAAATATCAAAGGAATTGGTAATATTTATTTATTTTTTTGAATAATCTACTGAAGGCCTCAGCTAGTTGTTTTGTATTAAAATAAACATTTATGTAAAATTGATGCATTACAGTTGTGTTTATTATGAAGTTGGGCTTAAATGACATTAAAAAGTCTTAAATTCAACTTTCCTTAAGCTGTGGGAACCCTGTCATACATGTGCTGCATGTTTATATCATACAGACAAGTTTTTACCCTAACGTCCTCCTCTGTGTCCGTCTGACCGCTCCAGGCTGCACAGCGGGAGCTCGAGCGTCAGAGGAAGGAGGAGTTTGAGAGGAGGAAGCGAGGAGAGCTGCAGGTAAAAAAGGAGCAGGAGCAAGACGAGATTATTAAACTAAAGGCAAAGAAGAGAAGTCTGGAGATGGAGCTGGAAGCAGTGGTAAGTCCCGAACAGATTCATTGTTTTTTGTCCAGTTTTTACAGGAAACACATTTTATATTTGACCTGATGCATGCAGAAACTACATGTAAATGACGTTTCTCTGTTATTCTGTTATAAAATATGTTTCCGGTTTAATTATTTTTTTTGTTCAGGGTAACAAGCAGCGTCAGATTTCTGATCGATTGCGCGACATTCAGAACAAGAAGATGATTCAGGAGACGGAGGTGGATCTGAACATTCAGAGGAAAGAGACACGCCAGCAGGATATTTACAACCTGCACAAACAGATAGAGGTCTGTGTGTTTAGTTTTTTCCTGATTGAGATTTATTATTGAAAAGTTCTTTGTCATTCATGATTAAAACGGTGTGATTTATAATTTTTTCCTTAACGGTGCATTTGTCTTGTTTGGATTTCCCTGATGAGCAGGAATTTCAGAGGAAATTGTCCCAGTTGACTCCAGAGAAGAAGAAACTAACGGAGAAACTCCAAAACATGTCTCTGAATAACCTGCCAGGTGAGTCCTGAGGGTTTCATTCCATTCAATCAAAAAGTACAATTTACCTAACAAAGATAAAAATGTGAATTTTTAAAATTAGCCAGTTTAAAAAAAGGAACATTCTTTGAAATATTTCATTGTTCTGTAAAAAAAGTTAACAATAAAACTGCAGTTGTCATTGTGTTTCCAACAATAAAGCATATTTGTTTTCTTGCCAGCGTCGGCCATGTCCACCCTGAAGGGGAACGTTTCAGAGAAGAGGGGAACATGCATGAAACTGCGAGAGCAGCTGGAAGCTCTGGAGAGAGAGACTTCTGCCAAACTGGTGGAGATGGACCGCTATAACAAAGACATGCAGGTACAAACACACCCCATGAACGGTTATCATAAAGGCCTAATGTGTTGTCAGACATTACAATAACATTTAGCATTAAAAATTGTGTTTATTGTGTTCTTTAAACTGTCCTAATCAAGTCTCAAACCAAAACAACTCGCGTTTTTAGTTTTCTTTTTGTTTTCAGAGGGATTTGAAATGTACTGCTGGATTATGCAGCGTCATCTAAAGGAATTGTTTTAATTCTAATCAATATTTGTCTATGTCAGTTTATTTACATACAATTAAAAAAAGCAAAATTTGACCAAAATGCTTCACAATTCAGCTGAATGAGCAGATAAAACAACAGCAACACAGAAATGTTTAAACATACCGTAAGTAAAATTAATATAAAATACAGAAACATGGAAGCATCAGCTCTAGATGAATCTCAAACTCTGACAGAATCAAAAGCCAAAGATTAAAGATGTGTCTTAATCGTAGATTTAAAAGTCTCAACGGTCTCAGGGGTCCGAATGCGAAAAGGTCAACCATTCCTCAGGTTTGGAGAAAAAACTCGATCACCTCTGAATTTTAGTTTGGATCTAGGAATATCTGAGAGAAACTGGTTGGATGATCATATTACTGGAGTGAGGATGTTCAGGAGGTCATGATGGGACCAGACCTCTTCAAACTGAAAATCTTGAAATTTTAATCCTAAAACAAACAAGAAGCCAGAACCGGAGCCATGTGTTCATATTTTTAGTACCTGTTAAAAGAGACACTGCTCCTTTCTGGACAACTTGTAGGACCAACATAAAGCATCACAATAATCCAACCGAGCGGTAATAAGAGCATGAATCATCTTAACAATATTTGAGGTGTTGGTCCGATTTCTCAATCTTCTGAAAACATTTCAAAGTGTACAGTTCAGCTACAATCATTTATTTCTTTGTAGGGAGGTCTGCTCGTACAATTTCACTAAAATCAACTACAAACTAAACGATGTTAAAGCAATAACTTTTCTGCAGATGCCTTAAAACTTAAAACAAATATTTTTTACTCACAAGTGCTTCCTGGCTTTGCGAACTTACTTTCTTTTTTTTCCCTCATTTTTCCCATCATTCTTTCTTAACTTTTCCATTTTTCAAACTTTTCTTTTTTTTTCTCTGCATCTGACTTCCTCACAGCTGATCTGCATCTCTCTTCAGTCCCACTTCCTGTCTCCCCCACTTTACAGTTTGAGGGGGCCGAGGACTCAGAGCTTCAGATTGTCTCCCGTCTGCTGGGCTGCTTTTGTAACCTCTTCTACCTACTAAAGGTTTTCACTTTAGGTCTCCCAGTTGTTGTTTTTTTTTTGTCTTTTCTAACCTTTTGTAAAGTTTAAATGTTTTCTTTTTCACTTGCTTCTATCTTCTTTCTGTTTCTTTCTTGAACACTTCCTTCAAACAAAATAAGATGTGGCTGCTGTATGCAGTGTTTGTTTATGATTTTTGTGTCTTTTTTAAGTTTTCTGCAGTCGATTTAATTTAGTTACTAATTGTGAGAGTGTTTTGTGTTCATCAGGAGCTGAGAGAAAACCAGAGAAAGCAGCAAGCTGCCCTGGAGAAGCTGCGGACCATCAAAGAGGAAAAGCAGCGAGAGTTGGTTCAAAAGAAGGAGCAGGAAGAGGAGAGGAGGCGGCAGGAGGAGGAGCAAAAGCAAAGGTAGAGTTCAGTTTTACACTTATATTTAAAGAGAAACAAATCGAAACTAATTTTAGAATCTTGAACAAAACGCAAAAATGGCTTTTTCCTCAGACACATCAAAATGGAAGCGGAGCGTCAGCGACAGGAAAATCTGAGGAGGGAAGAAGAGGAGCATCAGAGGAGGCTCCAGGAGGAAAGGGAGGCCAAGAGGAGAGAGGAGGAGGAAAAGGCCAGACAGGCTCTCCTCCAGGCTGCCAGGGAGCAGGCTGAACGAGAGCTCCGGGCGAAGGAGGAGGCCGAGCGAAAGAGAAAGGAGGATGAGGAGCGTCAGAGGCAAGCGGAACGACGCAGACAGGAGGAGGAGAGGAGAAAGCTGGAAGAAGAGAGGAAAAAGCTAGAGGAGGAGAGGAGAAAGCTGGAGGATGCAAGGAAGCAAGAAGAGAGGAGAAGGAAAGAGGAGGAGGAGCGGAAACGGAAGGAAGAGGAGGAGAGGCGCAGACTGGAGGAGGAAACTAAGAGGATGGAGGAGGAGAGGAGAGAGAACGAGCGCAGAAGAGAGCGAGAGGAGGAGGAGAGGAGGCGACATAGGGCAGCCGAAGCGGCTCTTCGAGATTCTGAGGACAGAAGAAAGCGAGACGAGGAGGACAGGAGGAAGAAAGAGGAGGATGACAGGAGGAAGCGGGAAGAGGACCGAAGGAGGCTTCAGCAGCAGCAAGATGAGGAGCGGAGGAGGCGTGAGGATGAGAAGAAAAAGGCAGAGGAGGAAAGGAAAAGAAAAGAGGAGGAGGAGGAGAGACATAAAGCCGAGTTGGAGAGGAAGAGGAAGGAGGAGGCATCTCGGCAGCAGCAGCCGAACGGAGGGAAGGTTGATGTTCAGGAGAAGCTGATGGCTCTGCTGAGAGGACTGGAGGAGAGAAAGGGTCAGACACACACACACACACACACACACACACACACATTCAAACAATCAGTTCTTTCTTCAGATTTAATTAAAAGATCTTCTTCCTGCTCCAGGAGGGAAGCCAAAGGTCACACAACACAGGAAGTCAGCTGCTCTCACTTCCTTCAAGGCACTTTACCCGTTCACAGCACGAAACAACGAAGAGCTCAGCTTCAGCCAGGATGACATCATTGAGGTAAATCTCTCTACAAATGTCTCGTTCCTCGTCTATTTTATTTTCCTCCCTGAATGGAAGCATCTTTCGTCACTGAAATGCTGTTTTCTCCTCATCAGGTGGACGAGACGACGGAGCGAGAGGAGGGGTGGCTGTACGGCAGCAGGCAGGGGAAGATGGGCTGGTTTCCAGAGAGCTACGTGGAAAATATGGGCCCGTCGAGCGCCCCAAACACCCCTGCTGCCGCTCCTCCTAAAGTGCCGATCCAGACTCAGCTCACCAACACGCTGGAAGCAGCCAAGGCAACAGGAACAAAGTCTGCTTTCACACCAACACACTCTCCAAACTCTGCGCCGTCTGAGACACGAGGAAAGGTGAGAGCTCCGCAGATTACCTGTTTTATCTGCAACGTGAATATTATCTGATTGTACCAAGTATTAATACTTTAATATTCACTGAGATGTTGTCTCTGTTTTTGTTTCAGCCCGTGGTGGGGAATCTGTTCGCTCAGGCCCTGTGTGACTTTACAGCGAAGACGGAGAATCAGCTGAACTTCAATAAGGATGATGTGATCCGTGTGCTGGAGCAGCAGGAGAGCTGGTGGATGGGAGAGCTGAACGGTCAACGGGGCTGGGTCCCCAAGAATTACGTGACCCTGCTGGGAGAGGAGGAGGGCTCAGAGTAAGTGACACTTGTGTTTATTCCTGGCAGGTAGAGAGAGATTTCACAACATAAATTTAGAAGACCTCACAAATCAAGAAGTCTTAAAAAAAAAAAACATTGATTTCAGTCATTTAAACATTTACACCACCAAGTTTTCCATTTCTCATATAATCTGATTCTAATCAGATTTTTCTCAGTACAGTAACGCATCCACACCCAATCTTTTATCCGGGACAGATTTACTAGGTAAATCAATTTAAAAAAATCTATAAAAGGTTTTGAAAAGGGACTTAACGTCAAATCAGTTTGCATGTCTGTAACTCAACAAGCCTTTTTCAGCAAGTGTGTAATAAAAGGGGTTGAAATGTACGCAGCAAAAAAAAAAATACACAATTGTGGCAGTAAATATACCTTATAAATAAACATCTAGTGGGAAACGGAGTTGTTTTTTTCTTATCATATACTAAAGATGTTGCAGGATAATTTCTTTCAATCTGACAATCTTAAAATAACTAAGAAAACTGCAGCTTGGTAAATACAATACTTGATTTTACCTCTTAGTCATTGGCTACAATCCTTGTTTTTCTGTTACATGTAACCCACATGAACCTCGTAGCCTGGAGCGTATACTTACCTCCAAGCCATAATAACAAATGTACCTGTGTGAGGCTTTTAGCTCAGGTAACTGAGTGAAAACAAGCAGCGGTGACATGATGATGTGATACAACTTGTTACTGTACTGATGTGGTGGCTGGCACTTCCTGTCTGAAAGCTATTCAGAAAATGCAAATAATTTCTTCCTTCTTGTAAAAGGAATGTGTTGAGTTAACACAAACACACAAATATAAAGAAAACTTTAGTTTATATTGAAATGGATTTAATTTTTAACAAAACAGTTCATATTATGTCAAAGGCTGTATTTGTTTTTTAATGAGTCAAAAAGCTCAAGTCATCAATCTATCCGTTATGTTATTGTAGTTTCTCTCTTTTTTTTTTTTTGGCTGAAAAACTTTCTCTCAGTTGGACAAAATGTCTCTCTTGCAGCAGTCTCAACATCTAATCGACTTGTATATTTTCTTTCAAGCATTTTCCATTGTTTCTTAAAAATCTGGCCAAAAAAATGTATTCCACACAGAAAATATTCATGTTTTTGTATGTCTATTGTGTATACACATTTTGTCATTTGCAGTTTGTGGAACTAGTGGCAAACATTTTCTGGCTTCCTTTTTTCCTGCTTAAAGCCATCTCATGATGACTAATTACTCTCGATCCTCCCTGTTTTTGTTGGGTCAGGTGTTTTGCTGACGCGTCATTTCACCGAGTTTAAAAAAAAGTGTTTAAACTTGTCAAAGCGTGTGTCTACTGAACGTTGCACGACTTGGGACAAAAAGAGATAAGCCCAGCGATATAACAAATTAATTTGAACACATCAGAAAAAGTAAACATACGTTATAAGTTCAGTTGTTGTTGTTCATAAATAATGTGGTGAAACTGAGCTCGAGGCTGAAGGTCTTGACTAACCTGTCGGTCAGGTGTGTGTTTCAAACATCACCTGTTTGTGTTCAGGTTTTACTCGATGGTAAACGTCGCAGAGTTCAGCCGCTCTGAGCAGAATGTTATAACTTGGTTTGTAGTGAACCCTCTTAGACTTACAGGTCGAGCTGAGGGACGCTCCCATGAGTTGATGAGGAGTTTTTTTGTTTTTACTCTAGTCTGAACAAGAAACTCACTAAATGGTCAAATAAAAAACACTGGAGTAACAGAGTCTCTTGTTTTTTAGCACGAAGAGCTCCGCTCCGGAAGCTGCAGAATCTGCTGACAGCCTTCAGCACGAAGGTACAGTAACTCCACTAATTATTTCATGTTTGTTATTTCATATTCTTTGTATGCGTCGTTAGTTGATGACACCTGATGATGGCGTTTAGCTTATCTGACAGATAATGGCAGTATTAGGAAGGGGTTTTTTTTGTTTCTGTTGCAGAGTACGTAGCACTGTACACATACGAGTCTCCGCAGCACACTGACCTGACATTTAAAGAAGGAGACGTGATTTTGGTGAACAAGAAAGAAGGAGAGTGGTGGAACGGCTCGACGGGGGAGCGCTCCGGCTTTTTTCCGGGCAACTACGTCAAACCCAAAGAGGCAGATGTAAGAACACCGAACACACACCGACACATGACAGACTGCTCATACCTAATGAAATTGTTCATCTGAGATTATAGTTTGTGGTGATGTAGATCCAGATGTCATTACTGTAAATTGTTATGTAGCCTTAATGCTGAGTGTTTTAATTAGAATGTGTTTAAAATCTTAACTGAACTGACAACTTGTTTTATTTCAGGCATCAAGCATATCTGGAAAGAAAAAGCAAGGTAAGATCTTCTAATGTCTTTATATTTATTATCATCTCTGTTAGTATTTTTAGGCTACGTTCACACTGCAGGCAAACGTGACCCAAATCCAGTTTTTAACTTTTTTTTTACAAATCTGAGCCAGACCTTTTCAGTATGTGGTACTAAACCAGATGATTATCTGACGTTTTCAGTCTAAACTCTCATTTCATCTGACTTTTACATCAGTGAGGTGGGCTTCAGCAGATCGATCCAAGTATTTAGAATAAGCTCCATCAGAGCAGCCCGACAGAAGGGTCCGTGGACTTTTTGAGTATTTGTTTTTCATTTTATACAAAAAAAAATTGTTTTTTTTTTTTTTAAGTTTTGTCTTTTTATTTTTATTCAACTGGAAGTTTAACAATGTCGTTATCAGGTGGAGCTAGTTAAATAACTTTTTAATAAGAGGTGGCTGCCTGGAAATAAAAAAATAAAGACCAATTGACTAGTTTTACATTATTTTTAACAGCTGATTATTTATTATTATTTATTTATTTTTAACTGTTTCCTGGAGCTTCTGCTGCTTTGAGCACATGAACCATTTCTCTGAGAGGTCCATGGTGAGGAGCTGAAAGCTGCAGCAGGTCCCACAGGACAGCCAGCGTGGAGTTGCCATGACAACAGTGTTAAACTTTCGGTTTGATAAAAATAAAAAATTAAACTAGAATAACCATTTGGTTTTTTTTTTATTTTCAATATCTGTTTTTAAAATGAAAACCTAATGGCCATAAAGTAAAACCAACCCACCCAGAATGAGGTGGAAATGTAAACGATGAACAAAACAAGCAGGTCAGATAATTATTTAATCTGCTCTGATTGACCAACAACTTTAGAATCGACATGCTAACATGTAGCGTCAATGTTTAGCGTTTTATGTGAACAGCGTGCTGAATGTGAGGTCAGGTGTTCTTCTGCAGGTGTGGGTTGAATCAGTGCTGTGGAGAGTTCACTCTGGAGTCTGGTGGAGGTGGCATTTAAAATAAAATGTACCTGCAGTGTGAACGTAGCCTAAGTTTCAGGCGTTCTGCTTCAGCTGGAGTTATTTTGGTGTCGTGTGTGTGCAGAAATCGCCCAGGTGACACGAGCCCGCTCCTCTGCTGGCCCCTATCAGCTGAATCTGGAAAACGGCCAGCTGATTCTCATTTTTGGCAAGAACTCCTCTGGCTGGTGGCTCGGAGAACTTCAGGTCAGTGAAAAAGCTATTCGTATTTATTTTATTATCTAACTGTACTCAGCTCAGCTGTGTTACCTTTTTATTAATACATCGGTCATTCATAGTTTGTGTAAATGAACCGTGAGTTCTTTGGATTTACTTATTTGTCTGCGTTTTTTATTTTCTGCTTAAAATCCTTTGATCTGTTTGTCCTTCCTCTCTGGCTGTAGGCTCGTGGAAAGAAGCGTCAGAAAGGCTGGTTCCCATCTTCTCACGTAAAAACCTTGTCATCCAACAGTGGCAAATCCACACCGGCACCCCAACCAGGTATCACACTTCAGGACAAATCTGCTCCCTGAATGAAAGGTGTTGTGGCTGAACTGTAAGACGTTTTTGTCCTCTGCCTCAGTCTGTCAGGTGACAGCCATATACGACTACACCGCTGCCAACCAGGACGAGCTGAGCTTCTCTGAAGGGCAGCTGATTAATGTTTTAGACAAGAGCGACCCCGACTGGTGGAAAGGAGAAGTCAACGGGGTCACTGGCCTGTTCCCCACCAATTATATCAAGATGTCAGCAGATTCTGACCCAAGTCAGCAATGTGAGTACAACAAAGACGTCTTTCTTGTTCCTTCAGTCTGAGATGAACTAATCTCACTACGTTATTCTTTTCTATCAGCATTTCTTCTGTTCAGCTTTTCATCTCACTGACTGTTTCACTGTGTTCCTCCTTCCTCTTCCTCTCCCATCCTTTATTTCTCCTTCCCTCTGTTTCTTGCTCCACTGCTGGTCTTTCTGTCTATAGGGTGGTAAAAAGACTCTTCCTCCTGCTGGCCTCAGAGACCCCCTATCCCTCTCTGTTACTGTGACCGAGCAGTGTTTGGATGTTCTGTGTGCAAATTTCATCTACGTGCAAATATTACTCTCGGGGGGAAAAATACTAAAAACTGCTCTTTGTAATTAAATTAGTGGGTGTTGAAACAATTTTATGACTTTATTTGCCTGTTTTGTTGTGCTTCTTAATTTTTGGGGCATTTTTTTCGATTTTAATTTGAAAAACAAACTGTGAAATAGAGGAATAGTGGGTTTTCTCTGATGTTTATCGGTTCTTTTCTCTTATATCAATATGTTGAGTGCTGGCACAGGTGTTCTGCTCAGTGATTTGATTTTATGCAGTCATAACTGAAGTTTTGCCTTTAATGGACTTAGTTTTTATAATAAAGACGACCTAAATTCAGTCTCACACAGTTACTAGAAACAAATCACACATACAACCTTTGTTTTAATAAAATAATTATTCAAACACAAAAAAGGGCTGTTTTCAAACTGCATTTTTTGTGAGTTATTATTAAACAGGCTGCTTTATGTTTTACTCGGCTCCAAAGTGCAGATGTGTTGTGCTGTTTATATTGTCAACATGAGATTTAGATAAACCTGAACAGACTTTTGTCAGCAAGACTGTTTTTTTTTTTCTGGGTTTTCATTTTTTAAAATTCGGATACGTTTTTCAAACAGCATCCTTTGTTAAGTTGTCTTAAAAATGTACATTTTTGTGGTTTACGCCTTGAATTGGTCAGTTATTCCAGTGTTTTCAGGCTTTTTCTTGAATGAAAAGTAGAAAACCTGTAGCTGTATCTT
Source organism: Cynodonichthys magdalenae (assembly GCA_031762555.1). NCBI lineage: Eukaryota > Metazoa > Chordata > Actinopteri > Cyprinodontiformes > Rivulidae > Cynodonichthys > Cynodonichthys magdalenae. Next base: position 11,897,709 of record JARVJO010000164.1, on the reverse strand, counting down.
CTCTGATCAAAGAGAAAGGGTGGGGGAGCTCTCCTCCTGTTTTGGTACAAACAGATTCAGCAGCGATGAGAAGATAACGATACAAAGGTAGGAGACGAAGCAGTCTGAGACAAATTCAGAGAAAACTGAAATACCGGAGGAACTAGAGTCACGGTCAGAGCGATGTCTTCAGAGTGCAGGTTTCAGTTTCTGAACCTTTGGGGTGAGATGAACGATGAGGTTAGAGCAGGAGAGGAGCCTGAGAGTGAGCAGCAGACTCTGTGTTTGGGTGAAAGTGTGGCAGGTAAGTGATGATTTGTTGACTGAGGTTGAGTTTCTTTTTCCTGCTTTCTGTCTTTTCTTTGTCAAAGTCTTAGAAATAATCCTTCATGTTTTCCTGTTCCTCCAGTAGGAGGCAGTGCAGAAGTGTTGTGAAGAGTTGTACTTTTTACAACATTAATGATTCTTGCTCCTCTGCTACAGGGAGTTCAGACCAGACCAGCTCGGACTCTCTAAGCCCCCTGGATAAAAAAAGACAAGGTTATATTGATGAGCTGATTGATTCTGAGGAGAAATATGTAGACGACTTGCAGGTGGTGTTGGAGGTAAAGCTTTTAAATCCTGCAGGATATGTTACACACTGTGGCAGATCACTGAGACGTGACAGGAGGTGTGATGGTCCTTTAATTTGATTCTGTCTGCAGGTTTTCTACAAGCCCATGTCTGAGTCAGGCCGACTGAATAAGACGGAGATGGACATGATCTTTGTCAACTGGCAGGAACTGCTGACCTGTAACACCAAACTAGTCAAGTAAATATCCCAGATCCTCTGGTTTAAATGTTTTATAAGACCTGCTGTGGATCGTTTTGACTGTACAAACACATAAAGCTGTTCGTATTTATAGAACTGTTGATGTTTCTGCAGGGATCTCCGTCTTTGTAAGAAGAACGGTGGAGGGAACACGCCGGTGCAGAAGATCGGAGACATCCTGGTGGCCGAGCTGTCCAACATGCAGGCTTACATCCGGTTCTGCTCGAGCCAATTCAACGGCGCCGCACTGCTGCAGACTCGCACGGACAACGAGCCGGACTTCAAGAGCTTCCTCAAGGTAGGAGGGAGAGGAAGGCGTGAGGCTTGAGGAAACAGGTGGAAGTGTGCATTTGGTGAACACACAGGGCCGGCCCGTGGCATAGGCAGTATGGGCAAATGCTAAGGGTGCCGTTTATCTAGGGGGCTCCACAAATGTGGGATGAAAAAAAATATTTTATAACTTTTTATCAGCTTATAATTGATTATATGATGCAGTCAAAACTCAGCTCAGTGTGTAAATAGAAAACAAAATATTGATAATGTTAGTTTCAGCTCTGCTCTCAGATAAAAGTCAGGTTAAAATCTTGTTTTCTACATTCATAAAATACTGATTTTATGCTGTTTTATTCCTAATAATTTAGTAAAATGCTCCTCAGATGGCTGGAAAATGCAGGGTTTTGTGTAGATCTTTTGCAAAACTTTCTGTGGAAGTAAACCCCTAGACCCCCCTAGAACTGCTTCACTCCACAGCTGCTCATTAACATAAACAGGTGTTTTTCATTGCTGTCAGCAAATGTTGGCAGGTATGAGGTAGTCTAACGATATTCAGTTTTAAATTAATTATAATGTCAACTGTTTTAATTGGACAACCTGGATTCTAAATGTAAAAATTAATATCAAAGACAAAACTATTTAATTTGTTATGTGAATGGATGTAAATTGGCAGTAAGATTTAAAAAATTGCACAAAGGACACCACCTGAAATGTGAAATCTTGCCTACGGCACCATATTGACTATAAATTTAAACACTTCCAAACCTTTAGTTTGATAGTAGAAGTGTCTTTGTGATGTCCAGTTGTGGATTTGACCCATGTCATGTGTATGAAAGTGAAAACAAGTTTTATTTTAATACATATTTTTTTTATTTCAACCAGAAAATTGCCACAGACTACAGGTGTAAAGGCATGCCGCTGTCCAGCTTCCTGCTGAAACCCATGCAGAGGATCACACGCTACCCGCTTCACGTCAAAAAAGTACGCCAGCCTGTTTATCTGTTACACCTTTTTGTTTTGTATTTAAGTTATTGATGGATTTCTGCGACGATGTGTAGATTCTGGAGTGCACGCCAGAGGGTCACGGTGACCGAGCTTCCATGAAAGAGGCTCTGGAGAAGGCTGAGGAACTCTGCAAACAGGTTATTTCAGTCAATATTCTGTTTTTTTCCTCTTCGTTGTGGCTGAAAACAGATGTGGTCTGTTGATTTACCTGGTAAGAGTTTTTTTTCTGTGCAGGTGAATGAGGGTGTCAGGGAGAAGGAGAACTCTGAGAGGCTGGAGTGGATTCAGAACCATGTACAGAGTGAAGGTCCTCTGGAGGTATTAAGATTAATAATCAACCTAAACTCTATTTACTGTGTCTAAATTAAAACATAAATTCTTAAGAAAAAAATTTCTTCTCGCAGAATTTGGTCTTTAATTCTATTACCAGCTGTTTGGGTCCAAGGAAACTTCTGCACAGTGGTAAAGTGAGTAACACCAAATCACTGTCAGAGTCGGGGAACAGCTTCTTTTGTTTGTTTGTTCCAAGCTTGAGAATTCAAAGAGAAATTTTCAGAGCCTGATAAACTAATCATATGAAGCAGATCTAATGTTTTACTATTAATTGCATTTTTATTCAGATGTAAATATTTGCTTCTAGAATATATCAGCTGACAAAACTAAACATTTTTCCAAGAACATCTTCTAAAAGTGAACCTCCTAACTTTCCCAAGACTCTTAAAACAGAACTTAAATGTTTGTTGCTCACAAATACAGTTGATTGCATTTTGTCATTTTGTCAGCTGCACAAGGCAAAGAGCAACAAGGAGCTGTGGGCGTTTCTCTTTAACGACTTCCTGCTTTTAACTCATGCGGTGAAACAGTTCACCTCATCTGGGCCCGACAAACTGTTCAGCAACAAGAACAACGTGCAGCTCAAGATGTATAAACCTGTAAGAGACCCACACAGGGTACTTGTAATTACTTTCTGTTTGTGTGTTTTCATGCGTGACGGCCATCTTTTGTCTCCTCCAGCCTGTGCTGCTGAACGAAGTCCTGGTGAAGCTCCCGGAACCGTCCAGCGACGAACCTATCTTCCACATCTCGCACATCGACAGAGTCTACACTCTGAGGACTGACAACATCAATGAGAGGTAGCTGCACACAGAGACATGCAGCACACTGGGTGTTTCTTTTTGGTTTTTATATTTTATAGCTGTGTGTGTTTTTGTCGTCAGGACTGCATGGGTTCAGAAGATAAAGGTGGCTTCTGAAGAGTTCATCGAGACTGAAAATAAAAAAAGGGAAAAAGTTTATCAAGGTTTGTTTCTGACGATTGCTACGTTTTTGCCAAACAATGATTTGGTGTTACTTTAAAATCAATCTGTTTTTTTTTGCAGGTCGATCTATGAAGGCAAGTGGAATCGGCCGACTCTTAGTCACCATCCAGGAAGCCACTGAGCTCAGTTCAACAAAACCCAACGGTGATTAGAAATGCACTCAAACTGAGGGAATCTTTTTCAAAAGTAGCTAAAATACCTGTTTTCTGTCCTCTTTATTGGCTCCTCTCACCTGCCTGTCTTTTTTTCTGTCCCCCTTGCAGGGAAGAGTAACTGTTACTGTGAAGTGACCATGGGATCCCAAACCTTCACCTCCAGGACGCTCAACGACACCGTGAACCCCAAGTGGAACTTCAGCTGCCAGTTTCACATCAAGGACCTTTATCAAGATGTCCTCTGCATCACCATCAATGAAAAGGACCAGTTTTCTCCTGACGGTTCGGAACAAACTCCCTTACACACAGTTTTTTGTTTTACTTTAATCTCAAACAGAAAATAATTTTCTTCTAAACTCGCTCACTTGCTTCCTGCAAGCTGGTCAAACTCAGAAAAGGGGCCAAAATTCAAAATGTGGTTGAAGCTAAGGGCCAGTTTCTGTCAATATTTATTGAAGAAATGTTATATAACAAATTATTCCTATAGAAACACAGATGACCTTTTCCAAATTATGTTTTATGTAGCATTTAGAACATACATAATCTAACATAAAGAACTAGCATTTCAGTCCTTCTGGACCCCCAAAGCGCTTTACACGACAGTCATTCACACATTCACACACTGATGATGGCAAACTACCCTGTAGCCACAGCTGCCCTGGGGCGCACTGACAGAGGTGGGGCTGCCATGCATCGGCGCCACTGGACCCTCTGACCACCATCAGCAGGCAAGGCGGGTGAAGTGTCTTGCCCAAGAACACAACGACTGAGACAGCTGGAACGGGGGATCGAACCGGTGACCTTCCGGTTCCTGGACGACTCCCGGACCACTCCACCACAGCCGCCCTGTGACAAAAAGAGGGAAACCATTAAACAATTTTAAATTTGAAGTATTGACTTTTGGGCCTGATAAAATGGTAAGCAGGGCCAGATTTGGCCCGTGGGCCTTGAGTTTGACACACGTATCCTACGGTCTTCAAGCTTGAACACACAACTGCTCTGAATCAGACCTACTCACTGCTCAGATTATATGTTCAGTGTTTGACTGGTTGTGAAAAATCACTTTTACTCCTAAAGTTTTACCATAACATTTATTTATTTCTTCAAACCCTCTCAGATTCATCAGGTTGAAGGAGTTCCTCCCTGTTGTTCATTTTTTAACACAACACCCTTCCTGTTTCTCCTCACATCAGTGTTCCTCGGGAGGACGGAGGTTCCCGTGGCAACCATTAAGAAAGAGTTGGAGAACAAGGGGCCGGTGACTCGCCGCCTGCTGCTGCACGAAGTCTCGACCGGAGAGGTGTGGGTTCGACTCGACCTGCAGCTCTACGCCAACCAATAAGAAGCTGAAACAGCAAACTTGAACACTTGATCAGGACGGATTCATCAAACGGGACGAGCTGCTTGTTTTAAACACACCAGGATGGTTCCTCTCACATGTAGAACACTGACTTGAATGTATTCCTTTTTTTAATTTAAAAACATCTTCTGAACTGTATTTTACATACAATGCCTTAAAAATGCAATCCTGACCAGCAATAATGTCTTCCTCACCCTCCAGTATGGATAGCACCTCCCTGATAAATCCAGCAATAAGAAACTTTACTTTTTTCCGTTATGATGGTGGAAAGGGAAGCTTTCCTGGGCATCAGTTTTGTATCTGCAGCATAGTTACTCACTGAAGGACTTTTAAAAGAAAACAAGCTTCCAAAGCTGGAGATAGTTTGTCTCCAAATTAAACGTGGGTCAAATGAACCAAGTTTAGAAATAAGATGTTCTGTTCTGATGCATCTCTGCTGTCTCTCAGTTACAACAGTTGCTTTAAGTATTTCCATTTTGCCAAATCTTATCAGCCCAGGCCATCGAACGAGTCAACGATCAACTAACAGTTTTTTTTTTTCTAACCAGCAAAAACGGCGTGTCCAAGTATTTTATGTTTTTCTCTCTGACTACCTTTGAGAGGTTTGGGCTGACCTACTTTTTTACAGCGATCGTACACTGGTTGGATCAGTGTCGTCCTCTCACGACAAACATTTAGAGCATCACAAACAGCGGACGACAGATGATGGACGGCGACGTAAAACACTTCCGACAGCCAGGAGACGAGGTTTCGGGTTGTAGCACTCCTCCGGAGTCAGTTTACTGAACGCAGACAGAAGAGCTCAGGATTTACTTTGGGGTTGAGTCTGTGTCACCGCAACAATACAGTAAAGTCATATATATAGGTTTTTTTGTGTGTGTTTATATACTGCATGTGTGACATACTAAAACAGGTCATTTTTCAACTTCTGATGCTGAAAGAATATTTTTGGTTTTTATCCAAGCCCTCTGCTGTCTTTTCCAGTTTCTAAAATCATTTGGGATGAAGCTGATTTATTTTTTTTTCTTTAGTGAACAAAATCAGTCGGAAGAGAAATTTTGAGGGTGTAAACTTAAGTAGTTTGTCACAATAATAAATACCATGGTATTTTCCCTGTTAGATATTTTTACGTACTCAACGTGCCTGAGCTGTTTTTAAGCATCATCCTGATAAATCCAGTTTAAGTTCACGACTGTTGCCTCAAAGTCCCTTTATCTAAATCTTAAGGTTTTTTTACATTTGTGTTTAAGGCTAAACTAGAATCTCTGGTTTTAATTCCTAAATGTTTTTTGCTCTGAAACTAAATGGAGAAATGTTGTATTTATTTCTTAATTTATGCGTATGACTATCCAGAAGCCTTTGCTGTTGTTGAGGATGAGCTGCTGATCAGCTGGGCTCAGGTGAAGGTGAGTGACAGGAGTTTGATACGGTTTTAACTTTTAGCTCAAAGATGAAGTCATGTTTCTGTTTAATCACCAAGAGTTTTGTTTTTATGTCTTGTGTTAACGTGTTTTCTTTTGAACATGTGGAGAATGTGTAAAGAGACTTTAATCACCTTTTTCTTGTCAGAACTCTGGTGTGTTTATTTTTTTCAGTCCACTCTAACCCACATCATCAACCAGCTGTTTGTTTTCACACTGACCACATTGTGGCACTCTGAACCAGGTTTTCAGAGGACAAATTAAAAACATTAAAATGGAGCAAAGTGTCTAATTAATGATTAATGTTTTAAATTATGTCTTCTGTGGGGATCAAAAAGTGCTTTCACTAAACGATCTGTTTAAAACAGAATCACAACCTCCTTTATCAGACAGCTCTAATAATTGTGAACAAAATTAACTGATGTACATTTACAGTTTTACTAACTTTTTTTATTTTCGACATAAAGTGAGTGGAGTTAAGTGTAGCGTTGTCGATGCCCACAAACAGCTCATTAAGTCCTTCCTTACCCTCCACTGGCTCCAACTGAGGCCAGAGAAGCAGCAGTCGTTATGTAACTGCACGGCTCCTGACAGCAATACACACAACTCTGCACGATGCTGCACATTCGGGTCGACAACATCAGCTGAACTCCCAACTTCTGGAGGTGGAACCATTTAATTCCAAAGAGTTTGGTGGAACGACCACAAAAGTGTTTCGCAAACCTGATCCAATCTGAAGTATTTGAACCAGTGAAGTCACGTTTTGTTTTTGGAAGCTCCGGCTTTATGTAGATTTCCCATCAAAAGTCCACACATGCACACAAAAAAAATCAATATTCATCTAAAGGTATTTTATTTGTAGCTTGGGCTGTTTAACATCTATGTGTCAAACTCAAGGTCCGTGGGCCAAGTGTGACCTGCCACCGCATTTTATGTGGCCCCTGAGAGGTTCAACGGTGTATTAAAACAGAGGTGTCCAAAGTCGGTCGTCAAGGGCCGGTGTCCTGCATGTTTTAGGTGCTGCCCTGGTTCAACACAGCTGACCCTAAGGAGTGCCTAATTAGTAGGCTTCTGCAGACTGTGATGGCAAACTGAGGAGGCCTACTAATTAAGCACTCTTTAGATTCAGCTGTTGTAGGGTGTACGTAATGACATAAGGACTGTGCCACATGACTTGTCAAGCACGCAACTCCGCCCCCTCCTGACCACCAGTTCCCAATATACAACAACTGCTACGCTTCTCCCATTTGCCTGTTTTCTTTCGTCACAGTGGAAAAGCGAAGAGGAACCATGTGGGTCCACATCTGAGGAATAAAATGTGAGGAAATCATGAGGAAAAAGATTGAAAGAGGGAAATAAAGCATAAATCCTACATTTTACATTAATCCAAATCAGTTCAAGAATAATCTTTCATGCATTTCGTTCAGCTCTTGTTAAACACAGCTCACTTTACCTGTCCTGAGAGCTCCAGGAGGGGTTCAGGATCCGAGTCATACCTGCCTGGGGTGGGTACTCCAGAGGTGAATCGACTCCAACAGGAGCATCACTAACACAGTAACCCTACTTACACCCTGACCTGCAAAAAACTCTGAGCTGCAGATTCCAAGCTGATCCTTCACAAATTACACATCCAGAGTTCCAGATGGGGATTTCATGGTATCCAGGCCAGCGGAACCTTGCTGTTACACAAACAGAGGAGGATCAACGCGTGTCCAGACAGTGCTAAACTGCTCTGTCATGCCTGGAGTGATCAAAAATTGAAACAGGGCTGATCCTCTCAGTCTGACAGGAATCTGACTTGTAGGACAAACATCCTGATTTCAAACGAGATCTGCTTCCAGTTCCCTTCCAGCTGGACTTGCTCAATGAGAGCGAGACAAGCGGGAGGATCTTCCTGAGCGTGTCGCCTTCGAGCACACAACAGAGGTTTCTATCGGATTGTGGATGTGTAGGAGAGCGTGTGAACGTGTCAGAAATTGGCCCAACGTCAAAAACACCAGTTTTTCTCTGAAACGATGACACGCCACAGGAAACAGAAGCTTAGAGGAACGGACAAAAGAAAGATCATTGTACACATTAGGAGGGTGGAGAGTTGGAGGAGGGCACTCAGACATGTCTGAACATGACACAGCCAAACGCTAGAATAGCCATGCCTCAAAGCTCAACACGGGCTAGAAGAAGTGGTCAGTAGAGTCCAAACATCTATCATTATGACCATCTTGGTGGCTAAACAATGAATCATTTACCTTTTAAATCTGCAGCCTGATCCGCCAAGAATGGCTCTATCACATGAGAAATGACTCATAATGTGTTTTCATCTTCCTGCAGATCAACAAGGCATCTTCCCACATACACGAGACACAGGCTTTGTTTGCACAGTAAAAACTCATCCTTGCCTTATGAACTCTCTCCAGGAGAACACATTAAAGCAAACTTTAGTGGAAACTTCAAGGGGGAAACCTGCTAAAACAAACCTATTCATTATTAGGCAATATCATGGTTAAATTAGATTTTCCCTCACACTGAATGTTTATTGTCACTTTTGGTGTTATAAAGAAATGGTAAATGGTAAGTGAACTGTACTTATATAGCACATTTCTATCCAACCAGGTTACTCAACGCACTTTACACTACAATCTGTGCCCTCATTTACCTGAACACACAAATAAAAAAAATGGGTTTGTTTTCAGTGACAACTCTTGCTTTAATGCAATGATCCGTTCTCCTAATTTTCCACAGAAATGCTGTTTTAATGTCTAAATTACATTTTTTTAGTTTAATAAAAATTTTTTTGCCAAAAGCTGTGTTGAAGAAGAAATACAACTGAATAATAACTTTTGTCGATTAGTCAAACAAAAAGTTAATTTATATTCTATCCGGTGATTTATTCTGCAGTTTCGTTTTGCTTTCATAAATTATTGAGGCAATTTTTCATTTGGGGTCAGCTTAAGGCTCCACATGTGGCACTAGAGCTCGACACAAACTAGTAAAAAAAAAACCACACCCATGATAACACCAAGTTATGACCAAACCAATGTCGTTGGTTTTTTCCACCTCTCTTGTACCTGATGATCTGTTTGGGTATAGACGAACGCCGCCTGGCCAGTATTTTGGGGATGCGGGACCTCCTACGACAGGTTGACACCCTCATCGAGCCCCTCTGGCCTTTTGGGGGAACTGTGTTGACACGATCAAAGCGCACTCTTTTCTCACTACAGCCACGTTTGGGATAAGAGAATGGCAGGGGAGGAAAAAACGTGGTAAATAAGGCAAAGAAAAGCAAGGAAAAGAAATAAGAAACAGCTAGATCAATTGTGTTTAATGAAAAGTAAAGCTTGAAACACTTATGCTGAAGGTTTATATGCGTGAAGGATTTATTAGTTAGTTACTACACATGCAGAATTGAAGAGAAATTAGAGACTGGAGAAAATAGGTTTGAAAAATTCAGCAATATTGTGGATGTGTTCCTAACCTCTTGACAGACTGCATGAAGGGTGATCTTTCTGGTGGAGGTTTGAGGTAGTTGTTGGATGTTTCCAAGGCAGCAGTGTGTGTCTGTGGATTTTCCCCTGGCATGCTGACGCTGCGCACACGCTTCACTGGCTACAGCACATACAAACACAAAGATATGGTCAATCAAAGTTTTTATAAGTAACTCATCATATGAACACAGCTCCACCATTCAGGCTTTAGTGTTGCACTCCACCTGGCTGAGCGGCGACGTGTCGTCCGGCATCAGCTGAATGGTCGGGATGTCCAGTTTGAGCCATGGTGGTTTTTTTCTCTGCAGGCTGCTGGTCCTGCTTCCTGTCTCATCCATGCTCACTGTCTTCTTCTAAACCTGCCAGCTTGACATCAACAAAACAGAACATGAACATTATTTAATCTTAATAAATACATGATTACAAGCCTCTTTTAAGTGGCAAAAAGCTGATAGAGATGAGATTTAGCGAGCAAAAAACTAATTGTTGCAGATACAGACCAGAGACAAAGAGATCTGTTACAACCAGAGAGGCAGTTTGTTTTAAGTAATCATTATTTATCTAATGGAATGCTAAACATGTGTCCAAAACACTTTTTATTTTGCCTTATGATATTTCTGTTGTCTGTATTAATATTCCAATGAGAGTACATTTAACTTTTCATAAGAAAAAAAGATTCAGCATAAGCTGTCTATACCCATAAATACAGCATGTTACAGTTGGAGGATGTAAATGTGATTAAAATGTACCACTGACTTAGCAACATGTATAGCAAAGCAGTTGTCTTGGAGCTGAGCTTTCAACATGCTCCAGATGAGGCTTGAACTCACAACCTTAGCATCACTAAGCTGGTTACTGTTACATAAAAACTGTGTGCTGACTGATTGTGCCATTGGAGCTTATGCTTCCTTTAAATCATTGGAAATAAAAACAATGTGAATTTAATTTTCTGCTCAAAGGATCTATTTTAATTCTTCCAACTTTGACTTAACTTCTTTCTGCCCACAGAATCCTGTGTTTAGACTCAAACTATGACCTAGATCTTCTACTGAAAAATCTCGACCCAGGCTCAGCAAGAAGATCATGGCTGGTGGTGAAGATTGATCCAGCTTTATTTGCAAACAAAGAATATTTGTTGAGATTTTATTAGATTGCAACTTAACAGTTTTGACAAGTGAGAGGTTTTTTTTTAAACAATGAACATGTGTGCAGTTAGTTTCCTGTACTTAGGCAGTCTTTGTCTTTATCTTTCCATACAACCTTATTCCAGAGGCCGACATCTTCTTGAGAAATATCCTAACATGTCTGTGGCTCTCTGTCAAATATATTGCGGACCAGTGCACAGAAATAACAATACATGGTACACATGACCCACACTAGGGTTCTATCTGTCATTTTGTATGGCATGTTACTGGTCTACTGTCTAGATTACAAATTATAGCACAATTATTATGGATTACTCTTCTGAGGCTTTTCCAGACAACTGAACTTCTCACCCTATCTCTACAGGTGAGTCCAGCTACCCTGCGGAGAATACTTACTGTATTTTGATTGCCTGCATTCATTATCTTGTTCTTTCGGTCAGTACCCAGAGTTCGCGACCATAGGTGATTAGGCAGATGTAAAATGGGGATATTAATTAAGGGAAATATCTCTTTGAACAGTCTGGTTGGGATGGGATCTAGCAGACATGTTGATGGTTTGGATGAAGATATTTTTGACAATTTAGAGAGCTCAAGCGATGAATAATATGCAGTTCTGGCTTTACAAAGGGCTTTCTTGTATGCTAATTTGTGCCAGCAAGAATCACAACCAGCAACATTAACAACAACCTTACCATACTCATACTTAGCATGAAGAGCCACACTAACAAATGTTTAATCTTTAAAAATGATGAAAAAAAATGTTCTAAGTGAGGCTTGAACTAACAACCTCAGCATCACTTAGCTGGCTACTGTCTTACAAGTACCACTCACTGACCAATTGTGCAACCCTTAGTGAAATCTTTGGAATCTATTCCCTTCCATCATCTTTTACCCACTTCCATTTAGGATCATGGGTGTCACTGGTGCCCATTTCCAGAAGTCATTGTGTGAGTGGTGGGGTGCATCCTGGACAGGCTGCAAGTCCATCACAGGGCAACATAGAGACAACCACTTACATTCTCACCTAGAGACAATTTAAAGTTCTCAATTATTCTGAAAGTCATATTACTGGTCTATGGGAGGAAACTGGAGTGCACTGAGAAACCCCACACATGCATAGAGAGAACATGCAAACTCTACCCAGAGAGGACCTGGGCAGGATTTAATCTGGCAACCTTCTTGCAGAGAGGCAACAGCTCTACCAACTGAGCCACCACAGTGCCCAAAATGTCATTCTAAAGATGCAATTATGATGAAGCAGCAAGGCAAAACACAACACTTATACCTGTCACTATATTATATTATCTCTGCCAGAGAATGCTTTATTTGAGGACCATTACCATAAACATGAATAAGAATCTTACTATACTTAACCTTAGCCAGAAGTTTTGAATAGAATTCAGTTTTCATCCACTTTGGGGACTTTAGGTTATGTCAATCAAATTAAGCTAGAGAGATGCAGCTTCACTAAAATGTAACACTAATCTAGATAAGCATGAAGAGACACAAAACTGTATGCTTAATCTTGAAATTAAGGGCAAAAATGCTCTAGGTGAGGCTTGAACTCACAACCTTGGCATCACTAAGCTGGTTACTGTCTTATAAGTACCATGCGCTGTCCAATAGCGCCACTAGAGCTTGAAATTTAGTCTTTACTACTTCCTTTATAAAGAACTGTTTGCCCTAAAGCTGCAATTATTGTCAGGAGAAACAGCAACCCAAAGCCTTTTTGGGTAGAGTTTGCATTTCCTCTCCGGGGACTCCGGCTTCCTCCCACACACCAAAAACATGACTGTTATGGTAACTTTAAATTGTCCCTAGGTGAGAGTGAATGGTTGTTTGTCTCCAAGTGTGGCCCTGTGATGGACTTGTGACACTGTCCAGGGTGTACCCCGCCCCTCACACTAGCCGTGTTTCCATCCAATTTAATTCGAATTTAGAGCGAATTTTTAAAATTTCGCAAAAAGGAAATGAATA
>JARVJO010000164.1:11850515-11870499 GCA_031762555.1 Cynodonichthys magdalenae | reverse complement strand
AAACAAAGAAAGAAAGAAAGAAAGAAAGAAAGAAAGAAAGAAAGAAAGAAAGAAAGACAAACAGATCTTATTTTGTTGTATTTTTTATAGCTTTACTGTCCATAATTTTTCATATCTCCATAATGTATACAGGCAGGACCTTTGTTATTATTATTTTTTCAAACACGAATCCATTTTTGTCCCTATTTAAATCCCAATCACTGCACTATTTTCCTCTATCCAGCAGATCAATAAATAATTTCTTAACATTTCCCTTTTTCTGTCCACATCTCACTATAGATTTTCCATGACTTTAAAGCCACATAAAAAAATTGAATTTCTCTATTTCTACAAACACTGTTAAAAACTTTAACTATAAAACAATAAGTCAAATTTCATGGTTTCAGGTTAAATTTTTGAACTGATTCATTTCAATTCCTGATCATTTGTACTTCTTTCCCATCAAACTTCTCACTTCCTCCCACCAACTTTTTGATGTTTTTTCTAAGTTCACCTGATTGTTTGGGGGAAAAATCACTTGGACAGTTTAAAACTACCTTTTAGGCCCTTTATACTTGCAGCTTGCACAAAAACACCTTGTTTCCTATCAACACACTTTGACACTTTATAATTTAACACAAACACATATGATCACATCTCAATTTTCTCAAAGACATAATGGCAGATCCGCTGTTTATTACTTAAACATTCAGGTAAAAATAAATAAAAACTAATAAAGAAGTAAATATTCTGGATTAGCCTCTATAATTTAAACCACAGCATCATATCAAATAGGTTGATGATTTTGTTTGTTTGTTTATTGTTGACACCTTCAGGTTGTTTATGCACCAAAGAGAAGCTGGAGCCCACAGTCTGCTGCAGGGCTGCGTGTCTCTTTAACGGGACGGTGACGTTCGGGACGGGCTGCCGCATCTGGACCGACCCAGCCTGGACCAGAACCACATCGGCCCAATCTGCAGAGAGATACTGCCATCGCTTCAGGAGGACCCACACGGTTCCGCGGGGGGGTTCAGGCCCGAGATGAGACACTACACGGCCACTCCGAGCGAGGCGGGCGGCTGCGTGCCGTGCTGCCAAGTTTGCGTCTTTGCTTTTACCGCATTTCTCATCGTTGCGGAGAGAACGGCGCGTGAGTCCTACCTGGGACACACACACGCACGCGCATACACACAACACACATATTACACTGTTTACCACTCCCTGTCTGTTTACGGGTGATGTCCTATAGCTGTGTTTTATTTTACTGTGCGCGTGCATGCGGGCGCGTGAGCGAAGCTGCGTGGAATGAAAACAACATAAAGTTGCTCATTTTGGTGTCTCCTCAAAGCTTTTCTCTTCTTGTTGTCATAAAGGTGAAATCCCCGCAGATCTGCGCCTTCTCTGCTTATATGTCCTGCATGTTGCGAAAAATCCGCATTGAGCTGCAGCAACTCTGCTGACTCATGTTAAAATATTTCATGTTTTAAACTCAGGCTGCATTTCTCCTGAATGTGGAGCCATGTTGTCACATTTCAGCGCGCATTTTTGGGGGAAGTGTGGATGAATGGATATGGGGCGTTTACCTCCAGAATGGGGCCTGGTTCAGTTCAGTTCAGTTCAGTTCAGTTCAGTTCAGCCCTCCTGTTTGGCAGCTGAAAGGGTTCAGATTACATGTATGGAGAGATGGAGTGGAGAGGAGACAGAGGTCATTTATACCACTGGACATTTACATACATCCTGACATCAACTCATTTAGCCTATCCCAAACAAAGGCTACAGCAAAAACAGCCACACAAATTGCAGATAAAACTGATGAGTCAGGCTTAACTTCAATCAAGAAGCATGTTTTCTATTATGAAGAAAAAAATATGTGAGTTTCTAAAAAACAAATGCAGAGGCTGAATCCGATTTTTGAATAGCCCTGACCCTGACATACCAATTTTCTTTTAAAAACCTAAACCAACACAAACTCATAAGCATGTCTTTTAATCATCATTATTTTTCAACAATCAACTATTGACAATAAACAACAACTTATTTCTGTTAAAATAAATACAAAAAAATCTTACTAAGAGAACATAAAAAAATCATCAGAGTCATACAGTATAATAATAATAGAGAGCATGTCCTGATGGTGCATTCATGGATGAGAAAAATGTTGGATTTTCCAATACTAACCGTTTAAAAAATTTACAGGGAAAAAAAACACAATTAAATAATAGGAGTTTAATAATATAATATAATATAATATAATATAATATAATATAATATAATATAATTTGAGAATAAAGGATCAGTAAAGCTTCTTTTGGGACAGTTTGTCAGAATGGCCCAATAAACTCAAGTGCAGAGAAAGAGCTCTAAAAACAAGAGTTGTGTTGTTCTATAATTTTATCAAGTCATAAACATTTTAGGATTCCAAGAAAACGTATCAAATTGTTTATAAAAAGCCAAATCTGTCATATTTAGCATCTGGATTTAATTCCAGGCATTAATATTTTGGTCAGTTCCCTGTGTATTTATATCCTGTGAACCTGTTTGTTTTCTGTTCCACCAGTGATCTACTGCTTCGTGTACTACCTGTGGGTGGGTCACAACTACTGCTATGCCTACCTTGCTGGTTTCACAGCAGTCTTCTTGCTGCCAGGTGATGAAGACAACACACACATCAATAAACTAGAAGTAAACAAGCCAATCCGCAGAGTGACTTGAACCTTTTTTTTTTGTCTCCCGTGTCTCTCAGGTTGGGGTCCACAGGGGCTCAGTTATCTATGGTACCTCTCCGATGGACGAATTCCCCGGAAGTCTCTCAGATGGACACACATTTTGCACTTAGGCATCTTCAAAAGGTGGGGCTGGTTTTAAATGATATACAGGAAATGAAAGGGGAAAATGAAATATCTGAATACTCCAGCAAGTAATGGGTGAGAAGACCTAGACTATGTCCAAAACATAGCCACCATCTTGAAAGCTGCCATATTGAACCAAAGTCAAGATTTTTCCATTGGGAAACAGGGTTTATGTAGCATATCACATAAGGTCAGAATTATGTCAGAAATATGCAACCAGATGTGTAATATCACTTGTGATTCAGAAGGTACCAACCAAGAAAGTTAACATTTTTCATCACAAGTGTGTCAGTGTTCAGCACATTGAACACATCAAATAGTTGTGCGTCACATGTTCCAAATTGTTGCAACAACTGCCTGTATTAATAACTTTTGTACCAAAAGATACTGCAAATCTGACTGCAGCAATTGATTTCTGAGACAATTTTGACTCACTCAGTACCTAAAGGATGAAGTGAACCATTTACAGAGCAGAGTGGGACTGGAATTACAAATCTGTTCACCTTATGTAAATTATTATTATTATTCTTAAAACATGACTTTTATGTTTATTTTCTTCTTCTTCTTCATTTGTCATTCAGGTTGTGGGAGTGTATGCGTCTGCCTGATGAGGATGTTTACTGTGAAATCATGCAGCAGGCGGATGCATCTGCCTTGCGCTTGTTGGAAGCCTTGGTGGTGACCCTCCCCCAGACTCTGCTCCAGACCTACGTCCTCATCTGTACAGACATAGGAGTAAAGTCACCCGGTGAGTAGAGGCTGAACAGGAGGTGCAGAAAGTATTTGAGACACACATACAGAGAGAGAGAGAAAGAGAGAGAGAAAACCCCAAAACAAAACATTGAGTAACAATCAGCAAAAGCGCTCATGATGTGCAGCTCCTCCTTAGCCTTGTACAGTATGAAGAATATGGGGTAACACTTTACAATAAGGTACACAAAACCTGCTTAACTACTGAGGAACTACTCAGTAACTACAGAGTACTTAGAAACAACTTAGTAACTACTAAGTAGTTATTAGTTACTGAGTAGTTACTAAAGACACCAAAGAGGAACTACTCAGTAACTACTTAGTACTAATTTGTTTTTGTTTCTAAGTACTCAGTAGTTCCTCAGTAGTCCTTTTTGGTGTCCTTAGTAACTACTGAATATACTGAGTAACTACTGAGTTGTTAATAACTGAGTAGTTACTGAGTAGTTTTTCAGTAGTTAAGCAATTTTTGTTTACCTTATTGTTGGGTGTTACCAAAAAAAGGAAAATGTTGGTAACGTCTACACAAGAATGACCAAACTGTTTTTATTACCTCAAATTAAAATTAAAAAATACTCCTCTTAGTCATAATAAAACAGTAAAAACAATTTTTGTTCATGCAGGTCTGGGAAGTAAATGTAACCTGAATAAGTTGAAAACAAAACAATTGTCTCCACATTTTATGTGGTCTTTCCATTATTTATTCTGAAGTGTTTATTTTGTGCTACTGTAGGTTTTAGACCAATGATATTAGCACCCAGTGGTGGGCACAGCTAAAGTTAGCCTTATTAACTTATGATCCACTAACTAAAAACATAGCTTATTGAACGCTAAATGTGTAAAAAATAAGTGGAAGCTAATGATAAACAGTTTAGCAGAAGCTAATATTAACAGCTAATTGCTAAGACAACTGTCACTCAGTCTGTAGCTGTGTCGGGGGTCGCAGCCCGTACTGCAGCCCAAGTAGGCCACACCCTACACTGACCGGGTAGGCTGAATCTCATGGCTGTGAAATGAGACAGTCAAGTCTACGGATGATGTATCTTTGCACTACCTTGTTACCATATGTGTTACATTCTGTATCACATGCCTTCAGTAAGAAACATGGTGAAAAAACGTATCCGCTAAATCATTTTTTATACAATTAGATGTTAGCTGATTAGTGGAACCATGCCCACCACTGTTAGCACCCATAATCACTTTTGTTGTTAATCTGATGCACATCCTATTTGTAGAACTCTCTTCTTCTAATCACATCGAGTTTATAATGTGCTCATGTTGATGCTGCTGTGGTCGGCTTTGTAACTAAATCCACGACTGATGTGATAAAAATGTATCAAACGTTTAGTGTTTCAAAAGAAGCAAAGTCTGTTGTTAATCGTAAAAAGAAAAAAGAAAAAACACAAACATTGGAAAACTTTACGAAAATTATAATGCAACACTGAAAAAGAGAGAAAGGCCATGTTTGCACGATGTATAAATAGTTTTACTGGTTGTAACTAATGTGAAAAAGGGACCATTTTAAATTTGTTTATTCCATCTCTAGTTTTCAGTATTTATTTCAGTGAACCTAAGTGCTCACATTCCATCTCTGCACTTCCTCCTGTCTCCTCTCTGCAGCCTCGGTGTGTTTTGCTGTGTGTTTATTATCTCTGGCCTGGGCGTTGGTCCTCTACGCTCGAGCATGTTCCCTCATCAGACCGGGACACTTACAGATGACACCGGCTGCTATTCTCTGTCGACTGCTGTGGAGGGTGGGGAAGATTAAATAATCTTGTAACCAATATGCTCACACCCTCTGCCTCAATTTAACAGGCTTATAGACGATTCTTGTTTGCGTTTAACTTGACATGAGGGCATTTTCTGTAAGAACTAATGTGTTTGATATATCTGCAGGTCAGCATGTTGGGATCCAGGTTTGCTGTGCTCATGCTCTTCACGCGTATCTTCAAACAGTGGGTCCTGGGAGTCATTGGTAAGTCTGGATCCTACAGGAATCATCTCAAAGCTCAGATTTGTTGTTTATGTGAAGTAAAGCTGTAATTGAAGCTCTGATCTTGTTACAAACTGTTCATTTCAATTCTCACTTGTGCATAATGATGCGTTGTTTCAGGCGTGCACTGGCTGGGCGCTACTTTCTGGATGGTGTCTCAGCAGACCGACATCATTCGCTCAACAAGTCGATGGAGACTTTTCAACCTCGTCCTTGGAGCCATTCACATCTTTCTATTCCTGAATGTGAAGTACGGACAGTCCAGATACCGCATGGCTGGGTTTTACCTGGTATGTGTGTACCTGTGAGCGCATCATACAGTTTTGAGTTCACTACAAAAAGCAACAAATCAAACTGGAGAAAAACACAAGCTCAATCTTTTTAACATTTCATAGACTATGTTTAAAGGTCTAATTGTTGTTTTTGTTGTGTTATAGAAGAAAGTGTTCTGCAGAAGTCTCTCTGCGTTTTACAATAAAACTTTTGTCAGATATAAACTGATTATAAGACTAATATTGGTGTAATTTTCATGAAGGATCTTCCTCCTATGTTTCTGCTCATTCTTCACAGGCCATGTTTTTAGAGAATGCCTTTCTCCTTCTGGCCTCCTCCTGGTTGTTTGCCATGATGTCCTGGGACACTGTGGGTATTCCAGCTGCAGTGTTTTGCAGCTTCCTTATTGGTGAGACATGCAGCCTTTCGCTACATTCAAAGTTTACATTTGTTTAATTCTATTTTGCATGTGTCAACCTCAAGGGCCGGGGCCATGGGCCAAAGGTAACTTCATTTTATGCGAGAGTCTCAAAGATGTCATAGTATCTTAAAATAGGTGTATGCTGCTTTAAAGTCAACATTAAATATAAACTACATCTCCCACAATGCATGTTGATTATTTTACACATGAAATGATGGCCTCCCTCCACTAGGTGGAGGTGCACAGGTTCAAATATAGCAGATGAAATTTGCCGTGTAAAATCTCAATTTCATTGCATTTTCAACGGCTGCTTCTGCTTCAGCCCAGTTATACTGGGAAGTGGGAATTTTCCACTTACAAGTCATAAGTTTAAACTGGAATGTCACTCCAGTGGGAATTATGTAAGAAAGTACGAGAGTTCATAATTCAAGAAGGCAGCTGCTCACCACAACTCAACAGTGGGTAAAACTTGTTTATTTTTACTTTTGATAATATTTCTGTTAATAAGAGGACGTGTTAAAACGCTGTTTCTATGAAGGAAATATCATGTAGAGCTCAGTTATTGTTAGCAGTGCTCAGCCATAACAATGTGATGTTTCATGTTTAGCTGAAGGTAAACATGAAACGTTAAAGCTAATCACAACTAGCCCTATGAGGACAACCATAATGTTCTTGTGGCCCTCAGTGAAAATGAGTTTGACATCCCTGCTCTGTTTGGTTTTATTCAGTTCTTTTAAGAACTGAATAATCTAAATTCAACCCTGTTTTATGTTTGAATCTTTTATTTCTTTTTTGTTCCCTGTTTCTCCTTCTGCAGGAGTGATAGCACTGGTGCTGTACTACCGATTCCTGCATCCGAAGTCTTTTGAGATTTTCCAGAGTATTCGTCACAGGGGGATAGGCGGAGCCTGCATGGAGCGTGGATCAACTCTCTCTCTTGAGGAGAAAGTTGCGCCCACCTTCCATCATCATGCCACACTGTCTGGTCTGTAAACCGATCACTGATCAGTCTACATATATATTATATTTTTGACATCTAATAGGACAACAAATGAGGTTGGGTGTTCTGATCAGGTGGTGGGACCCTCATGGACCTTCCTATCCAATGGGAAGGCTGGAAGCATCACCACTGGCTGCTCATTCGCTTGGCTCTTAAGACAGGAAATGTCTCGAGGATTTGGTCTATGTATGGTGAGGGGGGTCTGGCCGGACTAATGGGTCTTTCCGAAGAGGTTCACTCCCCTGATACACATCATGTTCCTCGGGTTTGTTGCACTCCTGAACTAAGGTTCCAACTCAAACAGCTTATTTAAATTTTAGGTGTTATTTTGTTATCATTTTTTTGTTTATAAAGGTAAACACTTCTTTTTGGGGAGCTAAGTATCATTCAAATGTCCTTCATTCTTTCCAGTTTAGATCTATTTTGGGACCAAGTCATTTTAATTTTTGTTCTAATTTGTCAGGTCCCACCTCCTCAGCCTCGGGTTCTTCAGATTTCACATCCAGTTCCGCAACCTGGTCCTCCACCAGCGCCACCACAATTGACCCAGGCTCCACAGGCAAGATTTTCGTTCAACTGATTGATATAAAAGTTCAAATACAATTAAAAAAGTAACAAAATGTAGAATTTAAAAAAGGAGATGTGAGTGACAGAGAACGGTACAATACTATCCTACCACATTAACTATATACTATATACTACTTTAAGCACCTGCAACTCTTGTCCCCAGGTGAGGGAAGTGGTCCAGCCTCCAAAACCAGCTCACTCTAGCATTGTGGCTCGGCCTGTAAGAAGAGCTCCGCCCACAACCATCCAAGACATGAGACGGTTTCCAGAGATCATCCCGGTCCATGAGATCATCATTCCCGAAGAGACTGCAGAGGAAGAATCCAGTGCGCCGCTCTCAGATGACAAAGGTTAAATGATTACTCATAATTAGTAACAACATACAGAAAACATGCAGTGTGTCCACTCAAGCTGTTTTTATTTAAAGGTGATGAGGACTTTCAGAGCGCCGCTTGTGGCTCACCATCACTTTCATCTCCACAACGACCTGGAAGCCTCCGTCACATCGACAGCAACGTAGCATCTCTGACAGAGGCGTCCTCCTCTGTCGGGTCTCTGGACATCAAGACCCCCGGCTGGTCACCTGAAAGGCGCTCCCCTCTCCTTCTTGGCTCCCCGGAGCACACGGCAGCGCTCCCTGTAGAATCCAGCACCACTTTGTATTTCAGCGCAGATGCACCATCACCCTCCAGCGGGAGCTATCTTGGCTGGGGCTCAGAGCTGTCACCCATCTCTGCCTACCGAAGCCCCTACCGGATCAGAGAAGCCCGCTTCATCACATCCACCCCACGACTGGAGCCTCGAGGTGGGGCTGAAAGCCCTGGTCCATCTCCTGTCGTTGTTATCCCTGCCACACCTGGTACAACACCAGGTACTACTCCAGGTGGGACACCTGGGGCCACCACCCCTTCAGCTTCGACCCCGGCAGCTTCGACCCCAGCAGCTTCAACCCCTGCAGCTTCAACACCCGCAGCTTCGACCCCTGCAGCTTCGACTCCTGGTGCTCCGATTGTTCCTGTCACTCTAGTCTCCTCCCCTGCTCGCAAACAGATGGTGCAGTTTGTGGACTTTAGGGAGAAACTGATCTAAAAAGCATGAAGTAAATCAAAAGAAATCAGTCTTTTTCAGTTTAGTTTCTTACGGTCATTTCTACAATAACTGAGCAGTTGGGAAATTAATGAGTCCTTTTAGATCATCGAGGACTACAACTCTAAACCATCCATTCATTTTTTAAATCCTTTTTATGCAAATACAAATAACAAAAATGCAGAAATTTGAAGTATAGATGGATGAAACTTACAGATCACTGATTTGCCAAACTGACTCGTTAGAGTGTTTAGTATTTTTTTGTCATTGGTTCGGCTTGTTTGAGATTATGTTTTCGCACTAACATCTATTGTCTTTATATGTGTTTGCTGCTTGTGGTGAAGTCGTGTTGTTTCTAATGCAAACATCCTAAAATACCTTCAATCTGAAACAGGAACTGCCAGCTGATGTTTGTTTGTTTTTAGGTTCATTATGTTTGTGCAGATGGACTTTTAGACAAAAGAAAATTGCTTAAAAATAATATAATTAGAGATCTGTTAAATCTGACCAAAAAAAGAAATAGTTGGTCCTATAATATTGTAATTATTTCTTGTAATAAGCGTGTTAATGAAGGCAAAGCATTATAAAACTGCTACATGCTACTACTTATTTGAAATATATCAAATTTAAATCCAAACTATATCCTTAAAAAATTATCATTATTAAGGTTCAGTTTGGAAAAAATTCTCCATTTTTTATATTTTTCTAACAAAACTTTATTGCTGAGAGACCCACTTGTTGGTCCAACCTCGACAGGTGTAACAATACATTGATCCACATCGATATATTGATTCAATTACATCAAGGAAAAACAAAAACATTGATACATTAGTGTCATCATATGCCCAATGTGGAGCAATATCATATGCTCATTGAACACAATCATTAAAGAAGAGGTATTGTGCAAAATCAACTTTATTTTAGCTTTATGTCATGTTGTAATGTCATTCCCTCATCAAACACAGGCCCAGAGTGTTTTTTGATTCATTCATGCATGTTTGAGAAATCCTTGAATCTCCTGTGCTATTTAGAGCTTCCTATAGCTTGCTGGTACAAAGTACCTCCTATTGAACCTAACACCTTCCTGGAGCTCAGTCTGCAGCTGAGCTCCCACCCCACAGACCACCCCTCCCCCAAAGAATTGTTTGAAAATGTGCTGAAGTGGGAGTGTCCGAAACAGAAGGGGATTTTTAAAGAGATAGAGGCTGAATTCAAGGCTATGATGCAAAGTCAAACTTATTTTTGATATATACAGTATTTTCGTAACAACTGAAGGTAACGTAATTACTTGATTGTGGTTTAGACTTAAACTAAGTGTCTGGAAACATACATAATAACCCCTCTTTAAATGATTTTGTTCATTGGGAATATGATATTGCATCATATCGATTGCAGGCTTGAGAATTGAATTGAATCAAAATTGTATCATGACAGACTTTAAGATATCAAGAAACATTGTGTTGTCATACAAACAAATCAATATATCGTGTTGTGATAAAGCTCTGTGATTTACACCACTACCAACCCCGTTGTGCTCACTAGGTCGAGAATAAATGGTTTCTGTTCGCATTCATAATTTGTCCTACACAAAAAAGCCAATGATAATCACAAATTGTATAAGTCAGTAAAACACAGTAACTTTAAGTATCTGTTCTTGTTTTATTGACACTGACAGGCAAACTAAAGAGCAAAGAACCAAAGGTTGGTAGAGATTCTGTGATCCAGAACTGAACCAAAGGCATCTGGATTCAAGGTCAAAATTATTTACATCTATGAGTTTAGTCACATGGTCATGATATAAATACTGTTTTTCTACTATAATCACATAACGTGATATTCAACGTCTTCCGAGTTATTTAGTCTATTTTAGTACTTTGTTGTTATGCTGCTGTTCTGTTTCTTTCTCTGTCAACAGAAACTGTATGTTTAATTTTTTGATGAACCGATGAATGATTGTTGTTTGTGTTTAAAGGCGCAGAAACATGAGCAGCATTAAAATATCAGATTTTATGGAAGAAAGGATCTGGTGCTTTGTAGCTGAACTGCTTGATCAAATATGTCAAAGAGTTTATGCTTTACTACAGGTTGCTCATGCTGGCATTTAGAAAAGGTGTTCTCTTACAGAGAAAGACTTTTGAACTCATGCACATTATTGTAGTTGACACATGCTATAGACTGACTGTATGCAGTAGCAATAAACTAGCTTATGAAATGTATCTCAGTGCACTGATGGAGAAATACATGCACATGTTTTAGTCTTAAATCAACGCTATGCCTTGTAAAAAATGCTGCCACACTTGCCTGCTTTGAACTCACTTATTGTCCATTTTATTAAGTTTATATCATTTTTTTTACATCAGTTCAAGGCTCTTTCAATGGAGGTTTGTACTGAAAGCGTAAGTGAAGAAGTAAACATCAGTAGTCAGATGGATTTGAATTAGTTTGAAAAAAAACTTTGGAAATGTCACCAAACATCCTCTCACATTCATCACTTCATATCTCGCAAGGCTTTCCACAGAACCAGAACCACTGTGGTAGAAGTGACCCATTAAATGTGTTATTGATGTGACAAGAATAAAAAGATTTGTGATTCATGAAGTGATTTATTTACTGTAATTTCACACAAATTTCATTGTGAGTTTGAATTCAGATAATAAACAAAATCAATGTTAATCTAAGCTGCTCATATCAGGGGTTTATGGGGTGTTGCCAGGGCTTACCTGTCATTTAGCAAACCCAAAATAGGTTAAGTTGATCATTTATCCTAAAGTTTGTTTTACTTGCAGAGTTTCTATATTTCACAGGGGAACACTGACTGAGATTCTAACAATTGTTGCTGTAATTAGCTGATAATAAACACACAGATCAATCTACAGTGGGGTTTTCTGTCCACTAGGGAGGCAAGACTCCACTCCTTTGCTCTCATTTGTGTTTGTAAAAATCATAAAATACTCCCACTGATGGTAAAAACACAAGTGAAGATTCAAACCCTCATGATGTAAATGGACCAACAAAGTTCAGATGAATACAAAGCTGCTTTAAATGAGTCCTAATTGGAGTCAAATATTTTTTTACTAATTTTGAAAAAGAGAAAGATGTCCTGATGCATTTCAGTAATCCAAGTAGAAGAAAAAGTTTAGTAGATCTTCTGAACAGTTTCTTTTTTAATGGCACATTTTATCTCTCCTCCAAGAAACTTCTTCAGTCTGAGGAGTTTCAGGTGAACTCAGCCTTATGCCTCCACATGGTGGACAAACAGGTTTAATGATGACATTCAAAACTGCTTGTTCACATGCAAAAGGGACCTTCAGCCTAACAATAGATCGTTATGACCTGGATATCTCTATTGTTCATAGAGGATCATCAAATCTTATCTGACCACTCTAAATCCACTACTTTTCAAATAGTCTCTGTTAAATGCTTTTCAATTATGAGAGGATAAAAGTTGTAAGTTATATTTCATCTCACAGATTATTTGCTTCACATCAATCATGTGCACAATTATTTTGTTGTTCAAACTGCTGTTAGGCTGATGTAGATTTTTTTTCTGCCTTGTCATTCTTATCAGTCACATGACAGCTTCATAAAGAGGAAGAGAAAGCATGAAGTCAGTTGACATATTTCCTGAGGTCAAATCCACTAGAAAAGTGAAAAAAACAGCATTAATCTTGTGATTTACATGGAAATAAAACAATTAGATGTGAAAGTCAGATGTTGCCTAGAGGTCACAGCTGGCAGGGCAGGTGACTACCTTTAATTTCATTATAAAAATAACATAAATATTTACACTTGCTGTGACCCACAAGCTCAACAATACAACAGTAACATAAACTTTTAACACCCACACGATATAAATAAAACATGCTACTATTTTGAGGTTTACTAGTTTTTTAATACCTTGGGACAAGCCTCTGCAGTTTTGAGAGCTGTACTTGCAGTTCTTAGTGACAGGTTTACAGATGTAAACATAAAAACAATACAGTTAAAAATGCCTTATTTTATATGTAGTTTGTATTAGATAATTAGGTAATTATGTTCTGTTAGATTAACTGTAAACATATGTAGCAAACCTCGATTCAATGTACCTCCTTATTTTTTGTCTTTGTCTGGGAATCAAGCGACTGTTTTTCATTTATTCAATATTGATGATAGCATCACAGGCAGCCGGCCAGCCGCGCGTGGAGGGGGAGGGGCTAGACATGACGGTTTGTCACATGAGCTGCGTTCATGTGACCGATTCACGTGTTTTTAAAGAATAAATAAGACCGAAACTGCGACCCTGGTCTACAGACAAGCTTCTGGGGGCGAACTGGAGCTGAATAACTCACAGAACTGATAGAAACAACTGACAAAGACGCGACAGGTTAGTTTGTTTTGTTGATTTGAGGTTTTAGCAGCAACTACAAACATCTAGCTTAGCTTCTTCTTAGCATATCTGTATCCGACTCAAATTGCCACTTTTATCTGAACATGTGAGCAAAGCTTTTATATAAGTTTGTTGTTTGTTTAAATTTACATAACCTGTTGGGTCAAGGAGATAGTTTGTTTCCATAATTCTTGTATTATTTAGTTGTTTTTCCACTCTGGTTTAACAGCAAGGGAGGGTCTTAAGCTCCGCCCCTGTTACCATTATCACACACCAGGTGAAGCCGATTTATTCAGTCATTTACATTATTTTTTATTGAACTATGTAGGTATGAGGTATTATAAAAGTGTGTGAAACATAATACTGAAGGCAGGGAAATGGAAAGTGAAACCTTGTTTTTTTTATAAGAGCAGCTAGACAATATAAGTGAACAGAGGCCCTCAATTGCCAGGATGAGACTGCTTTAAAGAATCATTCAAACTTCAGAAGGCACAAATAAATTTTCCTAGTTTTAAAAAGTTTGGTTTAATGTCTGTCCTTACTATAAAGGTTTAGTGCACAAAAAGAAGCAAATCAATTTAAACAAGCACAAAGTTCTACAGTATTGAGACAAGAAATGGGCAAGTCTTTTCTTTATCTTTAAGTCAACTCTGGAGTTTGATCTGTTGTTTGAGCAGACCACAATGAGTAATATTGGAGAAATGCTTGTTTCATCTTTTGTGCACACCAAAAAGAGATTATTCCTCAGTAGGAATAGTGCAGACAATGTGGATTAGATTTAAACAACTTCAAACATAATCTTTGGTATTATCTGAGATTAATAAAAACACTGTTGCTAGCATACAATCAACAAGGAACTAATCATTCTTTCCTGTTTGGGGTTGACTCATCTATTTCTGTCTTCGTCTTAAACCTCCCAGTTATGGAAAACATCTGACATCGTCTTAACCTTTTTTAAAAGGTAAAAAAAACACTCTGCTTAGCAACATAATCTTAGAAGTGTAGGTGGTTTAGAGACATACAAATGAAGAGAAACCCCTAAATGACTCAGCAGCTTCCTGCAGTTTTAATGCCGTGTGGAGTTTTGAAGTAATTGTGAAGCTATTGCTTGTTGGAGGGAAGTGAAAGATGTAAGACAGCATACTGGGTGTTTCACTTCTTCAAAATGCTTTTGAAACATTGCTTTAGCTGCTGTATTTGAGGAAATTACTTCTGTAAAAAAGTAACGAGGTTTTTTTTTTTTTTTTTTTTTTGTTTTTCTCACAATCCCTCTTGCTTAGTCAAAAAATTTGAGCATTGCTTTGGTTTTTCAGAAAAAGGAATTGCATTTTTAAAGCTCACATGCTAGAATATTTGTACCAAACTTTTACAAAGCTGACTGACCGACTTAAACAAATTTTTGGTTGTGATCTCAGTTCTGCGAAGGGGAAATTCTGTTTTACTTCTCCTGTAAGTAGTTCTCACTAACGATAAATCATGAGCCGCAATCATGTGACATGAGAGCAGTTTCCCAATGATTCTTTTTATTTTACTGTTCCAGTAAGATGACATGCCTGAACAGGTGATGCCACTAGAGCCTAACAAAACATTTGTCTAGACCTGAATGTCTAGGCCAAAACCGGCACAAAGTTTCTATTAAGCTTCAAAATAAACATTTGGATTCTGGTTGTTTTTGGAAAAACATTTTGTTGCAAAATAATTTTGTGCAGTTGTAGGTACACAATGCAAGAAGCACACTGGTATTTTGATCAGACTCACTGTTTATGCCAAGTGCACTTTGGACCTTATTTTATCAAACATGAATTATCTGATTTAACAGTTCAGCTAAAACAAAACAACCCTCTAATTTTCTTAGTAGCTGAAATGTACAATGTAATCACTGCAGATGTCTTAAAAATGCATGACTCAGGGTTTCTGAAAAGCATTCCCGAGGACATAAGAGGTTTAGTTTCTTTGCATCTTACACTTATGGATTCAACCAACATGAAGATGTTCAATCTACTGTGAAAATTTTTTTTTCTATTTTGTGCCAGCTCAGTAGTTTTAGGAGTGTATATTGTGGAGAACATTGTATTTCCCACATTCATCATTGTTGTTTAAAGACTGAATGAAGTTTTCTTCCAAGTGAATTAAGTGTTGCTTCTGCAGATTTTATCTTTCAGCTGAGACTTTGCAACGCATTGATCTCTGACTAAAATAAAGTTACAAATTATTTTCAGTTCTTGCAGCTATGATGGTCTGAGTTAAATTAAACTTAAGTTCATTGTATAACTGTACTAATCTTGTCTGTCAGTCAGAATGTGGCATGCAGCCCTCTTTCTATTGGCTGCTGGATTTTCAGTAAGCCTGGCCAGACCCCGCCTCCACCCTCTGTCCAATGACATGGTCAACTACATCAACAAGGTCAATACTACCTGGAAGGTGAGTTTATTTTTATTTATTTTTTTTATTAATTTCTTCCTCCCTTCAAACATTTTTGACTAAATCATCTCCTTTGTCCTGCAGGCTGGTCACAACTTTCATAATGTTGATTTTAGTTACGTCCAGAAGCTCTGTGGTACAATGCTGAAAGGACCTAAACTACCCATCATGTGAGTTTCACAAGAGCTACAGTATATCTGACACTAATGTGCATATAAACAAAATTAACATACATGTGCACGTTAACCAAAGCACTATTTTTGTCTTTATTTTATCATAAATCTGAATAGTTTTAATGCCACCAAGTAAATTGATGTAACATCTGCTCATTTATCAAATAAGTTTCACAGTAGCAGCACGTGGTAATGCTAACTTATATTCCATGCAGGGTTCAGTATGGGGGAGGTCTGAAGCTGCCTGCAGAATTTGATTCCAGGAAGCAGTGGCCGAACTGTCCCACTCTGAAGGAGATCAGAGACCAGGGCTCCTGTGGATCCTGCTGGGTAAGAAAGAAAAGCTTTCTGATTTTTCTCAGCATGAAAACTAAAGTTTTAGTTCTGTTTTGGAGACCAGTCAGGTTGTGTGTGTGTTGTTGTTTTTTTTTTTTTTTTTTTTTTTTGTGAGTCTTTACCTCATATTGTTGTCCTCTGTCTAGGCATTCGGTGCAGCAGAGGCCATGTCTGACCGTGTCTGTATCCACAGCAATGGGAAAGTCAGTTTGGAGATCTCCTCTGAGGATCTGTTGACCTGCTGTGACAGCTGTGGTATGGGGTAAGAGGCAGCCATGCATGCCTATAGAGATGCAATAATAAAGTATACAATGTGTTAATTTTGTACTTTCCTTTTTAAGATGTAATGGTGGTTACCCCTCAGCAGCTTGGGAATTCTGGACCCAACAAGGACTGGTCTCTGGAGGTCTTTATGACTCTCATATTGGTGAGTGTGCATTTCAGGCTACAGTCATGTAGTTGTTGAGCATTATTTCAAACTTATTTTGACGTCATGCTCGCACTCTCAACCATTCTGTGGTAATTCTTCTGAAAACAAAACCTGTTTCACATCCCCTAAAAATCCATCTCTAGAACATGAAGATGCAGATTTAACTTTTTACTGTACCACAATGGCCTTTTTTTTTTTTTATTTTATTTTTTTTTTTTCTTTCTTTTAGGTTTTACAATTCTCAGTCTTTATATTTTTTTATTTTTTTTATTTTTAGAATTTAAAATCAGTTTATAATTGGTCTTTTTGTATTTTGACATACAGTAGGACAGAGTTTACCAAACCTTTTCATGTCCCGAACATCATTAGCTTCTGGCTGAGGACCCCTCTTGCAAACATACAAATGATGATACAAAATGATCAACTTTTTATAATTTTTTTTAAAATTATTATTTATTCACTATTCAATAAATATTAAGAATGTTATTAACATTTTATTAAACATTGTTATATTCCCACTGATAAACAAACCTTTCAACAAAATGTTGAGATCAGAGCAACAGGAAAAACCTTTTTTTTTTAAGCTCTCTTAAATAACATTGCTTTATATTCTGTTAAATTTTAAAATATTGAAAAACAAATACAATTTTGTTATTAAATTTTCTTCTTTTTTTTTTTTTTTTATTTCCTCCAGCTTTCTGGCGCCCCCAGGTGGCACCACTTTGAAAATTGCTGCTGTAGGAAATTGATTTTGGTCAAACTAAAACCGGAGCATCAAAGTTATCTCTGTGTATTAGTTGTGCATTTGTATTTAAAGTATAGTTATTTAAAACCTGACTTTGTCCACAGGCTGCAGACCCTACACCATTCCACCTTGTGAGCACCATGTGAACGGCAGCAGACCTCCCTGCACCGGGGAGGGTGGTGACACACCTGCCTGCATAAACAAGTGTGAAGCTGGATACACACCTAGCTACAGTCAGGACAAGCATTATGGTAAGAATAGAAAGGGTGGGAATAGGTTATTTTTATATAAAGAAGTATGTTAATACTGCTTGTTAATGTCAATGCTTATTCACCTGAGATTTGTTGCTGCTATAAACGAATGCAGGAACTTAACTCAAAGTTTGTTGTAGGTAAAACTGCTTACAACGTGGAGGCAGATGAAAGTGAGATTCAGACTGAGATCTACAAAAATGGTCCAGTAGAGGGAGCGTTTACCGTCTATGAAGATTTTCTCCTGTACAAGTCTGGTAAGAATGTGTACTTTTTAAAAGTTTTAAACTCTATGTGGAGCTCAAGGTGTTGTTAAATGTACCTTACTGTCTGTTTTTTCCCTCCTCAGGTGTGTATCAGCATGTGTCTGGTTCTGCTGTGGGTGGACATGCCATCAAGGTCCTGGGCTGGGGGGAGGAGAACGGTGTCCCGTACTGGCTTTGTGCAAATTCCTGGAACACTGACTGGGGTGACAACGGTGAGCAGAAACATTAATTATGGCTTACATCTACTTCCTGTTTGTGTAGCCCTCCTGTTTGCATAAGATATACCTCTTAAATTTTGTTCATCTATATTAGTGGCGCTATGTTTTGGTTTTAGGTTTTTCATCTAAATTATCTTTTTCCAATTTTTTATTTTTTTTTGTGTACCTGTCAAACATTATGTTCATGTTTTTGTGTACACCTATGTTTTCTTGTGTTGAAATATAAACTTTTGTATGTGTTTTATTTATTTATTTTTTTATAATTTTTTTTATTTTCAGGTTTCTTTAAGTTCCTGCGTGGATCAGATCACTGTGGTATTGAGTCAGAGATTGTGGCTGGAATTCCCAAATAAACCAAAGGTGAGTGTAAGAAGTATTTGACACAAACTTGTGATCATGACCAGGACATGTTGCCATTATTTAATTTTTTTTAAATCTAGTTCTTGCAAAAAAATTATATTAAGGTTTTATAATTGTGCCCAAACTTCTCTGGTCTGAAATATGTTTATCATGATATATTTGAGTCAAAGCTTGTCATTGAACAGCCAGATAATTTACTTTTTTCTCTTGCAGGTTTGAGGTGAAGAATTGTCACTAGATGGCGCTGCACTCCACTCACTTGCCTCAAAACAAATCATTCTTTCCAATTATTAGTTTAGTTTCCCAACAATCACTGTGCCCACAGTAAAACTTGTCAGGAAGAACTTGAGCAAAGAGATGAAACATGCTGGCAAAAATGTGCCAGTACTCAGATCAACATTTTCTGTTTCAAAGCTGCTTGTAGCTGTTTTCAGATCTTGTAACAAGACCTGTTAGGACAGATTTTGTCACTTCTTTAAAGCAGAATGTCGCTAAAAGAACACATTTTTGTCTTTGCCATATCACCGTATTATGCCTTTTTTTTGTACTGTTGTATTATTGAGGGACATTTTAGATCAGTTATGATTGAATAAAGTTTTTAGAACCACTCAATTAAGCAAATTTAAATGTGCCTAATAATTGGTGATAATAGTGTGTGTGTGTGTGTGTGTGTGTGTGTGTGGTTTTTATTTTTATTATTTTTTTTTTTTTACAAATGTTTTTCAACTTAATGTCTGAATGTACTGCCTGTAACTTCATTTTAAATGTTAGGACAAGATTAGAAAATGTTTTAAAATTTGGATGGCATAGATGGTTCTCATAACATTGTTGGCACATTGTTCAATTGAATTTAATAAATCTTTAAAGTGGTAATTTGCAGTATGTATCGATTTTGGTTGACTCATTTTAAAACTACAAGTTGAGATGGATTGGTTTATTTGAAAAGATGGCTTCTTTTTTTCCTGCCTTACTTTATTAAAAAAAAAAAAAAAAAAAAACTCATAATAAACATCAACCCTTCTAAGCTTATTGTAGAACACGTGTTAAACTTGAGGCTCGTGGGTTGTTAACATTTTATCCGGGCCCAAGGGTAATAAATTAATAGTAGTTTGATGGTTTCTTTGTCATTGTAGGGGCGTTCTTCTAATGACGGCCAATTTTCAAGCCAAGAAAATTTAAGTTTTAATTTTTCTGTAATTTATTTTTATGTGGAAAGAGCAATTGATAAATGACTATCTTTCTGCATTGCTTTTTTTTGTTTTAAAACCAATTGGATTTTTAGTGAGGGTTTTTGTTTTAACCTGATTTGCTGAATTGTGATAAAATGTATCTTCAAGATATAATTGAAAAAAATTGTTGATGGTAAGTAACTCAAATTAATACTGGACCTTTCTAAATTTAATCTTTTACCTGTCAGGTTATGTACAGTTGTGGTCAAAAGTTTACATACACTTGTAAAAAACATGTCATGGCTGTCTTGAGTTTCCAATAAGTTCTACA
>JARVJO010000164.1:11794035-11821474 GCA_031762555.1 Cynodonichthys magdalenae | reverse complement strand
TACAGAACTCCAATAGATTTAGCGATTTTTGTTTTTATATAATTTATGTGAGGTTTCCATGTCAGCTTTTCATCAATTTTAATTTTTAAATGAAAAACGAATGACAAAAAAGTCCACAAACTCTCTGAGGCACTTTAAGTTGTCCATCTAACCAATTTTTACAATCTTATATCCAGCTAAAGGTATTTTTGACCCTTTATTGAGACTGAAATATGAACCAAGAGCAGAATTTGTTAGATTAATATTCTTTTTAGCTTAATATTTTTTGTTTGTTTGTTTTAAGAAGTTTTTCCAAATGCTATTGTATTACTGCACTGGCAGATTATTTCATTTAATTTGAGAAGATTCAGAGTAAAATCTTGTATTTTTTTTTACTTTTTACAAGGCTATTTTTCACAGTTAGACCTTTTAGTCTGATGCCGTTTAGTCAGAGATCTAATGGGGTTTTCAATGAAACATGATGCTTTTTTTCATCTGATGTTTGAGGATGTCCTAAAATGTACACTGTACTAATATTCATTTAAGATGTCTTAGCTAAAAATAAAAACTTGATAAGAACCAGAAACTGTAAGAGAAAGTACATACTTTGTGGCGTAAAGTTGCTGTAGAAAAGTGCAGAACAGTTTCAGGTAAATAATTGTCTAAAGCAGCCAAAGCTAAAATAAATAATTAAATAAATAATTTTAAAAAATGGATGAGGAGCCCGAAGGCTAAAAGTCTTCAATCAATATATTGTCAGCTGAAAATGAAAAATCCATCACTGTATAGAGCTGTATCATTATTAGTCTGTTAATGACTTAATCTTTCAAAATAAAAGCCTGAGTTGTTGTTTTTCCCCCGCAGCGCTGGGACATCAGTCAGACAAAGATTCGGGTCATCTCCACGCTGCTGTTTGTTCTCTTCGGCTGCTTACTGTTCGTGGCTCTTCCGGCGGCCATCTTCAAACACATCGAGGGCTGGTCGGCGCTGGAGTCCCTTTACTTTGTCGTCATCACCTTGACTACGATTGGTTTTGGAGACTTTGTGGCAGGTGAATGGAACACCTCCTAACACCTGCTGTGTTTTTTATGCATTGTGTCTCATCTCTCTGCCTGTGTCCAGGTGGCTCAGACATACAGTATCTGGACTATTACAAACCAGTAGTTTGGTTCTGGATTCTGGTCGGTCTGGCCTACTTTGCAGCTATCCTCAGCATGATAGGAGACTGGCTCAGAGTCATCTCCAGAAGGACAAAAGAAGAGGTGTGTTAGTTTTCATCTGATGCTTTAATTGTTTTGCAGGGGTGGGTAATCCTGGTCCTCGAAGGCTGCTATCCTGCATGTTTTACTTGTTCCTCTGCTCCAACACACCTGGTTTAGTGATTGAATAACATTTTAAACTGTAAAAGCCTAGTAATCACCCATTCATTCAAATCAGGTGTGTTGGAGAGAAATAATAAAACATGCAGGATAGCATCCCTCGAGGACCAGGATTGACCACCCTTTCTAGTTAAAAATTAAGATATATTAGTGCTAAATGTACCACATCTTGTAAGAATTAATTGAGTCTTTTTTTTACAGAGGAACATGTTAAAGTTTTCAACAATATTGTTAAAAAGCCCTAATCCTGAGTTTCTCCTTCAGAAAGATGGAGCTGTTGCCATCCGATAATTGGATTTTACCTGTGAGCGTGAATAAACATGACTCAATTTATTTCAGCTGGTTCCTCGCAGCCAAACATCTTTTTAAACTTCAGTGAACACAATGACAGGACACTCGGTCCGCATTAGTCAAACAGGATTAAATGAATGTTACCAGGCTTCATCTGCAGCTGAGGTGATGTTCGATCTCCTGCATGTGTTCTCATGCTGAAACCCAGCTGTGATAACCTCAGCAGCTTGGAAACACCAGCTTGTATTTAAGTCATCAGTGTATGTGGTTTGTTTAAAAATAAATAAATTATATTTTTTAATTAACCTAATTAAGATTTTTTTTTTATATTTTCTACATGGAGAACTATTTGACGACATCAACCAAATCAGCTTATCCACACTTAATTTCTTAATTGTTTATCAGATGAAGCAGCGCATTTGTTTGTTTTTGCAACATAATGCTCACTGATACAAATAAACTTAGATTTTTAAAAAAGATGTATTAACTTGCAGCTGTGTTTTATTGCAGTGACCCCCTTCTCAAACTGTCATCAGATTAATTAGTTTCCGCTAAATTAGGTTTTGCCAACTTTAATTCCGCTAACAGCTAACGAACAAGCTAGTATCTGTGTCAGTCCCACTATTCTTCAACTGGAAGGAGATGAAGATGTGATGCAGACTGAGTGACAGTAATCTCAGCGATTAGCTGTTAACGTTAGCTTCTACTAATATATTTACATGCCTAGAGATTTAGTGTTTGCAAAGCTATATTTTTAGTTAACGTATTATGAGTTAGCGAAGCTACATTTTGGCTAGCTATGCCCACCACTGTTTTCAATTTATTTAAATTGATGGTTCAGATTTATGTGGATTTTCCATTTAATCTGGAATTGTGTTTTTATTTGTTTTTATTTTTAGATTTACAGAAAGTAAAGAAGCTAAATCTTCTGTCTCTGTCTCTACTGCAGGTGGGGGAGATCCGAGCCCACGCAGCAGAGTGGACGGCTAATGTTTCTGCAGAATTCAAAGAAACACGCCGTCGTGTCAGTGTCGAGATCTACGATCGATTCCAGCGAGCCGCTTCGATCAAACGCAAACTGTCCTCAGAGCTGGGATTCAGCTCAGCGCCTGAGCTCACGCTGCCCAAGAGGACCATGTCAGTCAACTTCACGGACGAACGGGAGAGGAACGAGAAGGAGAGTGGGCTGCTGGACCTGACCACGCCGCTGGTCAGGAATGGAGGGCTGCTCATGAACGGGCTGGACCCAGAAAGAGGGGACGTCTTTACAAAAACATGAACAGCTTTTATTTATACATCAAAAAGAGATGACCTGGTACTTTGTGACTGAAGTGAAGCCATTTTCACTTTTCTTTATGGAAACAAGAGAGGTCAAAGTCTTGGATCTGTTCACTCTTGTCCCACTGATTAAACAAAGAGCCTGAAGAACCTGAACCTGAAGCTTGTAGGATTAGAAATGACACTTTGAGCGGACAGTACAAATAGATTTATAGTATTTGGGTAGCCGGAAAAGAAACTGAATGTATGTCATGATGTCAGAAATGTAAAAGTTTCTTTGATATTGAGAATCCCTGGAACAAACTCTGTTTTTAAAAACACAACAAAGAGTAAAGTACACAACTTTACAATAATCGTTTTCATATTTTTAAACTAAATTTTGCTAAAACAGTTGTGGAAACCTTCTATTTATATTGTATATATAAAAAAAGAAATTCTCATTTCCTTCTAAATGATGGTTCTGATTGTACAAGCTGCTGGTTAACTTAGTTCAACTCTTTGTTGCCAACAGAAAGTAAAACTTATTGTAGACGTGTCATCCAGGATTGTTCATTATTTTTAGAACCTCA
This sequence comes from Cynodonichthys magdalenae, assembly GCA_031762555.1. Classification (NCBI taxonomy): domain Eukaryota; kingdom Metazoa; phylum Chordata; class Actinopteri; order Cyprinodontiformes; family Rivulidae; genus Cynodonichthys; species Cynodonichthys magdalenae. The sequence goes on along the minus strand of JARVJO010000164.1, from coordinate 11,817,978 downwards.
ACAGTTTTTCAGTCAACGCTTAGAACTGAGTAATGAATGTGATCATTGTGATCCACGTTAAACTCCTGCTGCTTTCAGTCTCATTATTTTCTACAGCATACTAACAGTCAGTTTCAGATTCAACTCAGAGATGAGACGTATTTTTCAAACGTGCCTTTAATTCTGCAAACATAGAGTGTGGAATAAAGACTTATTTAACCTTAGCAGTGCCTCAAACGTGCTTTAAACACTGCCAGGTGGAGAACTGTAATGTAAAACTGAACAGTTAGATTGTGTCAGTTTTTGATTTTGACATTGATTTCCTTCACCTGCTTGTTCCTGTTCAGGGTCATGCAGAGCTGGTGTTTACCTCCAGGTGACACTGAATCAAAGGCAGGGTCGAGGTAGAGGTCCACCACAGGACAGCATAAAGAAAAACCAAGACATACATTCACACTTTTACATAACAGTTTAGAGAAGCCTAATTAAATTGAACCAGCAACACACCAGTGACAACCAACATGATGCACTCATGCTTCGACTGACAGAAAAGCACAAACTATCTTGAAGCTTTTCTGTTCTTCAGCCAAATGTTTTCTCTTGAGCTGCTTTAAAGGTTTGTTCAGCCCAGAGACTTAACATTCAATCTGTTTATGTTAGTGTCTTTGATTTGTATGTTTTTTCTATATTTTACCAATAAAAGCATGCAGTGATCTCCACACATACAATTTATTAAATCTGATAATAATCTAGAGTTTTCTTTAGATTGTCCATAGAAGCTTCAGAGACTAAGAAAGCCTGTGTGAGCCTGTTTTAGTTACATGTCTTCCTTAGTTGCAACAGATGTTGATGTAAGTTCATACTGCTCTCGAGTTCTGACAAGACCTCGTCTCCTCTTCCATTAGCTATACCTGAATAAAAACCTGCGCTCATCCCTGCATTTCTGCTGGCAATTTTTTAATAAAAAATTGAATAAAATCACTGATTCTGTTTTCTTGCTTTTGTCTTGATTATTATTTATGCCACAACATGTAAACCTAATTAAGTCTTTCTTTATTACAATATAATACCACTGTCTTTGGCAACATGTTTTTGTCTCTTTCACATTTTTAAAGTTGAAAATTTTTACCATGAATATGAATATTTTAGACTGATCTGTATGAATGTTGTCAAGGACACTTCTTGTCTTCGCTCTGATGAAGAGGAGTATATAAATCATATGATGTAAAATCAAATTTTTTTTAAAATCAAGATTAGAATTGCTGACTAGTCAGAAAATATTTGAGTTCTGGTCACCTCATATACTGTACTTAACACAAAAAGAGAGTAAATTTGTGTTTGGTAGATCATTTATTTGTTATGCTTTTTGTCAGTAAATCTTGTACTGTTAAAAAGCCTGTTAGTTTCCCTTTTAAATGGAGCCACATTTGTAAGGAACATGCATTTGTGGGATGAGCAGTGGGTTGTGCACATGAAAAATGTGCCAAATTTTCTCTGCCAATCACTTTATTTTGCTGTTGCCATTGACACTTGTTTTTAAGCATTGTTGAATAATCTCCTTACCTTTTGTGCTATATATAACTGCAATCATACAAATGTGACTGTATATCACAACTATTTTATAAAATAAAGTTTTATAGTTTTTATTTTTTTTCTTAAACATAAACTAATCAAAGATTTACAAATATATTTTAGGAACCTTTGTCATCTTGAATAGTCTTTCTTTGTTAATGGTTCATTCAGGTCACTGAGGACACTGCATGTCTAATTATAATGTAATCTAGTATTTAATGTAAATCTGACAGAGCTCTAGTATTGAATGTGTTGCAGTTTAACAGGGTCATAATTCAGATAATTGTCGTGTTCATCAATACAACAGAAATACTTTGATACACTTGAGAGAAATCAGATTTTCTTTTTTGTATTAAAGCCGGAACATCTGGATTCTCTACAAATGGAAACATCCTATAGTTCCTCTATATTTTTACGGTCCCAGCTGGCCAGTTTGAGCCGAGATGTTTTACCCTGTGATGAGAAAAAACCTTAACAACACACAACTAATACGTTTTACTGAGTCCCATCGGGCGCAGCAGACCCAGTCTACTAACTTTTAATGAGGGGTTAAACTAGACAAAATCAATCATATTCAGACGCACAACAACACAGAAAAATAGACATATGCTTTTAAATTCTTCTTTTTCACATTTAAATCATTTAGTTCTGGTTTTTATAGAGTGGAACTACAATGCTTTGTTCTGAATAAAAGCAACAGAAAAAATGTTTTTTTTACATCACAGTAAGCCTCAGGGTCAACTTACAGTAAAGAAGCTGTAAGAATTCCTGACATTTCAACTTTTCTGCACTCTTAGAGACTCCACTTACACAACAAATTAATTTAACAGCTAAAAAAATGGATTTAGCATGATACACTATATTGCCAAAAATATTCGCTCGCCTGCCTTGACTCACATATGAGCTTAAGTGACCTCCCATTCCTGATCCATAGGGTTCAATATGACGTTGGTCCACCCTTTGCAGAACAGCTTCAACTCTTCTGGGAAGACTGTCTACAGGGTTTAGAAGTGTGTTTATGGGGATTTTTGACCATTTCTTTCAGAAGCGCATTTGTGAAGTCACATAGAGATGTTGGACGAGAAGGTCTGGCTCTGAGTCGCTCTAAATCATCCCAAAGGGGTTCTATTGGGTTGAGGTCAGGACTCTATGCAGGCCATGTCTTTATGAACCTTGCTTTGTGAACTGGTGCAGTCATTTGGATGGGTGAGCAAACACTTTTGGCAATATAGTGCTTTTAAAACAAGATTCCATAGCTTTTAGGTTTATGTCCTATGATGGTGTTCTTTCGCTGTCAGATCAAAGCAGCTGATCTGCTGAGTTATTATTAGTGTTTAAAGTTCCTGGACCCCAGATGGGTCTGATGAGTGTGAGCGGCCTGTGGGCTGCAGGTCTGATGATGCGTGAGGTGAAGTTATGAAAGCAGGAAGTACAGACTAGAATCAACACTTACAGTTACAGTACACTGGCTTACCACCAGATCCAACTCACTGAAAAAAAAAACCAACTTGTAGTAACCGGAATGTGACGTTTAAATTAAGAAAAGAAATTAACATTTGCACCAAAGTAAGGAGATTTGCATAAACAGAACAGGCATTATGAAAGTTATTGTGCCTCTGTGGCTGAAACTGTACTTTACTTCATAACCACTTCCTGTCTGTGACCCTCCTGCTTACACAGGGCTGCTGGATAAAGAATGGGACAAATCATGCATACAGCAGGGGGGTGGGGGATGGACAGTCAATCAGTCTGTCAGATGTACAGACAGACACACACACACACACATATACACACATATTCACACTCGAGTGTCAGTGCCAGTGAAAACATGGCTCAGCAAACCCATCTCCTCGTTTCCCCATGTCCTGGGCCAGAGTTGGTTCTGGCACTGCAGCTTCCGCTAACAGCTCCAGTCAGAGACACCAGAACAGGACTGTCTCATCTCTGTTCCCATAACCTCAACATAACCCTCCTGCAGAGCAAACACACACACAGGAGCGTGCAGGTGTGTCAACCCACCAGGTGAATGCATAAACCTCGCTCTCCCTCCTCTGCTCTGTGATCACATTCATCCTCCAACGAGAAAACGTGATAAAAGTTTAAATGTCTCAGAGAGGTCTTAGCAGAACAGGAGGTTAAAAGGTCACATCAATACCTCTAATGTTCGAAAAAAGAACATCGATGTTATTGATCAGAAGCAAGAGTTCCTCAGGTTCACACAGAAATAAAAACCTGCTCATCATTTCTGACATTTACATCAGCTTTTGTTCCTCTGGTGCAGTTTGTCCTGGGGGGTCAAATCACTGAAAACAAATGTAAAAAACCTGCAGGAGTTGCAACAATAAATTATTACACTGAAAGCTGTTTCTCCTGCAGCTCAGATTGTTCTGTGTGCTGATCTGACAAACCTAGAACCACTTGACCAAAAAGGTAGGACAATGTGTCCGAGAAGAGAAACATTTTCCTACAGCCTCGATGTGGATCAGTTTATATTGTCGAGTTCATTTTAAAAACGAAAATTATGCTTGTAATGTAGATATCCCTCTAACCCAGGAGTGTCAAACTAAGTTACACAGAGGCCAAAACTCAAAACTTGGTTCAAGTCAAGAACCGATTTCTGTCAATTTTTATTGAAAAAATGTTAAATTCTTATATATTTTTCCAAATTATGTTTTATATAGCATTTAGAACATACATAACCTAATAGATAAAGAAAAATAAATACATTTAGAAACTCAGTATTCATTTCTTATGCTTTACTCTGCCATACGTTTTATCACAACCCAGCAAATGTAAAAAAAAAAGAAAACTCACTAAAAATCCAATAATTTATGTCATGGAAAGAATGTACTAAATACATCAACAAAATGAGAAACCATGAAACTATTTCACATTTAAAGTATTATCTTTGGGGGCAGATAAAATATTAAGAGCCAGATTTGGCACACAGACCTTCAGTTTGACCCGTGAGCTCTAACCCAGGGGTTCTCAAATGTTTTGTGTCTGGGGACCCCTTACAACGGTGAAATATTTACAGGGACCCCCTTATATACCCTATGTTGTTTTAAAAATAGTTTACTGTCACTTTATCATCTAAATGCCATAGGCATATTATCTTTGTTTGGTTTAGTATGTTTGTTTTACTAGTGCATTGTTCCCCATAAGCATTTTTAAAAAATAAAAATCAAAAGAACAATTTATTGAAAATTTTTGAGGACCCCCAAGATACGGCTCGTGGACCCCAGTTTGAGAACCTCTGCTCTAACCCTTATACTGAACAAGAGATAGAGGCTAATTATTACGAATTATTCATTAGAAACAAAGTCCAAATGTACTTCAGCAAAAGAAGAAAAACATAACAAAAAATTTGAGATATTTAGGGAACCATCTCAAATCCAAAACATGAATTCAGTCTAAATTAACTATTAGATTTTAAACTAGCTCAAGTGTAAATTTAATCTTGCAAAATAGATTGTTTTTCACATTATTTTGTGTATTTAAAGATGCAAATTGTTAATTACCACAATGATTTCTCAGTCGCCTGAGTTCAAATGAAGGTTATTCACCGTTAGTACAGTGGACAAGTTTTTCATTTTTGCTCCCAGTCTGATGAATCCTATAAAAATACAGCTGTTTTTAAAGTCCTGACTCTGCAGACAGATTTGTTCTCAACTTCATAATTTCCTTCCTCAGACATTTTTCCTGGGTGCAGCTCAGATTCTCCACCCTGTGGTGACCCAGTGTTATTTTGTATCTTTAACTAGAATCACACTTCAACAAAGAGTAGCTGCAAAAACTATACAGGTTTTATGACAAAGAGACCAGACAATTTAACGCAGTAAAAAACAAGTTTAGTAAAATATTTAAAAATATGCATATTTACAATCATTATCAGCAAATTTTATATTTACCTAAATGCTAAATGACTACGGATACTTGGAATGGAGGGAAGAAATGTCAAAGTTTTACAATGACTAATAAAAATCAAAATAAAAAAGATAAAGCAAGAAAAAAGCAGAAAATCTCCAGATACATTAGCTGCATTTCTACACAACACTAACGTTTAGCAAAGATTATCTACAGCAGAAAGAACAAAAAAAGATGAATTTGACAAACAGACATAAAAAAGAGATATGGACCATAATTAAGCAGTAGGAAAACAGAAATAATATCTAAAAAAGTCTGAATGGTTTATAAGATATGAACAGGTACAAATCCAGAAAGAAAGAAAATCCTCCTGTTTTAAGTTCTGAAGACACAAACAACAGATGTAGTTTAAAAATAAAAGAAAATGTGCTTTAATAATAAAAGAGAATAAAAAATAAATCAAGAAGTGTTTAAGGTGTTAATGATTAAAAAAAACTTCCAGAATTCTAATATTCTGCGATTCTGTGGAGTCAATTACATGAAATTAATGTGATCTACTGAACGCGACAATTCTCTTCTTGCGTCGTTTCTTTTAAAACTTGCTGCTTCGATTCGTTCTGTGAAAGTTTGTCCTTGTTATGAGGGGAGAGACTCCTCGTGTCGGAGCGGTCTGTCGATGGACTCTGGAAAGGGACGGACCCCAAAACCTGATGGTCAACATAAAAGACAGAACGCCAAATTAAAACAAATAAATAAAAACATGTACAATAAGTTCCCTTTAGGCCCAGACCTCCCTCTCAACAGGATTTGCCTGGTTAAATAAAGGTTAATAAATAAAAAAAATTTAATAAAATAAAAAATATTTCTCAGAAGAAAACTAATGAGGCTGATGCAGTGGAGCTTCAGAAACATTTTTTCCTCTTTCCATTTTTGACCTGAAACCCTCCTCTGACCTGGAGTGACCCAACAGTAGGTGAGAGCAGACCTCCTGCTGATATATGAGGAAATTTACTCACACAGTCTGAGGCAGCTGTCAGAAATAAAAGAACTTTACTAGGATTAGTTCATCCAGATGGAAAAGCTGCTCACATTGGTAGAGAAAAATTAATAAGATAATTTCTTCGAGGCAGTTTTAGAAGAAATAAGGCCTCTGACAAAAAAATATTTTAAAATATGCAAAACTGACAAAATACACTAAATAAAGAATCAACAGTTTATTTTTTTGTATTTTAATTTCTACAGGTAAAAATCCCTCCTGTGGTGTTCAGCTTCTGAACTAATCTTATTTAAACAGCGCAAACTCGACTTAATTTAATTTTAATCCGATCATCAATTAAAGTCTGTTTAACTCTAGGCTGATGAAACAAGTCGTCCCTTCAGTGGATGTGTTGTGAAGTTGTCTCTAAGTGCAGCGCGGTGTGGACGGTCGCTCACCTTGCCGTCAGGTAGAGTGTGGCGGGCAGCCAGGCGAGGACTGCAGCGCCTCGCTGTGGTCCTCCTCATGATGAATGGACTGGCCTCCCCCACAGGGATATCAGCGAAGCCTGGAGGGACGGAGGGAACAGAACAGTTCAGTAAAAGCAGGATCATTCATCATGGCTGAGTTTTACACTGTGCAGAATAACAATAAGTTATGAGAGGCCTCAGTTTCACAAACCTCTCTGCACCAGCTCAGGAAGTCCCTCTGGTCTGAAATCTTCATCTTCCTGTTCACTTCGTGTTTTGGGCGTTGTCATGGCGCTGGCTTTCAGCTTCTTGGTCAGGTTGTGCAGGACCTCCTGGGCGCTGTCCTTGTCACTGACCTCGCCGTGGCCTCGTTTCCCAGGCGACGCCCCCTGAGCCGCTGAGGGAACCAGGTTCTCTGTGTTGTCATCCTTTTCTACTTCCTGTCGTTTTGTGGAATACTTCCTCGATGAACGTCGGCGGTTGTCGCTGATGTTAGCTTCGTTGGCGCGGTGGGTCGCAGTAAACTGCTCAAGTCGTATTTTCAGCCCTTCGTTGCTCTCCTCCAGTTTGTGCACTTTAATCATCAGGCTGCAGTATTTCTCCATGCTCTCATCAGCCTCTCTGCTTTTCTCCTCAACCAGTTGGTTCACTTCGTCCAGCTCCTTCTTCATCTCCTCCATCTCTCCATCCTTCTCCTCCAGCTCCGTTTTCTTTTGTTTCAGAGTGTCTCGGAGTTTCTTCACCTCTTTGTCTTTCTGGTGAGTTTCTTTCAGTCTTTCTTCAGCCTCAGACAGTTTCTTGTCCAGGACAGCCGTCAGGTCTTCTACTTCTTTCTTTCTCTGCTCTGCCTCCATCTTAAGCTGCGTCACTTCTTCAGTTTGAACATTTTTAGGTTTTTCTTCTTCTGAAACACAAAGAACAGAAATAAGAGGTCTTGCAAACATTACCCTCGAGCTTTCAATAAAAAAATAAAAAGATTTCCCACCTGAGCTGTTTAACATCATCTTCTTCTCCTGCTCCAGCTGTTTGCACGTCTTCATCCACAGACTCATTTTGCTCAGAGCAGAATCTTTCTCTTTGGACAGACGAGCTGAACGAGACGTTAGCTCGGACACCTGAAAGAGACGGATGGAGGGAAGTGAAAATCAGGCACCGTACAAAGAATCATCCTGTTAATTCTTTATTTTGAGGCCTGAGTTGATGGGAAACTCTCGTGTACCTGCTCTCTGAGTTGTGAGACGGTCTGTTTGTGAGTTTCTACTTCTTTCTTCAGACATTCTGCTGTTTGCTGAAGAACCTCTTGCTCTTCTGTGAGCTTCTTGTTCTCCTCTTTCGTCTGCTGCTTCTCTTCTTCCAGCAGAGAAACAGCTGAGGACAAGTTGTTCTTCTCTTCTTCGATCGCAGAAAAGGAAGACAGCAACTCTTCCTTTTCAGCCTCTAACCTCAGCTTCTCCTGCTCGTTGTTTTCTTTCGCCTGTTTTAAGGAAGAGAGAGTTTCCTGCAGGTTCTGTTTTTCTTTTTCCACCACGGACAGGTTAGACTGAAGTTTAACTTTCTCTTCTTCTAACGCACGTCTCTCTTGATCTAATCGGTCTTTCTCTTGTTTCATGGTTTCCAGAGCGCAGCTCATGTTCTCTCCTTCCTCTTCCACCGTGAACAGGCTCAGCTGCAGGTTCTGTTTTTCTTCAACCAGTCGTTGATTCATTTCTTCTAACTGTTCCTTCTCTGTAGTGAGAGTTGAGATGGATTTAAGTGAAGCTCGGCTCTGATCTGCCTCCTTTTCTAAAGCGAGCTTCTCTTCCTCTTTAACTTCAACAAGTGTTTTAAGAGCTGTTATTTCTTCTTGCAGTGAATCAGTGTGCATATTTAGGCTGTTTCTTTCCTTTTCCAGCTGTTCTCCCTGAGAGCGGAGCCTCTCTTCGTTCATCTGCCACTCCTGCAGTGAACTCATCAGGTTTTCTTTCTCCTTCTCCAACTCTAACAAAGCAGACTGCATCTTTGTATTTTCCTCTTCTGTTTCGGCACATTTTAAACTAAGTAAACCTTCCCTCTGCTGACAGGCTTCCAGCTGGATCTGGATGTCGTTCAGTCGTCTCTCTGCTTCGTCTCTCAGTTCTTTCTGCAGTTCATCCACCCTCTGGTTCTGCCTCTCTTCCTCTTCTCTTCTAGCCACCTCTGCCTTCTCCAATCCTGTCTCCAGCTCATCCTTAGCTGCCTTCAGTTCGTCTATCTCCCTCTGTTTGGCTTCTAGCTCGCTCTCCAGATGTGCTTTCACAGATCTCAGGTTGTCCAGAGCAGCAGAGAGTTCAGTCAGTTTCTCGTTAAGCTCTTTCTTCTCTTCTTCCACCTAGATGTCCAGTGAGGGGGCAGGGTTAAAGAACAAACTTAACAGGTTCAAAAATAACAAATAAAATGAAAAAAAAAAGTACCTTTTGCCTCTCCTCCTCCAGCTCAGCTATGGCAGTTTCAGCCTGAGGAAAATGACATCAAAATAAGCTGCCAATCAAAAACAAACAAAAACAAAAGGAAATGTAAAAAGTTGAATACCTGAAGCACAGCTGTCTCCAGACTTTGCTCCACGTCTTCCTTCTCTCGTTGCAGGGCATCGAGTCGATCCTGCAGCGAGTCAAACTTTCTCTGCGCAGCTACAGAAACAAGAAGCCACGATCACTCCGACACCTCACACAACGCAGCAGCTTCGGTTCGTTTCCAGCAGAGGTGCGAGTTACCTTTGAGCAGTTCTCCCATCTTCTTTTTCTTCCTCTCGTCGGACTCGATGCGGACCTGAAGCTTCTCGATGCCGGTCCTCATCTGCTGGACTTCATCTTGAGTGGAATTCAAACGAGAGGCTATCTCTCCTTTTTCCAGCAGCGAGGCCTCCAGAGACTGGGAAAGGCTGCACACGTCTCCTTTCAAAGCCTTGAATGAAAAAGGAAAAGTTAAGGTAAAACTCTTTATACTTTGATGATGGCTCTTACACACATGTTCCTTATTTCCCGGTTATAAATAATGTATGTTTTACTTTAGTTAGAGGTTATTTGACAAACATTTAATGTTGCTTCTAAATAAAACACCAAGGATGTACCGAAAAAGCAAAAAAATCTCATCTCCCAACAAAAACCCAGCGTAAATTTGTCACGACGTGCTTCCTGCTGACCTGTATCTTGCCGACCATGGACTCTGTGTTCTGACTGGCAGATGTGTGATCTTCTTTTATCTGATTAAGACGACCGAGCAGCTCTTCTTTTTCACCACTTAGCTGAGAAACCACCTGCTCCAGTGCTTTGACTTGCTCCAACACCTTTGTGCAAAAGAAATTAATAAATTAATAAAATCCAAATCTAAAACAATTCACCATCAAAACAAAGTACTTATAAAAAAGCACGTGTTTCAGTACCTGAATCTTCTCTGTGTTCTGTTTCTCCATGCTGCTCTGCAGGGCTTCATACTCCTTCCTTCCTGCTCTGATGTCATCCTCCAGTATGGATATCAGGCTTCTGGTGTCACCATTAGTTTTCTCCAAACTGTGGACCTTCTCTCTCCACTGGCACAAAGACTGGCTCAACTCATCTCTGTCCTCGGTGCAGGTCACAAGATCAGCTCTCAGCTGGCTCGTCTCAAGTGAAAATAAATAAAATATAAATTGGTCTCACTGCTCATACAGCTTACAAAGTCAAGCATTTTTATACATCTTTGGCACTTGGTCTGTTTTATCTTATGTAATATAATCCAGGGGTTCCCAAACTTTTCATGCCATGACCCCCCAAACAACATTAGCTTTTGGCAGGAGACCTGGTGAAAAACACTGTTATAATCCCTGGAATACATTATAAATGTAACATTTGAAATATAAAGATGCTGATTTAACACAGAATTATAAAAGTGGTTACCTCTGTCAGCAGGGTTTCTATCTGTTGTTCCAAGCCTGAACTCGTCCTCTTCTGTGCTTCCATTTCCTCCTTCAGGCCGGTGCTCTGCAGCTGCATGGTCTCAAGATCAGACTCCATTCCCAGGATGTGCTGCTCAAGATTGGCCTTTTCTGAGCGAACCCTCTTTAACTCGCTCTCCTGCTGGAGGAACTTTTCATCCCATCCGCCTACAAAGTTAAACAGATCTCATCATTGCCACAGGATGACGAAAATTAATAAAATAAAGCACATCTATAATTCAATTCTTGATTTTAGGGGAAAAACGTAACCTTTGGTCATTTCAAGTCCCTCCAGCATCTCCATGACGTCGGTCAGCTGACAGTTAGACGTTTGCAGCTGCAGAGTTAACGTCTCCTTCTCTTCTAACAACTGAGTCACCTGAGCAAGAGCAAAACATTTAAACAAAATGAAAAGATCATTTTATTACTGCAGTGACACTGACACTATTTCTTCTTTCTACCTCATCAGAAAGACTTTTCTTTGCCTCCACAGTGGCGCTCAGATGACGTGCTGCACCAAGCGCCGCCTCCTCCGAAGCCTGAACTTTCTGCTCCAGATTGTGGATTTGGACTTCCAGGTCGGAGGTCAACTCTTTTCTCAGCTGAAGCTCAGAGTTCAGCAGGTCGCACTCGGAGCGCAGGGCCTCCAGCTCTTTTTCTTGATTTGAGACAATTTCCTTGAGCGAGTCGAAGTCTTCTTCGGTCTCAAATTCTAAAAGACAGATGTGCGTTTAACCAACTTTGTAAAAATGTAAGTTATGTGGAAAACAAACCAATTATTTACCGATGGATTTCAAGTTTTTCATCTCACTCTGGAAGGAGGATGAATCACGGAGTTCAGGCTCATTTAGGACATCTCTAGGACTACAGTTGTCTTCAGAAACCTTTAACAGATGACAAAAACAAAACATAAAAACAAAATTGGCAAAATTTATTTGGTATATACACAAAGAAAAATACTTGTCGAAGCTGAGCTGCAGCATCAACTTAAAACTAAAACAGCACCAGCTGTTAAAGCTGCAGTAGGACTCACACACTCCTTACAGGTCCCTGCCCCAATCTCATATTCTACTGTCAGGACAGAGGGACACTTTTGCAAATATGTAAAAAATACATTTTTATAAAACTGCAACTCTAAACTAAACTTATTGGAAGACTAAAACAAGTGTTGGAGGGTTTCTACCTGCTGGTTCTCTGTGTCACTGTTCCTTTCCTCTACATCGTGTTGGCACGCCTCATTCTCCTCTTCCATCTGGTTCTGGATCATTTCTGTCTCGAAGTCTTCCACCTGGAACTTCAGCTCTGCCTCACTGTCAGAACAGAGGGTGATTTAAATAAAATGTAAAAAGTTTTTTTTACTCTATAAATAAAATATAAATAGATTTTTGTTTGGTGACAAACACACTGCACCTCTCAGCCTCGTCAGACTTCATTTCAGACACGATTCGTTGTTCGTTAACTGGAGAGGTGTCGGCACCAGCATCAGGTTCTGCCTCATCTGGAGAAACGAGTGCAGATAATTAGAGATAATAGATTGATCAGGGTGAAATTGAAAGTAAAAGCAGCCAGCCGGTCCTCACCGTGAATTTCAGTGTCTTCAGGTTGTTCTGCTGAGTTGGGACAGTCCTGTGATTCTGAGAGCTCCTGGATCAGGCTGTGCTGCTGGGCCACCTGTTGGACCAGTAAGTGGTACCGCTCTTGGAGTTGAGTCAGCTCCGTCTGCAGGACCGCGAGCTTCTGTTGAAGCTCAGCCTGCTCCGCCTCAAACTGGTGGTTCCTGTAAGAACAAACTCAAAACGGTTATTTCTGCAGCTGTAAAAATAAAAACAACGTTGAATATTTGAACTAAACAAAAATACCTGTCTTTGTTCTGCTCGTCGTTCCTCCTCTCCGTTGTCTCAAGCTGTTCCTTCAGGTTCTGGTGTTCTCGCTCTGAAGACAGCAGAGAGCGCTGGATGCACTCGTTCTCCTCTCTGAGAGAAGAGATCTCTTCTTCATGTCCCTCTACGCTGGTCTGTAGCTGCTGCTTCTCTTCAGCCAGCTGGCTCAAACTAAACTCAAGTTTCTTGTTTTCTTCAGAGACCTGAGCGTAGCGACATTCCAGCCGAAGTTTCTCCTCAGTTTCCTGTTTTAATTTGGCAACAAAGTCCATTTTCTCCTCAGTTAAGATGTCAAATTTATCCTGAAGCTGTTGTTTCTCCTCCTTTATCGCACTCAAAGTAACATCCAAGTTGGATTTTTCTTCCATGATCAGATTAAGTGCAGATTCAGCCTCGTGTCGTTCTGCCGACATCTGAACAATCTTCACTTCGGTTTCCAGTTCTTTCTCATCTAACTGAGTCTGCAGCTGTTTGATCTCTTCAGTTAGTTTGTCCACTCGGACCTCCAGCTCTTTCTTCTCCGCTTTCCCTCGAACATTTTCAGAGTCAGCTTGCCGTTTGTCCTCCATCAGTTGTTTCAAAGAACCCTCCAGATTGTTTTTCTCCTGAACCAGCTGCCTGAGCATCGCCTCTAACTTGGTGTTTTCATCTTCCATCTGAGCGACTTTAGACTCCAGCATGGCAACACTTTCTTCCATCTGCTGTCGTCTGACTGTGTCCTCCTCCAGACGAGTTATTTCACAGCTCCTCTCCAGCAGCTCCTCCTTAGCTGTGACATATTTTGACTCCAGCAGGGAGTTCTGGGACTGGACCTCGTCCAAGCGGATTTCCAAGACAGAGACCTGAAAATAATAATTAAATTTCAATACAACATTTAATTACCTTTAAAAAAAAAGGTGTCCTGTGTCCTCAGCTGCACTTTTATTTTAAACAACAGATGAAGAGGATATGATAGCTTTCTCCGGTCTGTGCAATAAATGCATTGTGCGATGTCTGTGTTAAATAAATGATTAAAATCCATCAGTAACCTGACCTGAGCTTTGCTTTCCTCCAGCCTGGCCTCCATCTCAGACATCTGGGTCTGGTTCTGAGTGAGCTCGGCCTCTAATGACGCTATAGTCTTCTTAAGCTCGTCCACCTGACCGTCAGCGGAGTTCATGGCCGTCTCGTTGTCCTCCAGGTCCATCTGCAGCATCTCCATCTGCACCTTTATTCAATAAAGAATTACGTAGAAAATAAATGACTACTAAATGATGTACTACAAGAAAAAAACAAGGTCAGACATCATGTAAGATTGTAGAAAAATAAGACCTCAACTATAACCCAAAAACTGATAACTAACCTTGATTTTGTTCATGGCAGCGATCTTCTCCTTCAGCAGATCTGAAGCTTTGACCTGCTCAGCCTCACTTTTATTGAGCTTCTCTTTCAGACTCTTTATGGTACCGTCTCGTTCTTCCAAACCACGAGAAGCAGCAGCAATGGTGGACTTCATGGTTCTGATCTCCTCCCAACGACAACCCAGCTCTGTTTTGGCAGCAGCCACTGATTTCTGAGACGTCTCAAGCTGCTCTTTAAGCTGCTTCTCTTTGTTCACCAAGTTTTGAATCTCCACTCTGTGGCTCTCTGACTCGTCCCTCATCTTCTCAGTGAGATTCAGGATTTCGGTCTCCAAAGCAGAGATCAGCTTCACTTTCTCAGTCAGGCTGTTCTCCAGGCTGGTCTTAGTTTCATTTGCAGAGGAGAGATCCTTCTCAACAGCATCTAGAGAGTTGTTAAGCTGCTCGAGGAACCGATTGGCCACATCCAGATCATTTTTCAGGATTGGGAGCTCATCTGCTGCTCTTCTGTTCGCAGCTTCTTGTTCCTCCAAGGAAGAAATCTGCTCCAGCAGGATCTGACCAAAAACACATTCATCATTTGTGAGAAATATAAGTTTATATATAAAATATGTAACAAACCGAATTAAAATCGGGGAATATTTTACCTCTGCTTCTTTCTTCATGTCTTGAACTTTAGTTTCCAGCTCAGATTTTTGCGTCTCCACCGTCATGATTTGAGCTGCAGCCTCTCTGAGCTGCTCCTCCTTCTCCTCCGTCTGGCTCCTCTGATCCTTCAGCTCCTTCTCCAACTCTTTCAGCTCCTCTGATGTTTTCTCGCAGATCTTTCCGAGTTCCTCTTCTTTCTCTGACATGGCCTTGTTCTGTTTCTGCAACTCGGCTCCCAGCTGCTCCTGAACCTTCAGGAACTGCTCCATGGAGCTGATCTGAAACATGAGCAGAGAATCAAACTGGATCCAGATCAGATGTTTAGATTTATTTGTTTTAGGAGTAGTTTGTTTTCCTTAAATATAACAAGTAAATACAAAATGAACAACTGAACGTGTTTAGGAGTTTAGCTTTAAAAGTGTGTTCAATCAATCAACCAATCAGCAGATGTGAAAAGGATCCCATGTGGTTCAAAATAAGCAGAACAGACCTGTTTTTTTGAGAGCAGCAGCTCCTGCTGGACCTCCTCCATCTGCAGCCTGATGTGCTCGATCTCCTCCATCTTTTCTGAAACTCTCTCCTCACACTGCTTCAGCAGATCTAAGTTTTCCTCTATGAGCCTGAAGGAGAAACACAATAAATCAGGTTTGACTTGTTAACCAGAAGAATCTGAGTTGCTCCGCTCTGAAAGGTCCTCCTCCCACCTGGCGTTCTGCTCCTCCTGCTGTGCTGTGGACTGTGCTAGGCTCTCCTTCAGCTGACTGACCTCCGCCAGGCCCAGCTCCACCAGCTGGTCTTTGGAGCGCACCAGGTCACAGGCTGCCTGATGCTCCTCCTGCAGCTCGACGTTTGTCCTCTCAGCAAGCTCTGCTCGAGCAGTTTCCCTTTGCAGCTGTGACTCCAGGTCTTTCACCTGTTTAAAGACAAAATCCTTCAAGAACTGCAGAATATAGATTTGTTAAAGAGGGTATTTCCTGTTTTGAATCCTGTGTTACTATGATGAAGATTTAAGAACGTGCAGCATCTGTTTTTATGTAGTTAGAAGATAGAACAGCATAAAAAAGTAATTTGCATTGTTCAGTTCTATTCATGACTGCTTATAAGATTTAACTGAATATATTATAGTCTAATAAATGTGTTATCAGGGGGAAAAAAAACACATCTTCAGATCACCTGTGCTTCAAGCTGAGTTAGTTGAATTCCAGTGTTCTCCAGGTCTTTGCTGTGTTTCTGTCCGGCTTCAGAAAACTGGAGCTGCAGCTTCTCGTACTGATGCTCCTTCTCCTCCAGCTCTGTGCTCTTATTCAGTAATTCTCCTTTCAAAGCATCGATGCGAGCAGACAGACTGGCTTTTTCTCCCTCGACACACAGGACCTTATTCTGTGGGGGGAAATAAAGACACATATTTAGACTGAGAGTTAAACTATTTGCTTGTATTTTCATATCTGGCACATTTTTTACTCTTTGTGTAGAACAACAAACTGACTGAGGACCACTTAATTTCACACTCACTTGGAGTTCATTATTAGTCTCATTCAGCACACTGAGATTGTTCTCCAAGCTGCTAATTTTGTCAGTGAGCTCTTTTTGCACAGCTTCTGTTTGGTTTATTAAAGTTTCCTTTTCTTGCTTCCACTCCAGCAGAGCTTGATGTTCCTGTTTCAGAGCCTTACACTCTCCCTGACTCGCACTCAGATTGGATTTCAGCTCCTGGCTCTCCTTCTCGAGAAACGCCAGCTTATTGTTCAGCCTCTCTGCCTCTTGTTTCTGCTTCTGGAGTTCATTCTGAGATCTGAAATTGGAAAACTATATTTAACATCATAATTGCAACATTCTTATTTATTTATTTTTCTGTTAAAACACCTGAAAGGTCTCTTACTTGTCATTTCTGGCCTCAGCATCAGAGAGTGTTTTCTTTAAGTTTTCCTGCTCCTGCGTTGAAACTTGAGTCTGCTGCTCCAGTTTGGACTGAAGTCTCTTCAGCTCCTCAGCCTGTCCTTCTGATTTTACTGAAGAACCAAATGACAAACTCATCAGTACCGTGACGTTCAGATAAAATCCTCCTTTGCGTCTGCGAACACCAGTGTACCTTTCAGATCCTCCAGCAGTCCCTGGGTGCGTTTGAGGACCTGTTCTGAGTTTCGTTTCTCTTCTTGCAGCTGAGATAAGCTCCTGCTGCTCCGGTCCAACTCAGCCGTCACACAGTTCTTCTCTTTCTGCAGCTCCTGAAGGCAAGACCAAATGTAACATTATGTCAGCTTAAATATGAGATAAAAGCTAAATACATCTTTATAAGCAACACAAAAAAAAGAAAGATAATTTGAACTCACTTCCATTTTCTTGCGAAGGTCTTGCTCTTTGTTCTGGCTGACCTGCAGACTTTGTTCTGACCGCAGCAGCTTCTGTTTCTGCTCCTCAGTCTCCTTCTCCATCTGAGCTTTCTGGAGGCGCATCTAAAAACAAAAAAAGTGACACAGAATGAAACAAATACATTAGAATTTTCTACTTAATTTGCTCTTGGCACCTAAAGACATTACTGTAGTCAGGTAGGAAATAGGTTTGACTTAATACCTTTTTTAAAACCATCACATTATTATTTAATACCAACATGACTGCAATCTGCAACTATAGCAGCAACCTTTTGAACTTCAGTTGGGGGTGACTCATTATAAAGTAATAAATTAGTGTTATTTTCTTACTTAACTTCAGTAAGTGTAGTAGTTACTGGATACACAGTTACTTCTTTGCCTCAATAAAAACACTGACATATGAACAACCATTTGTTATTTATCCTTAACTCAAGACAAAAACTGATGTCATTGTTGTAGGTAGTGATGGGAAATTTAGGATGGGAAAAATGTATTGTTCAAAAAAATTTATACCTTGTCAGATGATGTTTATTACATTTTATTGGCTTTATTTAGCTAATTTCATTTAATACTTTTTAAACCCTGCAGACACCCTGTTATATGATTAAAGTGTGATTCAACAAAAGAAAAAACAATTTTATAAAACTACCTTCTCCAGATCAGCCTGAAGCACATTGTAGTCTTTTTTGGACTGTTGGATCTCTTGTGTCATCTTGGTTCTGGTCTGGTTAAGCTGCTGATCCAAAGCCTGATGGGAACTCTGCAGCTGGGCCAGCTCCTGCAGAAAGATAATTTATTATTATCCTAATAAAATAATCCATTTTTGTACCTTTTAAAAGCTAAAGACAGTCAAACACTAAAACAATATGAGGTCCTGTTGTTTCACCTTCTGACTGTTTCTTTCCTGATCCTTGAGTTTCTGCTCCAGGGCTTGTTTGCAGCTCTCTGCGTTGTGCCTCTGACAGTTCATCTCCTCTGTGACCCGTTTCAGCTTCTGCTCAACTGATGAACTCTGACAACAATCCAGATCAATATTCTGTTCAACTTTCTCCATCATTTATATATCTGCATCACTTTTTACCCATCATTTGTCCCCAGTTTAGGTTGTGTAACCAAGCAGATCTGAAGAAATATAAAAAAATAAATGCTGCCCTACCTTGGCCTCAAGCTGCTGGTGTTTGTCTGCAGCTTGACTCAGTTCATGACCCGCCTTGGCCAGGTCTCTGTCCCGCTCTGCAAGGTCTTTACGAGCCTGGTTCAGATGAGTTTGTAGCTCCTGCAGCTTGGAAGCTTGATTACGAATTTCCTTCTCCTGATTGGACAGATTTCTCTCCAGCTCTGACACACGGGTGCGCAGCTCTGAGATATTACACACAAAAAATTTTAATATATCCCAAATAACTTAAAGAAGAAAGTTGGGCCAGTTCAGTATTCCCAAAGCAAGAGGTGATCCCACCTTGGTTAAGAGTCTTTAGCTGCTCCAGCTGGTGGGAGGATCCACTGGGACTCTGAACGGTTCTGGACGAGCTCATCCTCTGTCCGGGTTTAATCGGGGTCTCCTCATGGGCCTCCCATAGAGACGCCCCTCGTCTCTTCAGAGGCGTCTCCATCCCATCTGGGGCACGAACGCTGTGATCCTGCTGTTGCCATGGGAATATGGACGAGCCGGCTTGGCGAGCTGCGATGTCTTTGTGGCTCACAGAGCTGACAGACGGCTGACTCAACATCTGGAAAAATAAATTAAAATATTTGTCACAACTATCATGAAGTAAAAGAACATTATACAAATGAACATCCACAGTTTACTCACTTTGACCTGCAAGACTTTGAGTTCTGTCTCCAGCCTTTTTCTTTCTTCCACTTCTTGGTTGTATTTCTCCTGCAGCTCCTCCAGTCTGTTATCTGTGAAACACAAACATCGTTCAGCAGTGCAACATTTTCTGGAACATGAACACAAACTACAGACATTAAGTCACCGCAAATATGAACAATCTGAAATACCCTGGTGTCTGTGTGAGGGGACAGGAGCTGGTGTGGCAAAACTCTTCTGTGGAGTGAACGACTGCAGCTCAGAGGAGGACGACAAAGATGAAGAGCCGGCAAGTTGAGAACGATCCACCTCATTTTTGTACCTGAGGGAAATATTTTAAAGCATCAAAGGCTATACAGCATTACCCCCACCCTCTCCCCAAATACAAGGGGAAAAAAATCTCACTTTTTAAGCTCCTGCTCCAGTCGCTCAATCGTTTTCCTGCATGAATTAAGCTGACCCTCCAGATAATTCACCTTTGATGAGGGAAATCATTCAGTTAAGATGACAGGAAGTTCAAAGATAAATGTAATCCCAAATATTTGGACATTTAGATGAGCAAGGAGGATTATATTAGAATTATGATTGTACCATGTTTGACACATTTCAGACAGCAGTTTGAAATGCATTTCTACTTCCTGTCAGAAACTGACCTGCTGTTCTTTGACACCAAGATCATGAACAGCCTTTTGACGAGCTTTCTCAAGAGAATCACACGATTCTACCAAAGACTGATTCTCTCTTTTCAAAGCTGAGGTTTCTGTGCGTTCACTGTCCACCTGAAAAAAACAGAAACATAAAGGTTTTCTTCATGTTGTCCAAACAATCTGTAATAAGTTTGTTTTTGGACAAATCTCTCCATTTAGGATAAACGCTGACCTTCTGTTTTTGTTTTTGTAAGGCACTTTCTAAGGAGTCCAGCTGAAACTGTTTCTGCGTCCTCTCCTTCTTGAGTTTGTCCAGCTGGACCTCCATCTCCTGGATCTTCTGCAGGGCTTTCCCCGGAAGTCCATCCTTCCACTCCTCCACCGCCCAGCTCATGGTCGAAACCTGATTCAACACACATCCACAACAGATTCTGTATTTAACGACATTAAACACAAGTCCTATTTAGTTTCGATAACGACACACCAAGAACCGTGCATAATAAATGCATGAATTTGCAGGAAACGTAATTTATTTTGAGAATGGCGAGCGGAGATGAGTTAGCTACATTAACATCGCAGAGAATCATACAAAAAAAATGTAAATAATCAACTACCAAACTTTCCGAAATATTGAGTAAAACAAAGTAGATTTAAAGTGAATATTAATTTAAAGGAAATTCATTCAGCTACATATTATATAATATATACATTTGTCGCGTGATGGAGTGGACACTACAAGAACATCAGATATGGTTTTATATTTTATCTGAATCCAATCAGAAGCTAAAAATTAAATTACGCAAGAAAGCAATAAACATCCAAATAATAAGTAGAGAAGCTATTTATGTAAAATTAAAATATAACTCCACTTACTTTGGGCGCGAGGTTTCTTTTAGCAAGTGTTAGTGTTTTCTCTATGAAATTCAAATTCCAACGGAGGAAACGTTGATTCCATCAGCTCAAAGTCTATTGGATAGTTTAAATGACGTCAAAACTCTAATGTACCTGATTGGTTCACTCTTTATTCTTCCTCTACACTGTGCCTTCCAGTGAGGAGAATACTACCGCCATCGTGTGGCATAAATTCGTAAATGCCACTAAATGTTTTAACATTGATGCAGTTTTTCAGTAATTACAATAAAAACATTTTTAGTATTTCAAATTCTAATGTATTTATTATTGTTTGTGCATTTATATTTCTTAAATGTTATAGTTTTGCGTTTAATTTGTACATCTTTCTCTTCATACTTTTTGCTGCTGCAGTGATCTAAATTGTCCCACTTGTTTTATTAGAAATGACTAATATAAATGAAAACAGTTTACTATGGTGCTGCAACACAAAAATACTAAGATAAAAAAAAAAAACAGCAACCAAGGCCAGCAAAATATTGCTATTCATTTGTGCTTTATGAAAGCAAAGCAATTAAAATTTTTATAATGGTCATTTATTAGGTATTACAGACATTGTACAGGGACAAAAAGGCAGTTTTTAAAAAATCATTCCAATACAATAACATTCATGCTTGGTAACTTATTACATTAACAACAGAAAATGTTGAATAAATAAACTTTCAGTTGGCCTTTGCCTGTTTTACTTTCCTTATCATTTGACCAACAAATTAAAAGATTTACAAAAATCTGGTCAGGGAGTTGAAACCATGACATTCAGAAAAATGATATAGAACAAAATTGATAAAATGATGCATTAGATAACCTTGATAAAGCTGTAAGGCAGGCACCATCTAGATGCATTTTGTCAATCACAGCCGCAGTAGTTGCTACAGATACAACTCTAGAATGCTCAACACAATGGGTGTTTATCAAACTGTAGAGCTTTTTAGGTAGTGCATTGAACTTGTTCGCTTGTAAACAATGTAAACAAGACAGAGAAGCTACAGATGTTTAAAAAGTTAACCCTGGAAGTGAAAAGTGAAGCGAACTAACCATTTAGACTGTTCAAACCAAACTGTGAAAAAGTCTGACATCATTTTTTTTGTCACATCCAATAAACTAAACACAAGTGCAACAGGAACCCTTCAATAAGGCCCAGGTGATGATGTTTGCATTACTTTAAAGCTTCCATTCCACACTGCATTACTTCACCTCACATTAAAACCAGCTGCTCAGTGGTGCAGGGATTTAATTACATTAATTACACATGACCTACAAATAAAGAACAAGAGGCCGGTTCCGGCAATAAAATGAGTCATAGTCACTTTAAAAATAACTTTATAGGATGAGCCGCCTAGCTCTGCAGAGGCCGTGTTCACATGAATACAGGTCATATTTTTTGATGATTCTACTGAACATAGTGTTCTTTGAGACTGAACTGTTTAAAGAAAATTTGAGATTTAAATCAGTTTTTTACAGCTAAAAATTCAACATCATATAAGCAAAATTTAAATCAAGTAAGCAATTATTTTTGACTCCATTGCCATAACATTGTAAATAAAAGGCTGTTTGTGTTAATATCACCATCATCATCATCACCATCATCACCATCCACAGCCAGTTCTGAGCATCAGTGTTCAGATCGGTAAAAAACACCAGAACTGTACAACCATGCACTCGTTGACGAGTCAGCAACTGCTACATGATGTTATTAGAGAAAAAAAAAAACTTGAACAAATAAACCTGCAGCTCATTTGGTCACCCATCTCATTTTCTTTCATTTGGATCTGTTTAAGGAAGCGAGTGGGGAGAGTTAACGCAAACATGCACATTACAACCAGCTCTGCATAAACAAACCTACTCCTTCAGCCAGTTTAGAACCAGTAATTAACCTAGCATGCAGATTGTTTGGGTGAAAACCAGGTAAAACCGGAGCATGCACAGAGAAAACATGCAAACATGTCACAGAAAGACCTGATAAAAACCAGAGGCTTGTTGGTTATCTCTTTATGAAACAAAGACTGAAAATGAAATAGAGAAATAACGCAGAAAAGAATTAAAACATGCCACACTTCTGGAAGTTCAAACTGCAAAACTTAGTAAGACCAGTTATTCATTTAGAAACACATTTCTGCATTCTCTTCTCTGCTGCTACGAAGTGTTTCAAACACTGTAAAGTTTGTTTTTGTTACTTTTTCACAGTTTTATTGTGAACAAATAAGACCATAAATGCTGCTCTGTGGCTGAGGATTTGTCTGGATTCAAACAGGAGGTGGGACAAAGTGGTAACGCTTAAGAACTCACCAGTTTGAACTGATTTTTGTTTGTTTTTAATCATAAGAGTTCTTGAGTAAAACCATGCAGCTCAAACTGCTGCCAAAAAACATACATGATGAAGATTTAGTCTGTTGATGAGTCCACAAAGAGCCAAAAATGAGACGACAGGAAACAGCCGTCAGACGAAAGCTTTGTTTCTTTCAAAGGCAGCTTTAGAGGCAGCATCATAACATTTTCAGATTTTTATCTTGTCCACTGATGCAGTTGGTTTGATGAGCTTCAGCCCAAAAAAAAAACAAAAAAACTCTCAAACGAAGCTCAAAAGCAGAGAAAAATTCATCAGATGCGTTTTAACTCAAAATGATGTCAACCTCTGTCCAGAAGTCGTCCTCCATTCTCATCCAAAATTCATCTGAAAAACTTTTCAAAGGAGGAAAAAAAAAAAAAAGAAAAAAAGTAGAAACAGTTTTTTTCTTCTTTTCTTTTTTTAAACAAATCGAGGTATATGATGAGTTTCTGCATCCTGTTTTCATCTCCATGCATGTATGATGTATAATTTGTTGCTTCTGAAACCTCTGATAATCTTTTCATTCCTTTGGAGTTTTTTAAATTTATTTCTGCTCCATAATTTCTCTTTGGAGCTCTGCTACATAATGGTGGTCTTTTCCATGAGCCACCTCCATGATCCTCAAAGCCTGAGGACAGAACAGGAGACAAACATAAAACAAACTTCAATCATAGATGATACAAGAAATCAGCTCAACTGATTTTAGTTTCTGTTTACAGATAACCCTTCTGCTGGTAAACTTGCTCTACATTCTTGCTCTCTTTTGATCCGGTATTTCGTTTCCAAAGAACAAAAAGTCTGGAGTTACCTTCTTTAAAGCTTTGACGCCTTGTGTCTTCTTCTCAAGGCCCAAATACAGACGACCCAGTTTCAGATACATTGACGACACATTCAGAGAGTAGACGGGATAATGAACACTGCAGAGAGAGCACAGCTATTCATCACACCGAGAGAAGACTGAAAAACTAAACCTAGAACGTTACTATTAAAAATAAAATAAACAATCACTAACATGCTTAGTGTGAAGAACCACAAATGAAAAATGCCAGAAAGTGAATAAACCTTTGCTTTGATTGTAAATTAATTAAAGGAACATTGAAAAAGTTTATTTTGTAATTTACACCCACAACATGTTATTTTGACTTCACAGACTCCAAAAAGAGTTTAAGTGAAAAACATCTAATAAAGTTCAAAATAACATCTAATAAAGTTCAAAATAACA
>JARVJO010000164.1:11757833-11793642 GCA_031762555.1 Cynodonichthys magdalenae | reverse complement strand
ATTAGAAATTAAGTGTTAACGAGCAGTTGGACAGGTGTACCTAATAAAGTGGCCGGTGAGTGTATATATATATATATTCAATGCAGCAAAATGAACTAATTTAAAAGACTGTCCTGCACCTGCGCTGTTTGCTTTGAGTTACTGTAGCCCCTGAGCAATTTAGTTAAATAGCTCTGTAATAATGTCTCAAAATAAGCCTTATTAAAGCCAGCATTGACCCTAAAATACATTTCCCATAATGCATGTTGATTATGAATATTCAAGACTTACCACAACTCTGTGAGTAAAACTCTCTTAATTTTACTTTTAATAGTATTTCTGCATTATTATTTAGTCAGTTGTACTCTTAGGTCTTTTCAGTGTTTATTAGGGCGTGTTAAAACACTGTTTCTATGCAGGAAATACCACGTAGAGCTCAGTTATTGTTTCTTAGCAGTGATCAAGGAATGAGACGTTTTTAGATAAACACAAAACGTTGAAGTTAACCACAACTGGCTGTTTGAGGACCACCATAACGCTCACCTGGCCCTCTGGTAAAATTAATTTGACAACCCTGTGACAGAGAGATGTGCTTCAGAGTAATAAATACCATCTAAAGACAGTTTACCTGTAAGGCTGAACGATCTTCTCTCCGTAGCTCATCGCGCCGTCCCAGTCCTGCATGTAGAGACAGACGCCCATGGCCTGATACATCATGTGCAGCATGTAGACGTTGGTGTCGGCAAAAATAGCTCCCATCTTCTCCAGGCTGAGCTCACACATTTCCAGCAGCTCACTGGGAGGTGCAGGAGAGTCAAGGATCGACACAGAAAGCAGAGCGGAGGCAGGAGAGTCTCCGCTTGTCATCAATAAAAGACAGAAACAACGAGAAGAGGATATTTTTGTAGTGTTTGGCTCTTCTGAACTCCTCAATCACATTCTTGGCGTAACAAACCATGTTGCTTATTTCCTCTGGTTCTGGTGGAGCGCTCAGCTTCCTTATCTCCATTTTTGCCTTGTCCTACAAAGACGTAACAAAATAAAGAAAATCCATGCTCACATTAAAGATGAATAATCCTAAACAGGCTCTGTGAGGAACTTTAGCACCACAGATTTCATCCTAAAAACAATCTAATTTAGAAACCTGCAACGATTTATATTTTCTATAAAATATGGATTCTGTATGACTGGTATGTATAAAAACAAAGCTCATATATTAGTATGCTGTTGGCTGTCAGACAGAAACACCAACAAATCACTGAAAAACCAACTTTTTAGACAAAAATCTAAGAGAAAACTTTTTAACAATCTAATAAAACACAAATGTTTCTTTTTCCTTCTAATTCTAATAATGTTTTAAAAATGAATTGATAAACATAATGTGTAGAAAGTTTTTCCAGCTGCTGTACCTTAGACCTGGAGGTGCACTCAGTACACTGACAGGAGAAGAAGTAAGAATCTAATAGCCTCTCTCTTCTGTCCTCTGTAGGATACAGCAGGTCGATGTAGCTGTCAAAGATCTACAAAAACGAGTGGAAAAAAAACCCACTTAAGATGAGCGAAGATTTACATTTTCCTTAAAACTGTCATCTTTGCTCACCTCTTCTCCTGGGTTTATTTCCTGCACAGCTCTGACTTCAGCCACTGTGCCTTTATAAGTCACGATAACATTCGGACTACAGCTGTGGTTCATCAGTGCTACACTGGAAAGAGAACAAGAAAATGTGTTTTTGCAATTCATCACCTTTAACGTCTGGAAGTTTATACTTCACTGAATGAAAAACAAAATGAGAAAATTTTGATAAAACCAACAGATCATTTAAAGTAAATGTGAGAAATGACTCATTGTGGCTCAATTTTTCTAAATGTTGAGTGCACAGTCCTCTTCTTTGAAATATGTAAAAGGTCTAAAAACGTTTTTAAAAGAGATGATTTGGCAGAAACTCACTCAGGAAAAACAGCTGATCCGAGATGGGAGAGCTCCTCGTCCTCTATGGTAAAACCGTTACAGTTTACCTGCAGAAAAAAGCTATTTGTTTTATATCATTATTTATAATTAATTCATTTCCTTTTGGAATTAATAAAGTATTTTTGAATTGACCACCAAGGGGCGATATACGTTTACTAAAACTTTCCTGCTTAAATAATAATAAAGAGACTTCTCCAGACTAGATTTCCTGATTTTACATACATTTTTAATAATTGTTTAAGTAAATAAACGATTTTATTGTAAATGTTAATAGACAGTAAAAAATTACACATGCTGTTTTCTTTTGCACTTGATCATCATGAATAAAACCCATATTTAAACATTGTGAAGTTTACAAGATATCTTATTCTGTAATTTAAATAAAAATTACAATTTAAGTGCTGAGCAAACATTATGAGTTATGGCTCATTTCCTCATATTTTTCTTCCAAATAGACTAATTTTGGAAACAAAATGTGACAAAATTAGAGCTGGTTTAAAACTTGTGCACAGTTCTTTATGTTCATATATGTTAAAAACAAAGGGCATTACCCACTAATGAGGTGAACCTGTCATAAAAAGGGAGATCTGCTGGTGGAGATTAAAACAAGTTGTTGTTATTAAAGTGTGAACAGACGGTCAGATCACATTAAAGCGCTGAGAGCAGACAGGATCCAGAGGGAAGCTGCAGCAACATGTTGCTCCACATGCCTGTCAGTACGTGCACGACTTCTGATCAACATGTAAACCTACATGTTTTACTCTGATGTCTTAAAGG
The DNA here is from genome assembly GCA_031762555.1 of Cynodonichthys magdalenae. Classification (NCBI taxonomy): domain Eukaryota; kingdom Metazoa; phylum Chordata; class Actinopteri; order Cyprinodontiformes; family Rivulidae; genus Cynodonichthys; species Cynodonichthys magdalenae. The sequence goes on along the minus strand of JARVJO010000164.1, from coordinate 11,790,917 downwards.
TTTTTGTCAAAAGGGTTAGCAAACCTCTACAGATGATTGACAGAAAGTTTAATACCTGCCAGTCAACACAACCAGCTCTAATCCCACAACAGCCCTGATTTTCACCCAGATCCAGCTTCTAGAAGCGACACCGTTTCCTGAGTCTTGCAGTTTTGTACCTGAGCGAAGAGCTCAGTGAGCGCCTGCTCGTCAGGGAGGTCACTGATGTGTTTGGAGTAGAAATAACGCAGAGCTGCGATGTCAGCCTGGTTCAGCTCCTGCTTCTCGTTGTCCATCTTATCCAAGTCTGTCAGAGGCAACAAAACGAAAGCAGAAAAACACAAACACACACCATGAACAGAAAAAGAGGACGAGGAGGACAATGAGACGAACAGAGTTAAGAGACTAAAAAGAAGCCTGTAACTTATATGTGCAGAGCTGGCTAAAATAAAATGCTTAACAAGGAAGAGAAGGTGAAAATAACTGATTTTATGCACCTTTTTTTGCATCGTCTATCGAAAAAATGCTCACTTGATCATTTTGAGCTTGAGCTGTAAAAATTTAACCCAATTATTTAATAACCCAGATTGTGGATTCTTCTTTTTTACCCAATGTTCTCAGAGGATCCAACTCAATACGCTGAGTCAATAAAAATAACACTGTTGGTCCATGTTTGACAAAGAGTTTTAGAGTTTCTATAAAACTGAGACCGGTGTTTAAAGGCAGCACGACGGCTCAGCGTAAGCACTGATGCCTCACAGCAAGAGGGTCCTGGGTTCGGACTTGGGGGGGTCTTTCTGTGTGGAGTTCACATGTTCTCCTTGTGCGTACGTCGTGGGTTTTCTCCGGTTTCCTCCCACACACCAAACACATGCACCTAAGGTTGCTTCAGACCCAGACCTCTGACCCAGAAGATTCATGGTTTCATTGGGATTTAAAATAAAATAAATAAAATATAAAACTGGCTCTGGTGCTTCTGGCAGCAATAATAACGTTTCTGCAGAGCTTCAACAGGTCACAGGGTTGAGATTCCTCTCATGTTTTTCCTTATTGTTCCTGTTGGCGAGAGCTCCATGATTTATCAGATATTAAGCATCTTATCAAGTGTAAAACACAGCAGTGCTGCAGGCCAAGTGTTTATCCTTCACGCAGCTGGCTGCACGTTTGCTTTTTAAAAAACAGGTGTGAGGGTTTAAGTCTTTATCAATCCCGTGGAGACACCACTGAGCAAACATTTAATCCACGCAGAGAGAGAACAATATGCTGACTGAGTTTTCTTAAACTAATAATTTATGATTATCAGCTTCATGATGCTGCAAAAATTACATTTTAACCATTAGTTTTTATCTATAACTACATTTAAAACTCAACAAAGTTTAGCATCTATCTTTTGTAAATTAAAATAAAGTCAACACCCCCCAGTCTGAACAAAATCCCACTTCTATAGTGCTGAGCACCTTGCTCAAGGGCAACAATTGTTAAAGGAGAGGAGAGAACATAAAATTACAGCACCCAGGAGCTTGGGATTTAAGTCCCAGAGCTCTGCACTCCAGTACTGAATGAAAGAGACAGAATCAGGACTGCAGGCTACAGTGCAGAATATTAATAGACGAGCTGTGAAAAACTGCAGAGACACGGCAAGATCCCACACAGAAGTACACACTCTGTAACTAAAAGTTCATGAATATGTAACTAAATGATCCCGTATTCATTTCCCAAATCTACTTACGGGATTCAAACTCTTTGAGCAGCAGCAGCCGTTCAGACGGGGTGCGCTCCGTCGTGACTCTCTGCAACACAGACGAGCGGAACACAAGTCACATTTGATTTAAAAAACACAAATGTTACAGAGAGTAGCACTCATTTTTTTTTTCGAGCCAATAAAAATGATTTCATGATCTCCAAACTGCACAATCAAATTCAGAAACATTAGATTAAAAAGAAATAAAAAGTGAATAAAAAAAAAACTATTTTAAGACTTCAAACATATTTTGCTAATCTGATGTACACAAGAACTATTAAAACCATTACTATCGCTACTGCATTACATGTTTTATTCATGCGCAGTTTAATAATTATACTTATTTTTCCAGCACTGATTATCAGTTAAAAACTTATGAGACAGAAACAAGATTTTAATTTAAAAAATGAAAGTAAAAAAAAAAAAAGACACTCATGTTTGTTACAATGAGTAAACATTTTTAAATTGTCTTTTCTGATCTTTTGATTTTTTTGTACTTCCAATAAAATTAGTGATCATTAATTGAAAAGAATCTTAACTAGGTGGAACGTCACAAACAAATATTCACCTAATAAATATGAAACAGGTGATTTAGAAGAAAAGTGTTGAGAATGTTATTTATTTCAGAAGGGACAGTGCACATTACAGAATATGCCAGAATTAGGCTAAAAGGCTAGTTTTCATCTGTAGTCCCTCAGGGTACAGAAAGTTGTACAAAGTTGGGTTTTTTTTAAATCTTTTTTTAAAAAGATGCAGCATTTTTCAGAAGTCAACCCCTTTCTGACCTCCGTTCTTTGATTTTCAAATGAAAAATTTACACCACGTCATTCCAAGTCGACGTTTTTACTCTTTATTATCAGGGTAAAAATGAATTAGCTGGATCTCAATGAACAAGAAGCAAACGTTCAGCAGCTCTTTGTTCTTTTACCTGCTTCACAATGATTCTGGCAACCAGTCTGACCGTCTCTGATGGACACCAGTTCTCCCCATACGCACACATGGCTACACACTCCAACTTATGCATTGGCCAGTCGCCCCTCTTCACAAATAAAACACATACATGTTATTAAAAAAATATTAGTATAAACAAGAAACTGGTTCTGTAGGAGAAAATATGAAAACGTGAGAAAATGCAGAACGAGCCTTCAATCTGTGTTTCACTGCAGTGCAGGAAGTTTTTATTTTTTGTATTTTCAATACTTAAACTAGACAGAGTCAGAGGGAGGACAGAACTAATCGTCATAGCAACAGCAACGAGAATGTGCCCAGTCCGACTTTGGAGAACATTTGTATACACATCCCCACAGAAATGACTTTAAAGTACTCATCTTTTAATAAAACATAAATCAATCACCAGCTAAAGATGCAAAAATAAAACTCCATCATTTGTTAGACTATTTGTGTAGGACTTTTTATTTTTTACGCTGTTCCAAGTTCAGTTTATTCAGAGACTTTTTCTGGCACACACACACCTGAAGAAACCCTTACCTGACAGTCGATATTGCAGTAGTGAGCCTGCTTACATTTACCACATTTGAAAAGGTCTTCTTTCCTTTAACAAGTCGAGAAAAAAAACAAAAAACACATTCCTATATTAAAATTCAACCTGTGAGATACTTTTGTCAGTCAATACAATAATAAATTACTTTATCACATCATTTGTAATTGGTAAAGTCATCATAGAGGTGGTTTGGATGTTAGCGTTGATAAAGACCGAGACAAAACAGGTAGGATGGATTTTGCTCATTTCACCTATATGCAAAAATAATTATATGTAAAATAATAACAAAATCTGTCCACTACCCCGTCTCAAACACGAGCATGCACCCATGCCTTCTCCTCTCTTGGGACACATGGACATCTAAATTTAGCACCCTAACCTTTTAGTGGCCCTGATGGCAGCCTGGGTGGGACACGTGAGTTTGTGTGCTTGTTAGAAGGAGTTAAACTGAATGAATACTGATGCATTACATGATGTATTACATACCAATGATGATTCAAAGGATTCAATTTAAGACAAATGCAAGCTTTCCTCATGTCTTTGACTCGTGTTTCTAAACATCCCTGTAGGTTGGTTCTAAACTCTCCACGTTTCCTGATGCTTGTCTGTCTGCTCAAGAGGACTTTTTAAATAAATATTATATTAAGTCACCTGAGCTTTTTCCATTATAGCCCATATTTTGATTCCGAATAATACATGGTATCTTCTGTAGCAGCATCATTAGCCTAATTAAGAGGTCAGATGTTTTGCATTTTTACTTTGAGTCCATTAATGTTGGATTGTCCTGAGAGGACAAAGCTGCAGGGCTGTCAGGTGAATTACCTCACACCGGCCTGACCCACCAGCTCCAGTAGAACATAATACAACAGTATAACTTAACAACATAAAGAGGTGATGGGCTCTGTTAAATATAGCAGCCGTTGTGGTCATTTTTCTGCTGTTTCAGACAGATGAGGAGAGGGTTACCTGGTGAAGCAGTGCTCACAGTGAGCTCCTCTCTCATTCACCGTCAGCACGTAGGAGTAGGCAGGACAGGCGAACACCAGATCCCCGACCGCGAAGTGCTTGACGGCCAGCAGGCCCCTGCCTTTATCCGGGCTCTCGAACCTCTCCGTGCCCTCTATGCCTTCGTTCTTCATGATTTGTTTCTTTTCAGGATACACCACGCATACACAATGGTTTGTGTCCCCCAGCTGAGGCGTGCGCTAAAATAATCGGCTTCTGTCGGAAACTCCTCCTTCTTCGTTCGTCAGCGGGTGTCCGCCGCCGAGACTGCTGCCGCCCCCTGCCGGAGAGGCGACGATACTACATCAAAAACTGATCTTGCTGGACAAGAACAAAACTAAGCAAATGTTATATTTATTCTTTAATTTTGACAGTTGACATATTTTCTATTAGCATTTTTAAAACAAATAAAGAAAGTAAATTAGCTAAAATAGTCATACCAAAAATGCAATCTCAAAGGTCTAAAAGGTTGTTATTTGGGCTCCATTTCTCACAAATATTAAAAATCATGCAAATATATAATAAATAGCACTAAAATTTATTGTATAAATTTTATTAGTAGTAGTAAACAAATTGTAGAACTAAATGTTTTAAGTGTTTGTATCGCAGTGCTAAAACCACTAAATGAAGCTAATGCCTTATCCTGTATACCTTTAAAAAATCTAAATAAAAACATTTAGGAAAATACATTAGTATTTTATTCAGTTTACTCAGAGGTGTCAAGTAACCAAGTACAGATACTTTTTGGTTATCTGTATTTCACTGGAGTAATTAGTTTTTCAGCCAACTTTTTACCTACAATTACTTCTACATTTTCACTCAATTTTCTGTACTTTCTATTCCTTACATTTTGGCTTGTCATCTTTGAAAAAAAAAAAATCTATCCAGTTATATGCTGCCTCCTGGATAGAGTGAGTTTATGTGGTTGGATGAGAAGTATAAATATACCCTTCTACGGCCTAAGCTTTAGTCCTTAATGTTTTTTTTCTCTTTACATTAACTTTTAAAACCAGTACTTTTGAGTAAAAAGTTTGAGTTGATAATTTGATTTCTACAGAAGTATTTTTAAACCTTAGGATCATCTACTTGAGTAATGCATGAGTACTGCACCTGTGTCCATATTAAAAAACCTACTGAATGTGTATTTAAGTATTGTGTTTTATAAATATAAAAACATCAATATGTTGTATATTTCAGAGCATGATGAGTCAGACCAAAACACTTCACACCATTTCACTTTTATATAAAGGTTTTTATTTAAGTTAATCATTTCTCCTCATTCAAATTTGAATTTCTGCAGAATCTATAAAACAGGGAACAGTTAGAAGCACTGTACAGTCTGACAACAAAACTAGGAACTGCAGTTGAGTACACTGTGTATATATGTACATACTGTACACACACACTGATGTAGGTATATACAAAAATATACACTTTTACATGTGTGACCCATGGAGTCATGTAACCCAACGTCAGAATTCAAACTTACAGCATTGGATCACGGCCCACCTTTCTGTAGAAATGTGATTTTAGTGGAAAATGAACCTTTTTAATGTGAATGTTGTCAGGGTCACAAACTGTTTATGATAGTACAAAACAAAAGCTAAAGCTGGATGTCATCGCAGGGCTTTTCAGGTGTCACAGAGGGGTTTCTGAGAGGGAAAGTGGTCCCAGTTTGAGAATAAATCATGGATGAACCCTGTTTGAAGCAAAGACGGGAAAAAAACCCCCCACAAAATGGAACTACGTGATTGTCTCCCCTAAAAACAAAAACACAAATATGTAAAAATATAAAAGTAAACTTCCAATAAAACTGCCTGATTGTGAGATTTTTTAACACTCCTATGTTTGAATGATACTTTTTAAAATTGTTTCCAACTCCTCGTCCAACTCAGGTGTTCTCCTGACATTCAGAATGAAATAAAACCATTTTTGTCTTCTACCACAAACATAATATTCAATAAGAAAAACAGGTTTTAAACAGCCGACATTAAATAAAACAACCTTCTCTGTGTTGTCTTACAGGTCGAACTGAAACTAAATTCAAATAAAACATTCTGCAACACTGAACGACTCATCGGGCTTGTTCTCCACAGGCTTTCACCTCTCCTCACTTTTCCTCAAACAGGAAGCAGGAAGAAACCTTGGCACATTGTGCTAAAGATGTAAACATTTCATCGTCCGATCAAAAAGAGGAGCTGTACTTTACAATTGTCTATCATTTCATCGGCGTAGAACACGATAAGAAGTAAAAAAAATGGCAAAGATTTCATCCACATTAGAATAAAAGAAAAAAAAAAAACTGGTCTGGAAATAAGACCCAATATAAAATGTGCATTGATGATGATGATGATGATGGTCAGGTGTTTGTGCAGCTTTAAAGAATGTGATTAAGAAGGAAATTAATGCTTTAAATCAACATTTTCACATCTTTTTTATCACGAGTCAACTGAAGTTTCTATAAGCCTGGCAACAGATGGTGCTATTGTCCAACAGAAATAAATCAATATACTGATTTATTTTATTAATTTTGAGGTCAGCACAGCACCTGACTGCAGCATGTGAACATCAGGTTTAAACTATCTCTGAAATATTCTTAGTTCTACACATAAATCCTTGCAGGAGTAAATAAAATAAAACAAAAAATTACATTGTTTTGAACTAATAACCAGTAAAATTACAGACTTTAAACCTACTCTATAAATTATCTGCATGTTTATGATGAGATAAAGTTATCAGCGTTACTAACACAACTATTGCAGTCAGAGTCAAATCATTCAGTTTTAATAAAGAAAATATATATTTTTAACTAGATACTGTGGGTGAATGTGTGTGTAAATCAAACTAAGTTAAAAACTAAACATTACTACTCCAAAGGTTTTAATTTCAAACACTTAAAAGTTGAAACTCGTCTTCAAAGGAAATTAAAGATTCAAAATGTAATAAATTGCAACATTAAGAAGAAATGAAGACACTTTTTAATGTTTTTGCATTTTCCCCAAAACAGAATGGCTAACTAGTCCAGTACTGCAAAATAAAATAATAATAATAATCTAACAGAATCACAGATTTGTGTCCATCTGGTCTGAAAGGCAACAAAGCGTCTGGATGACGGTTGAGTTTCTGTCGGGTGCCACGGCTGAAGTTACAGTAAACTTTCTCAGAAGAATGAATGAGATGAGGCAAAGTTCAGGACAAAAACAAAACAAAACAAAGAACAGCAGAAACAACAAGACTTAAAAAGTGTCAAACAACACAGTAACGAGATGTTGCTGTCTGTTCAGTAAAAAACAAAGCTGTAAACAAAAAAAGAAAAAAACAGACGTTAAGAGTTTAAAGTTGCAGCTTCTTTCCTGTTTCTTCTAACTTCAACACTTCAAAATGAATCAAAACCAGTTTCCTTAAACCTTTTCATTGTTGCTAATAAAAGACTAAAGAAGGTGGAAGAGCACAACATGATGAGAGGAAGCTCAGGACAAAAATAAAACTAAATAAAACACGACAAAAAGGCATCAGGTTACCGGTCAGGTAAACAGACTGTAGGATGAAAAAGTGCCACTGTTGTTGCTCCGTCAAAAAAAAAAAAAAAAAAAAAGTCTTCATATTTCAACTGTGCATCAGCAAAAATCAAAACAAAACTTGTGATATGAGACAAATCTGCTCACCGCTCTGTAAATACACCCCCCCGATGCTCCGAGACATAAACAAAAAGACTTCATTACAGGGCAGCATTTATAGTTTCCTCATATAACTTTCCTATTTTGTTTAACTGAACAAACCGAAGCTCAGTTTTAGCTGTAAAAAATGCAGCAATAATCCAGTTACGATGCGATTATTCAACAATAAACGCTGTTAAAATGGCAACAGACAGATAAGAAATTATCTGCAAGGACTAAAAAAAAAAAAAAAAAGATAAATTAGCAGAAAGCAGTGACATGATGTAAAGAAAAACATTTTAATTGTTCCTCTGGTTTTCCTTAAACTTAAAACATGTTTTTTTTTAATTTGGTTCAATTTTTTACAAAAGTAAACTGAGCAGAGACTGATGGGTTGTTTTTCCTGTGTAGTTCTTTATAAACCGTAGAAGTAGGGGCGCTGCAGCAGCCAGTGCTACAGCCTGAAGACGCTCAGAGATCCAGAGCATCTCCAGCTGTCAGAACTCCATTTTACAGACTCCGAAATAAAAAATAAAAAGGCGCTCCTGAAGACATGATCTGCTGTAAAAGAGCTGAAAAAGAAAACAAAGTATCCTTCTTTTAATTTTTCCTCCATTGTTTCAGTCAGTTCTGTAAACCAAAGAGAGGAAACACTCGAATCCAACGCCTCAAAAACCCCAGACCGAAAATCCTCAACCTGATCTAAAATAAAAACAGAAGAAGAATCGAACCAGCTCCTGCAACTCTCTGTGGGAGTTTCAACGGCAAGAATTTAAAAATACAAAACAAGAAAATAAAAAGAAGGATACTAAAAAAAAAGTTCTTTCACCAGAATTAAAGAACAGAAAAAATAATTTCACCTCTGGAACCGTCCATGACAAAACACTGAGTGAGGTATGTAGTTTGAAACAAAAGCCTCTTCACCGTTTTCATCCTCGCAGTCGGTCGTGCTCCATTCTGGTCTTTAAGCCCCTCCCCCAAGTGGGCGTGGCTCAACATTTCAGGGTGGGAGTAATTAGTGGAGGAGACAGGTGTGCACATGACTGGCTGCACCTCTACAAAAGATGAGGACCATAAAGTTTGTCATTCTCCTTGAGTCTTTTCACCTTTTCATCCTCGTCTCAGAGTTGTTCTGTTCGTAAAGTCTCCCCGGGGGTCTGTGGTGTCCCCCCACCGCCCACTATGGTTGTAAATTGAGGGTGAACTTCCACTGTTGGCTGAGATTCGGGCTACAAAGCTCCACGGTGAGTCCGCCCATCCTGGCGCTGCGGCTGTCCAGACAGAGGTTGCTGCTGACATGACGGAGCTTCGAGTTGGACTCGATCTGCTCCCATTTCTGGGAAGAAAAAAACAAAACAAGATTCTCTTCATCTTGTGATGCTTGAAAATAATGTCCTATCTTTAAACTATTTTTTTTTGTTTATTTCAAGCTAAATAAAATCTAATTGAATTAAGTTTTATTTTGGAGTGGTGCAGTGTGTCTGCTGTTACCTGTCTGCTGTCGTTATCTCGACAGCCTTGTAGTTTGATGAGAGATCCTGGAGTTCTGTCCACCACAGTCAGACACAGGTCCATGTGTTTAACAGACTTATCCTTGGTCAGGGCCCATTCCTTTACAAAACCACACACAGATATCAAATTACTCAACAAAGTGATAATAATACCACTCTTTTGTTTTTACTCCAAAGCAGGGTTTAAAAGGAAGAAAAAAAAATAAAAGTCAAGGCAACAAAATCTTCAAGTCACCAGAAAAATGAATGTAAAACAATACATTTAATAGAACCCCCCCACCCCCACCCCCAGTAAGATCCAGTGAAGCGGTTTTTTTTTGTATCTAAAAGGTAATCGCCACTCAAGAAGCAACAAGTGCTCACTGATAAACGGTAAACAGGAAGTGCAGCCGATGGTCTTTAACTCCTTTAACTCCACATGACGGCAGCTTTCTGCTCCACATCAGGGTTTATTTTAGAGCAGCTGCACTTAGTGAAAACTGCAGCCAGATGAACACCGGTGAATGTTTAAAAGTCATCAAAGTAACACACAACCCTTTCAAACTAATACTGTTATAAAATAAAGACATTCTATAATTCAATGAATGTTTTGTAGACGAGGGTCCGAGACCATAAATCCCCTGAGCAACAAAGGTTTATAAAAACTGACATTTCTGTTGACTTTTTTGGGAAACAATCTATTTTTCATTGTAATAAATGTGAGTTAGGTATTTACCTTAAACACGGCAATTCTACTTAATATTTTCTAGGAAAAAAATGTCGTTTTTATAACTGTGGAACATTTCTCTTACAGCCACAATCACCAATTTATTTATTTATATTTTTAAGCAAGAAGAATGATATTCTATTAAATGATTTGCAATGCTTAAAAAAAAAGTTTAGTTTTTTTATATGAAAATATCACTATTTTAGCAGCAGCAGCTTGTAAATGTTTTTTTTGACTGTGTGCTGTAGATAAAAAGAAAGTACTTAGTTTTGGCCATTAAAGAAGAAACTTGACTTTTAGAACATTTTTTCACACTCAGCTTTACAAACCGTCTTCAGTCTTTTTCATCTGTTTTACTAAAATCATTAAACTCTTCCTTCCTAAGCTGATGACCATGTCGTCATGGCAACAGTACCTGGTTGCCCCCCGCGTTGTGACATTCGTACACGCCCACCACCCCGTCGGCAAAATGTCCCAGGGTGTCCAAACAGTTCCCTCCCTGCTGCAAGGCTCCAAACGCGATGTCCTGGTGGTCCGGGACCCTGAACAAAAACAAACGCACCAGCGGAGGGTTTAAAACAAAACGCTGAGAAACAAACAAACCATGTATTATAAACAAAAACAATGAAAACTACTTTTATATTTTACCACCAAGAAAACAAACCTTTCTGTAACCTTTAAAAGTTCTCCAGACATCAGTTTAAGTTTTTAGATGTTTTGTTTTCTGTCACTATGTTTTTTTTGCCCAGTCCTTGTAGCTGAACATGACGACAGGTTTTGCAGTGTGAGATAAAATAAAACTTACAAAAAACTTTCAGCAGATGATCAGAAAGTCATGTTTTTAAGAAACAGGAAAAAAAAAATCAAGAGGAAAGTTTCTTTTTGTTTGCACTTGAACAAAAAGTAGCTCAAAATAACAAATATAAAATCCCGAATATGAGATAATTTACTCATTCATGTTAGTGACAAACCTGCCAGGATTTTATATTATAGAATCACTGCTGGTAATTGTCATGAGAATCTTCCTTAAAAATAACAGAAAATCCATAAGTTCACTTAGAAGCTGTTACTCCTGCAGAGCTGTGAGCAATTTATTCATCTTTCTATCATATTTTATTGTAACATTGTTAAATCATAAGTCCGTACCTCAGTTCAGGGTAGACGTTTTCCAGGTACCACTTGAACGGCTTACAGCCTAATTTCTTTTTCATTTCCAAACGACTCTGAACACTGAAAGAGAGAGAAAACATTCTAAGGTTGATTACTTCTGCTGTTTTTAAATATGTCTCATTCAATTACAGTTTGAGTCAGTGATTTTTGCTGGAGCAGAAAGTGGAGACTCAAAGGTTGTCCATTAGGGAAAATCACAGTTTTGGGTCAAACTCATGAAGGATACGCCGAGCATGTTAACACAAGGCCACATAATAAGCAGTTTTATCATTATATAGCTGAGTGAAACTGTGTGACTGAAAAAACAGTACGGAGAACAGGTAGGAAAAAAGAAAAAAGCAAAATGTGAAGCTTTGATCACAAAATCTGTCAATAGTTATCGTTTACATGTTTAATTAATTAATTCGATAAAGAAAAGCGTGTACGTGCACCAGGCTTTTATTCAGATTAGAAGTACTGATATGTGCAGAGTTGTAAACTTTCCCTACAAAACTACAGAAGAAGTAGTTCTACGGTTCAAATGTGTTTTCTGAGCACCCAGAATGAACCCGAGGCAGGTTTTAATAATCGTGGAGATGTTACTGCACTTTGTGTTCCAACACTTTCCACCATCAAAGGCTTTGGATAATTTTGAGCTCGTTCAAAGTTGTTTTTTTTTTTTTTTGCACTTCAACATATTTATTGAGCACAAAATCAATCAAGAATCGATTCATTATTAATTATAACTGCTTCAAATGTGAATTAATTCATAACAATGAATAAACTGGTTTCATTGTCATTGAGTACTTAACGCTTCACAACTTTTGGTCACAAAAGGATTTGCGATGACATTTTTTTTTTATTTTAAAGTTAAATTCTGTTACTAAGACAACAAATAGTTACAGTTTGACACAAGGACAAAAATGCTGGTTTTAAAATAAAAAAAACATTTTTGGTTGTAAAATGGCAACAATTCATTTCGTTGAAAAAAAAAAAAAAAATCGGAATAATGAACTTAAAATCAATAATTGAATCAGGGCTTGAGTGAATGGTTAGATGGATATTTAAAATGTGTCCTTGTTATATTATTCAGCTCCACTAACAGCCTTATTCAACAGAAATAAAAAAAGGAAAATGACAGACTGTTAAGTGGTCACGATATTTAGCATTACAGGTACTTTTCTTATTGTGTGTGAATTCCTGTGGTGCTAACGGCTCACACTACTCACTTTCCATACGGGACGTTTCTGGCCGAGGGCACAGCAGCATAGTAGAAGTTCTTGTACTCGTCCATCCACACCTCGGCAGCTCTCCTTGTGTTCCTGAGAGAAGAAAAATAAAGTGAGGTAAGGAGACAAGAACTTAGTGATAATCAGACAGTGGAAGTTTGTGAAAAACTGTAAAAAAAAAAAAGTTTCTGCTCCTTGCACAGACAGTGTTTAATCCACCTGCACTACAGTAAAAAGAAACCGTCCCCATCTGAACTTCACTTAGCCGCTGCTCCTTACAGTCAATGCAACTTGGCCCGGTGTCAAAAAGCCCATCTTAAAACTGGGCTGTGCAAAGTGGATCCCACAAGAACAATTATAAAGTCATCCAGGCAAACAAAACAGTTGGCGTCTCGTCGCTCCCCTGAGTCGCCAGCAGGAAACCCTGTCAGGGACTTTATTCAGACTGAGGCGAGACGGGGGAAAGCAGAAGCTTCTTCTTTGCACTTCGAAAAGAAAAGAACCTCACTGCACTCATTTTGAACTTTGAACTGGGAACGGACCCTGCGGTGTATCCTACAGAGTTGGTTTTTAATTTCCTCGGGAGTTTCACTCAACTCAGGATTTCTTTAAAAACATTTCCTTCAAACAAAATAAAGAGAAAAGAAAACTTGCTAAGAGACAAAAACACTTGTTGTGGGACTAATTTTGACATCATTCAACCCTAAAGAATAAAAAAAAAAATTCTAAAAATATTCCACACACACCATTGCAAAAACAAAAACATCCCCTGCGATACATTTGTTGATTTATGTCTATGTTTCTAACAACGATGAAGAGTGTTTTTGGGCTCCTATCCTGAGGTAATAACTCATCCTTGAAGAACAGATTCATATCTGTACATTACAACTTATAATTAAAGTAATTATGTTAGATGTCATGTCATTTATTATTATTTATTTAAAAACGGCACAAGAGATAACTGGTTTTCTAGATTTAGTTGTTTTATCTTTTAATCAATCCTGCAGTAATGGCTCAGTAAAAATATTTATGTTTATGTTTGGTTAGCCACAAAACCACAGCCTCACTAAAGAGGACATGAAATTAGCTGTACTGATATCTGAGAGGGTTTATACATTTAAGAATACATAAAAAAAACAGCAGGAGCACTGAAACTAGATGATGTTGTATGTTTCTCATAAAATGAAGCTAGATTGAATATAAATCATGTTTCAACTTAAACGCTCCTTTGAAGATGTTAAAGTCAGGCACAGCTGCAAAATAAATAAATTATGTAACAAAAAAAATCTGTGGGAATTTGAAATAATACAAACTTTTGAACTCAAAGTTTAATTAAACCAAAGTTTGATTAATGTTATATACAAACAGGAAGCTGCTTGTTTGCATTTGTTGTTTTGATTACGTTGAAGCTGATTGTACCTGCTGTGGTCTCTGTATTGTAAATTCATTTTTATCAATTAAATCACAAGAATCTTAAGCTCAGCCATGGATACACATAACTGCTGTACAAATAAAAGAAAACAACTGACAACCTGCTGGGGAGCTGCCTCTGTTAGATCACAAATTATTCAATTTCTGGTTTTTACACCTCATATTTTCCATTTATTACATGTCAAAAGTTGCTAAAATTCCAGTAAATAACAATAAATGTGAGGCAGGCAGCTCTGACAAAACAAAACATGGAAAATATTCAAGTTGAGTCAATAAATGAATGAATGATAAATGTAGCTCGCTTGGTGACTGTGTTTAATTTTGGTTGCCTGTTTGTGTGTGTGTGTACTTGTTTCTGCTACAGAGTGACGACCACTTGCAAAATAGTTACTATCAAAGTGAGGTCTTTGATGTAAAGTGAGGCCCTTGTCCTGGTCCTCACTGTTTTTGCAGCTTTACTGCACTTTAATAGTTAGGTTTAGAGGTATGTTGTGAATTAAGCTTTGGTTCAGGTTAGAGTTAGGAATAGATCAGTAATGGTTAGTTTGAGGGAAAATGTCTGGATTAGACATAAGTACGGTTACAAAAATAAATGGAAATCCATACAATGTCCTCAGTTTGATGCAAGTACAAGGATGTGTGTGTGGGCACATTTTTGCTACATCATGGGAACCATTTTCCAGAAAAAGGCAGCCTAATGGGGACCACTGCCCGGTCCCCAAGGGGACAGATGCTAATTGGTTTAGGACCAAGGTGTGAATTGAGTTTAGGTTGGTTGAGGGTAATTTTAGGGTAAATGGTCAAGGTTAGGCTATCCATGGTCCCCACAGGGATATAAAAACAAACCTGTGTGTGTGTGTTACCTTGCAAACACAGTCCCACTGCCACCAGGAAACGTATACGGGTGTTGCTTTCTAAAGACGTGTCCCACTCTGCTGCAGGGGATGATCTCCAGACTGCCACCACACTGCCACACACGAAATGAGATCTCTAAAATAAAAATAAAAAAAAACAACAAAAACAACAAATTAAAGCACGTCTGTTATTTAAAACAAAAATGTAAGAAGACTTACAGCTGAGTTAAATCAGGGTTTCGCTCCTCCTGAATGTCTGAGTGTGTCGATAATATCATGTTTGCTTTCTAACAGCGTCTGGGTCTGAATGATAATTGGCTGAATGAGTAAACCAGCATCTGAATTGTCGATTCGACCGCCTCGAGAGCAGCGTGAATAACTGTGTCGGCTGTTCGCTCTTACTTATTTCCCAGCTGAATTCAGACAAAAGCAACACGGAGACACAGCTGCAATTATGCCGTCGCACAGTAAGAGAATGATCTCCATTGTGTTCAAACGGCGGGTATTTTCACTCAGATGTTCTGGGCTTGTCATTATCGCAGCACCACTGTGATTTTTTAAAATCCACTGTACCATAGAAGACACTTTCACACGGATCCAACATTCACAGAAAGGTTTGGGTTTTTCGTGCTCTTGGCACAAAAACGCAGATGAGCTGATCCAGCGTTAGATGTGAACAGATATACTTCAGGACCACGTCTCACAGGAGAGTGGAGGTTTCATGAGTGGGTAGCAAAAACACAGAAGTCATGAGCAAAGGAGACTAGTTGTTTATGACGGTTCAGGGCATGAAGAAACAGTTTTTGAAAACTACATGTTCAGTATGAGCTGAGAATTAATGAGGGAAGACTGAAAGTACTTGTGCAGCTGTCTTTAACCTTGTAATTAAACTTGCTCTTACTTCACTGGTAATGAAGTTATTTGAAAAACTTGTTGGACCCACTTCAGTTTTAATATCAAACACACAGAGGGGTGGAGGACACAACAGGAACTCTTAAATATGATTTCAGGACACTTAGAAGGCACAAAAACCTTTGCAAGATTGCTTTTTATTGACTTTTCATCAGTTTTGAACCATATTCAGGCATTTTAGCAGAGAAATTAGGATGTTTTAGTGGTCTTGATTCTGTTTTTATATGTTGGCTTGTGGACTTTTTAACTGTTCAACCCCAGCAGGGGGTTTCATCTGATGTCCTTCTGTCCTCTACAGGCACCCCTCAGGGCTGCATTCTTTCACCCCTTTTATTTATTTTATATACAAAAGATTGTTGCAGCCGGTGTCCACAGCGTCACATTTTAAAGTTTGCTGATGATTCTGTCATCCTGTCTCTTCTCAGCAGTGATGACTGACCACGGGCCGGTGGTCAGGACTTCACTGAATGCTCCTTCTTTTTAAGTTAAATGTTTAAGACAAGGGAGATGGTCGCTGATTTTAGAAAAACTCTTCAGTTGTCGCTCCCGTGGTTATTAAAGGTGAAGCTGTTGAGATGGTGCATCAATAGAAATATCTGGGAACTGTTCTGGATGATAAACTGACTTTTGACCCTCATGTGAACTCACTTTGTAAGAAGGCTCATCAGATGTATTTTTAATCAAAAACTCTGCGGTTTTAATGCTGATTCTACTTTTATGAGAAAGTTTTATTCATGTTTTATTGAGTCTCTTAACTTTTACCTTCATCTGTTGGTTTGGAGTTTTAACATGTAACTCTTGGGGATTGTCAGGACGTGCAGCAGAATTGCTGGCATAGATTTACTGAACCTCGCTGACTTACAGATGGTCAGTGAAAAAGACCAGACAGATCCTGGAAGACCCTGATCACCCACTCCGTGGTGAGTTCAGGTTGCTTCTGTCTGGACGCAGGTATGTGTTGCCCAGATATAGGAATAATAAACTAAAACAACTAATTTATCTCTGCAGTAATCAGACTTCTTCGTGAACACTGGTGATTTTTAACCGTTTTAGTGTTTTTATGTTTTGTGCATTTTTAAGTTTACTGATTGTGCAACAAATTGCCTCTGAGATAATTAAGATTTTTGAACTTGAACTAGAAATGGAAATAAGCAAAAACATCTGGCTTGATTCAGTTAAACAAATTATTTTAAGACCAAAAAAATACAGCACAGCAAATAACTCCAGTTAAATACAACCCAATGTTTGATGGTTAAAAAGTATTACACACTCCATATATACTCAGTATTATATACCTTTTTATAATATTTATACCACTTCTTATTTTCATGTTTACAACAGATTAAAAAAATGATAGTTAAGACTACTCTAGTAAGAAAATAAGCTCTTAGAGAGCAGAACGTTTCTTTTTGCTCAATAAGAAATAAACTGGCTTCAGATGTGTACCAGAATTAGGCTAACCAATAAATGCACAAAAAGGAATGATTTAAAGTAGTTTTTTCCCTTTACTTGCTGCTGGTGGATACTTTTCAATCAGAATCAATATCATTCCATTTGACTTCATGTCTTTTTTTCTCATAAAGAGGTTCGAGCTTTCAGACACCTAATAAACAGTCGTCAAGTAGATCTTTGAGGATTTACGGCCCTCACCCAGGTTCTCTCCTCCCCACACGTCCATCATCATGTCGTACTTCCCCAGCTGCTCGAAGTATTCTTTATCCATGACGAACAGACCTCCTGCGATCATCGGAGTCCTGGAGGAGACGAGAGCAGAGGGCAGCCAGACATGTGAAGGCTTAGATGAACTCATCACGTTTGTGTGTGTGTGTGTGTGTGTGTGTCTTACTTGATGGGGGCGATAGGGTTGCCCTGTCTGGCTCGTCTCTGCTCCAGAGTCATGTAATCCCATTTAAAGACCAAATTCCAGTCAAAGCCTGTTAAAAACCCACAGATGCCAATTAGAACCACTCACTGTAATTAAACAGCAGTCTGGTTTTATAAATATTTTTATGCAGTTTATATTTATTGACTGGATACATCAGTTATCCAAAAAAACACTCGACAAATTAATAAACTGATAAATTACAGATGCGAGGTTGTCATTTAGCTGATTTTACAGTTCTAGATGCATCCAAAGCTGAGAAAATGTTATATATTCACATTCTTTATGTAGCCCTGATTCTATTGATGCATTTTAACAAAACATATTTTATGAAAGAGGTTTTAAGCGAACTGTTAGAGTTTATGATATTCGTTTTCTATAACCTGTTGTAATTGCTTTTTCTATACTTTTATATGTATAGGATGCTAATATGCATTCTGCTGTCTGTCCTTACATTTTCCTTTTATTGTGAAGCATGTTGTGATTTTTTTTAATCTATGAGAGGTGCTATATAAATAAACTTTACTTACTTACATATTAACATATAGTGTGGGATCTTAAGCTGCAAAATTAAACATGTACATTTATGTTTTAAAGAGGTAAGAAAAAAAACTGCTTATGAAGCCAAACACTGCTTCTGGAAGGTTTACAGTGTACACTCATTGTAATTCAAAGATTTAGAAGCTTTCTTAAACTATTATTAACACACTTTCATTGCCAAGACTTGAAGGTTTGTCTGGGTTACCTCCTTTCAGATCGGCCGAAGCTCCCACGTACTGAAAGTTGTCCATGTTGATCACATCAATGATGGGCGAAACTACTCGGGTCTTATCCTGAGGAGAAGCGACAGACAAAAGACGATAAGCTTTTCAGAACAGAAGCTAAACAGAAACAGAAATATCAATAACTATGGATCATCTGTGTAAATTCACTGCAAATCAAATGAAGGAAGCCACTGAGGCAGATAAACAGATGTCCTTCTGAGGATCAGTCCCATCATTAATTGAGGAAAAGCAGTTTTGTGATTTCCACACCGATCTAGTGCCGGATGTGACAGATTAAGCTAAAATGAGTAGGAGTGTAAGAAAATATCGATACATTAAAATATCACGATATTGTATTTACTGATACTTTATCGATTCTCAAAAGCAATGTAGCAATTTTTACATTCAGGCCTAATGGATGAGCGTTGTAAGAAGAAATGTGAAATATAAATGCAGCTCTCACTATTGTTCATTGTTCTGATTGAATGGTGTGCTCCTTAAACTGGGCTTTTTGGAGAAAAGATGCCGATATATCTCCTTACTTAAAGTATCGCAATATATCATATTGTGACCCGTGTGTTGTGATATGCATCATATCACCAAACTCTTGCCAATACACAACCTTAAAAATGACCCAAACGTCGAAACCAGAAACAAGCCAAACGAGTTAATTTATTCTAGCCGGACACGTTTTTATATGACTGAAGTTTTACTCTTTTTTTTTTTTGGCTGTGGTTGTGAAATGATACGATAATTTATGAAATCAACAAAAGCAAAACAAACAAACAAAAAAAAAAGTCAATTACTCTGACAGAAAAATGTTTATTGTTTATTGTAAAACTGACAATAAGATCAAATGTGTTTAGCTTATTATTGACATTCCTGAAGAATAAAGCTGCCTTTGTTGTATTTTACATCAGGGTTAACACAACACTGACTATAAATTCCTGCCGTGCTGCTTTGTAGCTGATTGTGACCTCCATGACGGAGAGAGGGAGAAAATGATAAACACGTGAATAATTAACTGATATCATGAAGCCACTGTGAGCGGTGGGATGTTGCCCATTTTTAAACATGGAGATGAGACTCTGAGGGGAGAGAGGCTCCTTTTGAAACACTTCCATTGTTTTTGTGGCTTTCATGAAGTATTTTGCAGCTTGGTGGGAGTCTTGTTTTCAAATTAGCTGCCAAGTTGCTCTACAGGATACGTGTTAACTATTTAGACATCTTTTCATTTCAGTTCGGCCTTGTTTATTAAACTGTCAGAGTGATGGGTTTTCACTTGACAAGTGACTTCTAAATAACCCTAATAAACAATTTAATTGGTTTTCTGTTGTTTTCTGCCTTCATTAGCTGGATATAAAGAACACTTTTCATCTTTGCTTTCTTCACTTTCTAACACTTCTTTCTCATTCTGTTTCAAAACAGCGTTTTATTTTTTTGAGATAAGAATCTACTGAGATTTTGCACACAGGTCGCTTTTCTTTTTCTAAGGAGATGAAGCTCTAATGACTGCTTTATCTGTGGGTGGGGTCATATTATCATATTAAACAAATCTTATTTTGTTTTATTAACAACACAATAATAATACACCAGATTTGAAGGAAAAGTACCAAAGGCTGTACTGGACCTTCCAGCAGTATGATGCTGAAGAGACAGAGCAGGACAACAGAGAACAGTAAGCTAATGGTAGCTAATGTTAGCTTGTTACACTACAGTTACTGCAAACAAACCATGTATGTGACGTAACTCCCCTGGTCAGTGAACCAATCAATGAGCAGCAGTTGCTGAAGTCAAATCAAGCTGAGCAGGCTGGATAGAACCACAGGTGTCAAGGTTCCAGAAATCAGGGTGGAACTGGGCCATAAGGGCTAATGCAAACATGCTGAACCTGGGTTTGAAGCCAGGCTGGCCCAGACCAGGCCTTGCAGTGCAAAAAGGCCTAAAGAGAGGTAGTCGCAAAGTAGAGTATCATGTGTGTTGTGAGACCACCTGGACTGGTTCATGTGTGAACAACAGCTTAACACAAAAATCAAGTAGAAAGACAAATCTGAAAGGTCAAAACAATTTCCCCAGATGTGGTTGTCTGAAGAGAGCTGCATGTATCGAAGAGCCTCTGATTATAAGTTGTGTAGACCTTATCAGTCCGTTTCCACACAAGGTCCACCAACCTTTGTAGGGTCAAAATTGTAGCATTCAACAAGGTAACCGAGATGGAAATACAACTTTATTTTTCTTTTCAGTAACTTGAATTTTTTTTTTTTTTTATAAAGGAGGAGAGAAAAATTAAGCTCAAATGACTGCAATCAGTCAATAATGAAATAAATGTGACAGCTCTACTAGCTCCACAAGTGAATGCACATGATTACTAAGTGGTATTAGTGTTTGAAGTGTTTGGTATATTTGAGGAGTACCTCAGCCACCCTCTCCAGTAACGGCTCAAGCCAGTGGTCATTACATTCACAGTGAGAGTCCAGGAAGGTAAGAACTGGTGCTGTGGCGGCATCTGCACCACGGACCCTTGACCGCATAAGTCCTGAGTGAGGGTACAAAAATAACTTACGTTTAACACAGATCAGTTCTCCCTGCATGTAATGAAACAACAATGAATTTACTTTCTTCATAGTACCTTCTCGGCGGTCATTTCTAAGAACTCGTACTTTCTCTATTTTCCCCAGCAAGGCTCCATCCTCGGCTGAAACACATGAAGCGGCACATTTTACCTTCATCTAGCCTCTGATGTTACCAGGTTTGTTTGTTTAATATGCTAACTTACGGTTATCACTGTAGTCGTCAACCAGAATAATCTCTTTGACCAAGTGAGCAGGACTTTTCTTTAAGACACTGAACAGAAAGAAAAAGAGCATTTTGGTAAAAATGAAATCTAAATAAAAAAGGATTTTAGGAAACAACACCTACCTGACTACAGTCCGCAGCAGAGCGGATCGAGCTTCATTATGAAAGGTGATGACAACACTGGAGGCAGCCAGGTCTGATCTCCACTGTTTATGTTTGCAGCTACAAGAATAAAGAAAAATACCCAGTGAGATTGGTGACATAAAAACAAAACGTATATGCTTACATGTGTGCACAAAAACATACTGCTGAATGTACAAGCTGGAACCACATTAAAAAACATGTTTTTTTTATCCTTGCACACAATAAATTGGATTTTGTGCACAGCCACACACACACACATATACACAAAAAGGTTGCATGAATACACTCAAGACAGACAGAAAGATGCTTTGCTGGAGCTGTGATTGACAGGAGCTTGAGATTCAAAGAAGCAAAACTGCGAGAAACTGTGTGCACGAAATCCCTGCTCAGTTTTAAACTGGGTTGACACATGACACGAGAAGAGATAAGAGGGGTTAATATGGAAAATACAGCGAAAGTATGTGGACATTATTTATAATCACTGATCAACATCAACATTACATTGTGTACGTTGAACTCTAACCTGTTCAAACTGACATTTAAAGTGCCTGTGACATCAAATTATTGTAATAAATACAAATGGATTTTTGTAAAAGTAACACTGATGACTTATTGCAAAAGACATTTCATGCCTATAAAATGAACAGTTGTTGAGATGTTTTCCAAGTACAGTGACATTAGTTAATGTTAAAGGGGAGTGTTGCTACAGCGGCTAACAACGCAGACTGTAGAGAAGAATCTGATGTTTCTTTAGATTATGTTGAGTCACTATCAGAGAGATGAAGAAGAATCAGAGCTCAAAACAATATTATTTCAATAAACAAAGACCAGGGAGTTCCTTTTCTAAAAGAGTTTCCCTTTGATGTCACTTCCTGTTTCACTTTGGCTGAGACAAAATCAAAAGAACATTTGCCAGTTATGTGACAAAATGGGTAAAATTATGCCAATTTCTTAAATATAAAGATGTTTTCCTTGACTTTTTGTATTTGAAGGATATGCATGTCACGGCCCCTTTAAAGGAATCCTGAAGATATCAGAGGTAGCTGCTGATCCTTTCAATCTTGCAAGCAGGGAGGTGCAACATAAATCACATTTATTTTTGTTCTGAGCAGCCTACCGACGCTTAAATCAGACGATGAGATGCTTTAATGTTGCTGCTCATCAGCGTAAGGCCACTTATGACTTATTTTGTTTGTCTCATTTGTCAGAACAGAGTAACTGGCTTCCAAACTGCTGAATGCATCTCCATCAATCTTGAAGCGAGGTCGTCATGAAAAAAAAAAAAAAAAGCCATTTCTCTTGTAGCGTTTGACAAACCTAAAAGTTCTTTTGATTTTGTCTTCAAAGCCGTTCGATACTGGCTCAGATGAAAGAAGGAAGCTTTCCTATTCAGGAAACTCTTAACAATCTGCGCCGAAGAGTGCTGTGCAAATGACACATCCGTGCCAGATCAATAGAGATGCGTCCTTGCACTTTAGTGGGCTAATGGCTCCAGCTGTCTAGTTAGGTCAATAGACCGGGGAGGTCGGACCACACGGCTTTAAAAATAGCCCTTAATTTCACTGTGTGCATTTTGACGAATGCTGCTTAGATTAAAGTCAAAACTCTTAATTTAATGACATACTGTACTTCAACAAGATGAGAATAACAGCAGCCATTTTAATCTCTTAATCTGTTCACGGTGTGTGTCTGAAAATTTTAAGCACATTTCTATATTTATTGAGTAGGAAAAAAAAATTGTAACTTTTATTATTGCTCCAGCTGAAACATAAAAAAATTTGCAAATTGTTCACTAAAATTTAATGTTTTTAATGTATTTGTGGAAGTAAGAATATTATTTATACCTTTTACAAACTTTAAGGTGTAAAATTCTCAGAGTTTTTATGTAGAAAAGAAAGAAAATGTGTCACAGTCGGGGTGCAGAAACCTTTAGAGAAATAGGTTGACACGGTTTAAAGTTTCCTTTGAAACACAGTAACCTCCTCTACATAAATCCAACACATTCAGAACAAAGTTCAACTGATGCCCAAAGCACCAGATTCAGCCTCGTCTAATTTTCTTTAGGTAAAACTTAAAAAAAATTTAAAATCCCAACTCACTGATGCAATATTACAAAATGAGGAGGTTGTTTTTCAGAACAGAGATCATTTCAGATACAGCAATACATTATATATTTATATAGATAATGTATACGTTTTAAACCGGAGCCCTGTTTAAACCCTCGTCAGAGTTTCACTGATACATGAAGACACAAAGTGTTTGGAGTTGATTCAAAACCAACAATGTGATCTTTTTGTTATGTTTCTGAGAAGATGAAAGATAAGATCAGTGCAGATATAAATTTTTGTCTTGTGGGATGTGGGTTATTACTGGAAGTGAACAAAAGTGAGAAAGAGTCCAGATGTTTATCTGACAAACAATGAATCAACGTTACAGAGTTACTGAGCTCAGTTACCCAAAAGGAAAAAAAAAATGCACTATTTAGAGTGGGATGATTAGTGACAGTAAAAAAAATTAAACAAAACAGAGAATCATTTTCTAAAAAATATCTGCAGCCTAAAGAGATGTGATATTTACTGCAAACTGTGATAAAAATCATTTTAGTGATAAATGGCATCAAAACACATTTCTTTATTAATAACCAGATACATTTGAAGCTAAAGAAGCAATAATATCATTTTTTTAGCTTATTATTACTTCTGTCAAGTAGGCCTGTCACAATAAATTTTCCTGGACAATAAATCATCTCAAAAATTATTGTGATAAACCATAACATCATTTTGAGACCATTTTAAAAGAGGGAGACACAAAGAAAACAAACAAGCAGGTAAATTAAAATTATTGACCTCATTTTTTTTAATCTTTTTTTAAAAATCATTTTAATTTATCATGTGATTAATTGATTTATTGCCTATCGTGACAGACCTACAACCAGGGAGTTTGTTTTCAGTAGCGTTGGTTTGTCCGTCCGTCTGTGCACAACATTACTCAAAAATTATTTTCATGAAATGTTCAGGACATGTTGGAAGTCGATACAAAGAACATTATATTTTGATCTTGCACAAACAGAAACTGAAGTTTAAAACAGAGAACAGAGCCAGAGGTTGTTTTTTTTCCTGATATCTTACTGTAACAGCCAATCATCATCCAGCAGAACTTTAATCCACCAATCAGCTCATCAGCTGCACGCTACCTTTGCATAACCTAAGGTTTTGGTGGAGGTATGAACTCATGTCAATGATAAACTATAACTAAGTGTAAAAACATCATTATTTCACTTTAATGTTATGCATTTACCAAAAATAGTTCATGCTGATATTTCTCTTATTGTAAAAAGTGCCCAAACTTAATAAAAACATCCCTCCAGAGAGCTTCAAATTCCTGCACTTTAAATTGAAATCTAATCAGATAATAAGAAGGCCAAGAGGTAGACATGTCGAGCCAATATCTTGTCACAACTTCTCTCTCCATCAATTTAACAAACAAAGCAATCTGCAACCAATACGAGGGGGAGGGGGTATAATTGGGAGAGAAAATGAAGGCATGTGCTCTGAAGGCACTTCCTGGTTTTATCTGATAGACCACAATGAATGGAAGTTCCCAGGAGATTATATCCAGTCTGGTGCCAATTAGTCAAATCGACAGGCAACAAAGAACAGGATGAACACATGCAATCAGTCGAGGAACAGATATAATTAGGGAGAACAACACTGAGCCTTCACTTTTAATGACTCTCAGTATCTGTTCATAGAAAGTCTACGTACTGATCGTGTCTCGTGTCAGGAACGCCTCGGTCCATTCGGAGTTTGTCACTCTCCACCTGGTTGAACTTGTTTCTGGCGTATGGGTCCTGACCCGGTCGGACCACCGTAGCTCCGACATACAGGTCCTGATCAAAATCCTGCCAGCGCACCTTACCTGAACAAACACAGTCATACACAAATGTTTTAAAAATATAAGTAAAAGCACATAAAATGTGTCAAATGCTACATGTAAAATATAACTTCACGTAGTAGAGCTACTTCACATAATGACTGGAATCAAACATAAAAACTGTCAATTAGATTTTAAAACAGAAGATAAACAATAAAATCAAGGTTTTCTCAGTACATATTTACTCAAAATGATTATCTGGTGAAAAAAATGATAAATAAACCACAGGAAGTTCTAAAAATAAAAGACACCACAGGAGACCGTCACAAAGGCTGAAATGTGTCTGTGTAATGAATGGGATAACACATCAGTGGGAATATAAAATGTAGGCAGCAGCCGGGCTGATGCAAGGATCCTTCAAGAGTGGCAGGAATGAAAGCTCGGTGCTTCAAGCTGCTGCCTGACGAGGCAACAACACGGCACTCAGAGAGGCTGACAGGAAATTTATGCTGCATAAATATGCTGAGCAAAATTCGGGAGACCGAGCAAGGCTACTCTGGCAAAAATAGAAACCACATAAAGAACGCTCATTTTAAAACTGCAGCCAGTCAAAAATTTAAAACACACACACAAGCATTCATTTGTTGCTTTAGCCTAAAACAGAAGCTTAGAAAACAGGATTAAATCATTAAAAAAAAAAAACAGACATCAGTGTGCGCAGGTGAGATCACAACGCACTAAACAGGCGAAGTTGTCATCTTTAGTTTCACAGCTCATCACAGAGAACCGAGACACAGACACGCTAATAAGAAGTCATTAACTGAGTGTAGCAGCTTGTTAATAACTTGTGTTAAGCATGTGGTAATGTGAGATTTCAGTATCTATCAGCATAAAGAGCACGTGCACGACTGAAAAAGAAACTGAGCCTTTGAAGACTAAGTGTGTCTGTATGTGTGTGTGTGTGTCTTCCCTTGCAGCATGTGACGTGTCTGGCATGTTAATTAGCAGAAGCCTGCAACGTTAAAACACTCATCCAGCCGCTGTGTAACGCTGCGATGTCCTTGCTGATACCTACATAAATGGCAGCAACTAACCACTGTAGTGAAATTAAAACTGCGCAGTTTGTTCACTTTTAAAACGTTGGGATCCTCCGCCAGCTGTGGGATGCAACACCTACTAATTTAAGAAAACATTTCTGAGACAGTTCTGACAAACGTGGATTTGTTGTTACTCTAAAGAGGACGGCCAAGATGCCACCAAAAAAACTCACGTAAAAAGATGCTACAGACTTTAATAAGAACAGCATATTTTTATGTAAGAAATGCACAGATATTTAATTCTTCTGTTAGGGGAGAATATATATATTTATTTATTTACTTTTTTATAAGTGTGAATGTGGCCTATGGGTGGAATCGGTGGGCACAGCTAACCAAAACGTTACTAAAAATGTAGCTTGCTAAACATGTAAAAAATACAATTAGGCAAAAGCTAATGATAAGCAGCTAAACAAGTAAAAATTATAAGAAGCCAACACCAACAGCTAATCACTAACCACTAAGACGACTGTCACTCAGTCTGCGTCACACGTCTTCGTCTCTTTCCAGTTGAAGAATGGTGGGACTGACACAAACCTGACGTTAGTTTGTTAGTTAGCTGTTAGCGGACTTAAGTTGGCAAAACCTAATTTAGTGAAAGCTAACCGGTCTGCTAACAGTTACCAAGTTTGTGAAAAAGCTAATCTGCAAAATAAAAAATTACTTCTGTTATTAGCTGTTAGCTGATTAGCAGAACCATGCCCACTGGGTGAAATCGATACATTAGCATTAGCATTCCTATATTGTATTCTGCAGTCAGGTGTAGTTTGCATGTTCTCTCTGTGCACAGGTGGGTTTTCTCAAAGTACTGTGGTTTCGTTCCACAGACCAAAAACATGGATGTTAGGTTAATTGGTAACTTTGAATTGTCCCATTGGTGCATGTTAAAATGTGATGGTCGTCTTGTTTGTCTCTACTTGTCCCTGTGATGGACATGGGACCGGTCCAGCGTGTACCCTGCCTCTCACTCTGACTGCTGGAAATAAGTACCAGTTCCCTGTGACACGGAGAGGAAAAGTGAAAAGCACTTTCTACACAGAACTTTCTGACACTTTTGCACTATCCTAAACAGCAGAAACATCCTCCTAGTCTAAGAAAGTGGTTTGTCGTCTCCCTGCAGCTCTGCACTGGTTTGACAAGACTATAATTTGTTGGTTTTAAGGCTGTAGGAACAGTTTTCACTCTCTTAACTCTCCTCTCTGAACCATTTCTCCTCACTGCCTGTTGGTCATTGGATTATTTGCTGATTCTCTCCTCGATGCTGCCATGTTTCCAAATGAGCTCATCGGAAATGAGAGACTCTTGCTTGTTATTACACCAGATATCTTCACTGAACTACGACCCCCACTGCCAACCAGCTCATTGGACAAAAAAACTAAATGTGCAAAGGAATGAATTCCAATTTTCACCTCAAGTTTTTTTTTTTTTTTTTTAAATCACTCAATATTTGATTGTATTTGTAACGTCAGTGGTTTAAATCACTTAAAAAATGCAGAAAAGTCTGAGACCTCAGTTTTCACTCTCAGGTTTAAAATTAGTTTTAATGTGCACTCGGTGCAATGAAACATGATGTAGTGATCATGGGAAAAAAAAACAAAGGACAAAAGCCAAACATTGAAACCTCGTACCTCTGCCCTCATCTTCTCTAGTCCAGAACCTAAGATGATCCTCACTCACTGTATTTCTATCATTTTTGCTTTCTTTCTTTATCTATTTTACCTTTTAGACTTCCAATAAGGATAATAATTTCATTTCTCTTTATTCTTGGTGCTTTCTTTCAGCTCATCTCTCCTGTTCTTCGTGTTTGTGGAATACTGTGATAATCATTGATTGTTGAAGGTAAGCCCTCTCCTCATTCTGGTTTTCAAATAAGATTCAATTTCTATGGCTGGATCAAAAAGAAGGATAAAAAGCTGTAAATGGTTACTGTTGCAGGTCACAGGCTTGACACGGAAAGAGCACCGACTCCTGCAGCCTGGAGTCGAGATGAGAATGAGGTCTGAATGAGAAATCATGAATCAGCTCCGATTCTCCTCCTCGACCCTCTTCTTCTTTTAATGCTGTTAGATCAACAGGCTGTTTGTTGAAGTGTGGGAGGAAGTGAAGAAATCTTGGATCTGTCAGTGTGTGAATTATGCTGGATACGTTCCTGGGTTTAATGTTTTAACGTTTATCTGACAGCTGTTTGTAATGATTTGTCTTTACTCTCTGCTGCAGTTTACACATGCCAGCAGATCAGAATTTTACTTTAATCTGACATTTATGCAGCCGTTTCACATTTACAAAAAGAAATACCTTTGAATCTTAGAAAAAATAATTGTATCTCCTGTGCCATAGTCTACACTGTCTTTCTTTTGTGTTTGTTTAGAAAACATTATGAATTTTTCTCCAGCTCTTGATGGGATCCTGTTCAAATATCAAAGTGTGTTTGATCAGCTGGCCTCATCTCTCAGATGCAAAGTGAACAATTATAGTATCTTCATAAAAAATGAGCACAATGATGAATATAAAATAAAATTAAAAATCAAGTTTTTAGGCATGAATGCTGGTAGAAACAGCTGCAGCTGTTTTAAATTAATTTCTATGAATAAGTCAGTAGAAAAACTTACACTAGTTATTTCAGTTGTACCATCGAGATAATAAATAAATAGATCATTTTTAAAAAATGCCCTTAATCTTAAACTCATTAGTAAACAAATTAATACAAGACAACGTGTTAAAGTCAAGAAATCTGTCAAATGCTGATGAAAACAAAATGTAATTATTACATTTAAAAAAACAGTTGCAGTGCTGCTCTGTTTTGCTGTACATTTTTATGTGCAGAAATACAAATAAAATGTTGTTGGCTATAAAGATGTAATGCAATTTGAATCCATTATTATAGAATTGTTATGCTGTATAGTTTTAAAGTGGCAATCGTGACAACTGCATGATTGATTGAAGCATAAATAAAACAAAATGAGGAAACTCTCATGAGGTGTTTCAGCTCAGGATGCTAAAATGATTCTTGGCAACAAACCAACCTCACTTTGCTCAAATAGCTCATCTGTTTAATGTAGAGTCTTTTGTAGTTTGAACAAATCTGTTGAAATTTAAAAAAAAAGTGTATAAAATCTTACAAACATGGAAATGAACCAGCTAAAAACTATCAAGATATTTTCCTTAAGGCAACAGATTTATTTAAAAACACAGTAAAAGAAGTGTAGAGATGATTTCATTAGACCGCTGCAGCCCAGTCTTCCTCTATAGTTCTGCAACTATGAGACAACGCCTACATCTGTGAATTAACTTGTTAATCAAGCTGCAGTGTGAATTATACGGTTTTCAAACTTTAACTAGGAATTTTAGTGTGAAGAATAAGAAAAATTGGGTCATTTCATCCCCCTCAAAAACTATTTTAATGACATAGTAGGTGATAAATAACAGTCATCATAATTAACTGCATCATTTTCTTATTTTGTCTTTGGCAGTGACGCCATGGCTTCTAATGCGAAGCTAAATCAGCAATTTTTATTTCAAAAGATGCTCAAAATGCAGATTTTAAGTGACCAGAATGAAAGCAAAGTTGAGGCAGATGGTTGATATCAAGAAATCAAAGCAGAGGAAGATGAGAGGAGACTAATATTTTTCATCATATTTTCACAAAGGAAAAGAAGATTCTAGCACGGTCCATGGATAAAAGGAGAAGTTTCTTACCTGGAGGCAGAGTCTCCAAGCCGTGGATCTTGTCTTCAGAACTCTGAGCTCTGTTCCTGATGACCGAGTTAGAGATCCACTCATCCTGAAGGCAAACACAAGCACACATTAACTTTCTCATACACAGAGGATCACAAGTTCAACAGAACTGGATGTACAAAGTAAAAAATAAAAAACTTCAGCAGGCAGATATCTAATAATTGCTTATTAAAGATACATAAATAGTTGATTCAAGAAAATCTTTAATTTTTACAGGTTAAAACAACCTTAGACAAAAACGTGACTAAAATCACAGAAAGCATACCATTCTGCACAAACATTTTACTACAAACCCAAAACAAACAAACAATATAAAAACTTTTCATTAACTAGACAAATCTGTTTTTATCAGTGGTAGGCACATTTCTGCTAAACAGCTAACAGCTTTGCAGATCAGCATTTTGGCTAATATTGAAAACCATTAGCAGACTAATTAGCTTCAGCTAAATTAGGTTCTCCCAACTTTCACTAACAGCTAACTAACAAACTAACAGCATGTTTGTGTCAGTCCCACAAGTCGTCTTAGCGGTTAGCAATTAGCTGTTGGTGTTAGCTTCTGGTAATTTGTATTTGTTTAGGTATTTAGTGTGAACTTCTTTTAGGCTTTTACTTGTTTAGCTGCTTTTGCTAAATTCTTTTTAACATGTTTAGTGGTTTAGTGTTAGCTAAGCTATATCTTTTGTCAGTGGATTATGATTAGTGCAGCTATTTTTCTGTTAGCCGTGTCCACCACTGTTTTTTTTATAAACTATCTGACATCAGTCTGACAAAAGAGTTCAGAAGTAATATCCTTTAATTTTAAATTTGTAAACAAAAACATACAGACTCTCTTGAATTGTTTCATCACAAACAATTTATTTTATCTAGTTATCCATTCATTCGGTTTTGCTGCAAAGAAATAGTTTCACGCA
This sequence comes from Cynodonichthys magdalenae, assembly GCA_031762555.1. Lineage (NCBI taxonomy): Eukaryota > Metazoa > Chordata > Actinopteri > Cyprinodontiformes > Rivulidae > Cynodonichthys > Cynodonichthys magdalenae. The sequence goes on along the minus strand of JARVJO010000164.1, from coordinate 11,760,044 downwards.
CACCTTTACAACTAAGGGAACCAATTTTCAAGCCATCCATCTTTCTGCCTGTATTAAAACCCACTGGATCGATACTCTGGGAGGCAGCGCAATTAGCAGCATTTATATCCTGTCCAGCTTGCTGCTTCTAGCAAAATAAAACTAATGTTAAACTTATTTTTTTACCCCATAGTACCGTTTTACCTTCACCCTCTTCAAGATGGCCTATTGATTCATGTTCTTTACTGATTTAGGACAATTAATTGTCCCTAAGAATCATTTAGATAATTCTGTTTTTCATCCTATTTGAATTTAACAGAAATAAAAGTGCCTGACTTTGTTTTGTTTTGCTCTTGCCTAAACCACTCTATGAAGTAATATATCTCACAAAAACTACATTTCAGGACAGATGAGTATCTGTAGTCAGATGATGAAAGTCAGTGTCTGATGGAAAGCTGGGATTATTCTACCTGAATAAACACAGGAAGTGTTTGTGCACATTTTTAATCATCTAGGACATGACGAACCCTAAGGGTTTAAAAACAAAACAACAGGACTTCTATTTGTTAGAAGTGCCAAGCTTTTAAATCGTAGCAACCCTATGACTGAGGAAAGATCAGATTGAGATTAACAACACATGAGCTTTAGGCCTCTTGGTTAAAGTAAAGTTTCCACAACACTTGTAAATCTTTTAGCTGTATAACCAGTTTATTCCTAAAGTCTCAACATACAATCCCTTAATGTGAAGCTTTTTCCTTAAAATTAAATTTATTGATGTCTGGTTTGTTATACATTTTATCCAGCCTCCCATCCAAACAAAAATACAGTTTTTTTTCTGCAACCCCCAAAACGCCTGAATGCATCACAATCTATAGCTCAGTCCAACTCCATAAAAAGTTGCATGTAGAGAAACGCCACCTCTCTTGAGAGAAAATCTTCCCCACACTATCTGTGATTGTGTGTGCGGCTTCAAATGAGGACGACCAACGAGCAAAAGCTGATCTGGGCAACAGCTCAGAGAAGCTGCATCTTCCCACAGCACTTCATAGAGGAGGCAAACAGCTCCGACTGGCAGCTCTTCCACACGGTCGTGACCGGAAAAATCCAATTTCATCAACTGACTTTAATCTCAGCCTAAAGTTGTGTTAAATATCCCCACTCAGCTTTGAGCTTAAAAGAGACTCATAATAGTAAAGCAGCGGTCTTTGTACATCAGGCTTTTCTGTTAAGTCATCTGTGTGAACACGCGCTATAAACGCTTTCACATTTTGACTTGACAAAGAAATAAAAAAGCCCAGCTGTGACTAACAACATTAACTATTTGAGTAGTGGTAAGTGATGATGGTGTGGGAATCAGCCTGCAGCATTTTAACACCACAACCATGAAACTGAAGCGACTAAATGAAATTCAGCCATTACAAGTTAATTATTTACTTGCACTACCGTGACCTAGAGCTCTACATGTTGACGCTGTTATGAGTTGAACCTGTAATTTAGAAGTCAAATTGCCAAACGTCAACCATTTAAAGCAACTGGCAGATGAAGAGCAGGATGCAGGCAGGGTGGAGTTGATGGAGATGGGGGTGATTTGTGACAGAAAGCAAAGCTGCAGCAGTAAAAGGAGGTTTGCAGGACAATACTGAGACCTGCTATGACGTATCATTCGGAAACTAACACTAACAAAAAGACGGGAGGCAGAGCTGGAGGTGCCAGAGATGAAGATGTTGGGATTTTCACTGGGAGCGACCAAAATAGACAGGATTAGGAATGAGTTTATCAAAAGGGATGGCTCAGGTTGAGGAGTTTGGAGACAAAGTTAGAAGCTTAGATGGTTCGAACACGTGCAGAGGAGGGTTAGTGAGTTTATAAAGAATGTTGAATATAGAGCTGACATGGAGGAAGAAAAGAGGAAGACCACAGGAAAGGTTTGTGGAGGGTTGGTGGGATTTCTTGACTGAAGTCTCATGAAACAAAGCTGCTGTGGCTCAGGTGAGCTGCACAGCTACAGGTAACACATCAAACAGAAAAACAAAAATAATTATTGGACATCACTTTCACTTTTCAAACTGAGGTCTTAAATGGAAACAATGTTCTACAAAAATGGAGCATTTTTGTTTTAAAGTGTGCAAAAATACAAAACAAAACACAACTAGAGCTCCATCTCCATCTTCTTCCGCTTATCCGTAGTCGGGTCGCGGAGGCAACAGGTCCAGGAGAGAAACCCAGACATCC
>JARVJO010000164.1:11735074-11745577 GCA_031762555.1 Cynodonichthys magdalenae | reverse complement strand
TTAATGTTTTGTTGACGTACATTTACCCGCTTCAAGTTGGTCCCGAATCACGGTTGAATAACGCACTTTGTTTACAGTCCGCTTAGCAGACTGAATGTTAGTGAAGTTAACTTTTTGATTAATGTGTCCATCAAGTAGCCTGCCCATGACTACTATTTGGTAAAAGTCTAATAGAGATCATGTATTCTTCCAAACCCTACGCAAAGCCAAAGATGTACAACAATGATTAAAATCAATATATTTAAATAATCTCTAACCCACCTACAAGTAAAATGCAAATACAGGAGTGGGCTGGGGAAGAGGAGGAAGGAACTGTTCTGATGGCTGGCATGCACACGTAGGAGAGTAGTAGGAGTATGGAGAATAACAAAAAAATGTTTTTTAACTAGTAAATTAATCAATAGGACAAGTTAAAAAAAAAACCAATTTGGTGTTTAGAACAGTGGTGCTCAATCTGGATATTTGAGGGCCACTGTGCTGCTCTTTAGCAGGCCTTCAAGTTCTGCAGAAGCCTATTAAGAACGAATTCATTCAAATCAGATGTGTAAAGATTGCAAATATGGATGTTTCAAAACAGAAGCGTGTAAAATTTAAGATGTTTCTCCACTTTGACACACCTGATTTAGATGAATGAGTCATTAACAGGCTTGTGCAGAAATTGAAGAAAGAGCAGTGAAATGACTAAAATAACCAGGATAGAGGCCCTCGAGTACCAGGACTGAGCACCAGAGGTACAGAATAACCAGCTTATGTGTCAACAATTATCCACCACTTACAATAAATGATACCATGTTGTCCTTTTCTGTTGAACTGGAAACACACACATACAGTGTTTCTGTGTTTTTGCTCAGGAGTGCAGCCGGACAAGACACAAACAAGAGAAAACTGTTAGAAACAATGCATGAAAGAAAGCTGGAGAGCTCATTCAGACTTGCTGACAAGAGGTTGTTAGGAGTTATGTGGGGGGTAAGAAATGAGAAGCCAGGAGAAAGGCAGACCAATGAATGACCTGATCCAGCAGGTCTGAATTGGTTCAGTAGTTGCTTTTCATCCCTGCACCTGAGTTTAAACCTGATCCATGGTGTTCTGAGGGAGTCATAACACCATCATCTGGTGGCGTTACTAAGTCAAAAACTGAATCACTGCTTTGAAAACATGTTCAAATCCTGATCCATGCATTTTTTTTTCTCAAAATGCCAAATGTTTACATGATTATTCAGCTTTGCGAAAGCTGCTTATTCCTCTGCTGTTTCATGGTGGGAGTTGGCAAATTAATTTGAGCAACCAACTCGTGGCGAAGGCCAAGTTCACATTAGATTTTCAGAAAGAGCAAAAGAAGCTCTGTTAGAAAACAGTGGAGGAGGCTGTAAAAGAAACAAGACAAAGAAAGAGGGAGAAGAGGAGAAACTGTGAGTGAGATGGAGTTAAACGCTGAATCATCCGAGTGTGTGTCAGCAGAGGGAAAAGTAGGTCAGGGTGCTGGTGTTGAAATCCTCAAGTTGTACAAACTCTTTCATCAACCACTCGCTTCCTCTCCTTACTTTCCTTTCAGACTCCCTCCTCCCTTCCCTCTCTGCCCTCTTTGATGCCCTCCTCCTCCCTGCTAACAGTAATTGATTGTCCCTCCTCAGCCACCAGTGGTGGTCTGTGATTACAGCCGCCGCAGGAGCTTCTGTTGGCTTTACAACAATCTACATGTCTGAGAGTCTTTCATAACACTCCTCATTACACAGAAAGAGTTTTTCATTTGTGGAAAGTGCAGCTCCTGGTGAGATCAAAACAGCTTTGAATGAGTTTACAGACGACGCTGAGGTCATCGGCACTGCAGCTCACATTATCAAACATCACTTTAATCTATTTTAGGCTATAAAAGGTTTTCCTTGCCATACAAGCAGAAACATTTCCTGAAAAACTGCAAGGAAATTATTAGTTTTAATTTATTTTTTTTTATATGAATGGGAATCACACATAAAAGTTCCCAAGATGACCAGAAATAAGAAACTGTCCAGAAAAACATGAATTAAAAATAAAAAACAGAGAGAAAACATCTCACAACTAAGAATAAAGAAAAACATGAAAACAAAAGTGCAAATACTTCACGCTATTACATCAACAAGTCAGTAGCCAATTTGTTAATAAAAGAAAAAAGTCTTTCCGACGGGAAATTAAGGACCAGTCCACTGCAAAATACAGTATAGTTAAAGTATCTGCATGTTACATATAACACCCTACATGGCTGTCATATGTTCATTCTGAAGCTGAATTAAAGCAGTAAGCCAACTCCCTCATAATTGTGAGCATGTGATGTTAATAAAACGACATGCACAACAGTAATAAACGACTTTTGTGAAGTAACGCATAAGTACTGCGAAGGAACGCAAAAGAAAAAAAATCCCCTTCATGTCTCCTCGCGTGCTCCGTAGGTTTCTGCTCACAGCACAAACGCTAACGCTGACGCTACAACGCCAAACTTTCAGGGCCTGAAATGATTTCTGCCAAACAAACAGGATATTTGACAAATGCCACAACAATAATGCCATGCCTATAGAAAAATGTGACTAAAATGGACTGAAAATATAAGATAAAGAACCATTTGAACGTGACGTGTTGATTAATATTGAAATATTGATATCAGAACTTTATGCACAAATATCGATTCTAAAATCAAAATATCTTCAGTTATTTCAGGTAACGTGCATCATTTACAGGAACACAGAAGAAAGTAACTAAACTAGTAAAATCTTGTCTAAATCATACGTGGTTAGTGGGAGCTATTTTTTCTTACACCTGGGTGATGCGTGATGGTCAGTCTATAGATGTTACAGGTTCAGTATTTTTATGTTAATATGTTCATGTAATGTAAATTAAGACAAAAGTTGTCATTTTTATAGTAGTCCTTGATATTTAAACAGTTTATTTTATTATAGCACCTGCACTTATTTATATGATTGTCCTTTGTTTTTTTCTTTTGTATTAGCTCGACTACATTGTACATCAGGACGCTACATCAATATACTTTTGAGTTTAAAAAGAAAACATAAATCACTCTGATGTCTTGTATTCTTTATGAAGCAGAAGTGATTTGAAATTCACTATTTTTTTTAGATTTAGACACATTAGGTGTGTGTGTGTTTTATTTTTATTTAACCTTTATTTCACCAGGCAAAACATTAAGAACAGTTTCTTATTTACAATGTTGGCCTGTGTGTGTCAGTATTGGATCCATATCGCCTGAATTTTACTCGGTCTCAGAATCGGAAAAGAAATCATGGTATCACTATCATTTGATGTTGTTTTACTTTCAGTTAAATTATTTAAGTGCACAGATTTAAGACAAAACCAAGAAAAATGTGACCGGATCAAGATGTCAAACATTAGTGATTAAACTGTTTTTTGACTTAAACACTCAGGTGTGTATTATTATGATTTTCAACACACTAAGCCTCGATGACCTCAGCGTGACTGCTGTTAGGAGCTGACTGATGCTCAGCTCTGAAATGACACTAATGTTTACTGTAAAGAACTCAGAGGAGCTCCTGTGTTGTTCTGTTTGGTAAAAGTACCACATTCTGTCTTATCGGGTCTTGTTTTTGTGCATCATCGTGACATGTGGTCCTGTGGTCTTTGATGCATGAATGTGTCACATTCCTGCTTGTGTTTTAGAACAGTCCGAGCTACAGGCTGTCAGCTTAAACTGGATCACAGCAACAAGTCAGCTCAGCATTAAACCGCACCGATGAGAAGTTCAGCAGGCCGGAGCTACAGAAAGAGAACAGATGTAAGAGTTTTAATGAAGAATAATACAAACTTCACTGACTGAACCGTGGCTTTTCTTTTGTAATAATGAAACACAGACCGCTTGAAACAAATTGCTGCTTTCATCATGTAACTCCAACAGGGAAAAGAATACGTCTCTTTCCAAGTTATCAACAAGAATGTAAAGAAAGCAGACAGTGACAGATTACAGACCTTTATCAAACCAGTTTTAGACATTTGTCTGACAGTTTGGGATGCAATGCTGCAAAAAAAGTTTGACTAAGCAACATTTCAAAAGGCTCATGTATTTATTGGCTGTTATTTCCAACATGAGAAAAAACATTTTTCCACCATTTTAATGTTTTGTTGTTTTGTGTGCCTTTTGTGTTGTTTTTGCTCAATGTATGTAGCTCTTTACTGTTGGTTGGACAGCACTTGAACTCGATTGTGATTTAGCTGTGATGAGCAAACAATTATGACATCACATAAAGTTAATGCGATTAAGTTTATAAATGTCATTCTAGACAGATTCTTGCAGCAGTTGATTCATATCTGCTTGGGATCAGCAACAAATTGGCTTAATGTTTGACAGAATGATGGTTTCTGAAAAGCTGAGCATCCGTTCAGAAAGGTCAAGTTTCTAAAAGTTTGAGAACCACTAGTTAAGTCATCAACTAAACTGAAGAACTTTAGCTTTTAATGGATTTAACTTTGCATGAGGTCAGATAATGCATCACTGGTGCTGCATTCAATAACCACCGTCAAACTGAACAAGCAGACTACTGTTTGGAAAATCAAATGACAGTTTTACTTGTTCTTTCTTTTTAAATGTAAATAAAATATTTCTGCTGATCAAAAGTTGCAGCTAAAAGCAACCAAAGCCTATCGTGCAGCAGTAAACCACTCCAGTGTTTGGACCAGCAGTAGAAACAGCTCCATCAGCTCTGAGCTTGCATCATCCGAATATCACACATATATAAATACATATAAACATTTATTGATTTCATTTCAGTAATACTGCTGAGTGAAACTGTGAATAACAGCAAGAGGGAGCTCAGCCGTCTGCCAACAACACAAAAATGAAAGGGGAAAAAAATACAGACTGCAGTCCAGCCAGAATATAAACTGTTGCCACAGTTTATCTCTCTCCTACCATTGTAGTTGTGACAGTGTAATTTCATTTTGCTGTGTTCATACATTTTAATTACCCAGCTGGCAGGAAGTGCATCCAGACTAATTATTGTTTAAAGCCGTAGATGCTTGTGCTGCTGTATTTACACAGAGCTGGGTCAATCATTCACTGACAGGAGGTGGTGGGGGGGGAACTCTGACCTGCGGAAGCATCGTGCTCTCGACAGCTGCCACGCTGCTAATGGGCGGCGGCAGAAGGAGAAGCAGAAAAGGCGATGGAGGCTGACAGGTGAGACAGTGTGTGTCAGGAACAAACACAGCTGACAGCCAGCAGCCTGTTTCAGCGCGCACAAATCAGCCACGTATTCCGCAAATAGACCTTAAATATCACAAAGAGGCGAAGGCTCGGGCTCCTTCCCAAAAACCCAGGCCCGGCTTCAGCGTCTGTAAAAGTGTGTACGAGCGGCAAGATTTGGCGTGGTCTCAAACGTGACGTCAGACTTTAGGGTATAAAGGAGAAATCGTGAAACAACCCTTTTCAAACCAATCCAAGCTGAGGTGTTACATGGCTTTTGCTATTCTTAGCTCGTCTTGATGGGCTCTGACAAAAATCACATCTACTCCACCCCCGCCGAGCTGGAAGCACGGATAAATCAAACCTACCTTTTATGGCAGAAACGCAGAGAGACACACACACAAAAAAAAGGCTTGATGCCCCCGCTGGCCCAAGAGCCTCAAATATTTTACCACTTTTTCCCTAAAACTGTGGGGCTCAAAGTCGGCCACAGACCTGATTCTGGTGTAAACTCTGAGGCTATGGTGTAGACTAATTGGCTCCCAGGGTGATTGACTGAACTGACTGAATGAACTACATTAAAACGCCTCTGAAACAAACTAAAAAAAAGGCATGATGACAAAAATGAAGGGGAAGAACAAGAGCAGAATTACAAAAAGCAAATAGCCAGAGGGAAAAAAGAAATGCAGACAAAACAAGGGAGGGCTGAGGGGAATAAATACATTTCCATATGGCTTGTTAGCAGGAAGCTGAAATGGGGCCTGAGTCGGGGGAAAAAAGCAAATTCAACACGCATTTATAATCTTATTTATGTAAAGCATGTGTGTTTTAATGTACAAGAATAAATAGTTATTGCTTAACTAATAAAACATTAAAAAACACTGGCTACTAAATATTTTAAAAGGGTTTAAAATACATCTAGACATTGAATCATATCCGACCAAAAACCTTTATCACCATCTATTAAGAAGAATAGATGGTGTGTCCCTTCATTCACTTACTGGTGGGAATTAAAGCCAGCAGGACCGGTTTTATTGGAGCCTCAAAGTAGTATTTTTGGAAAAGTCTGCTCACCAGACATGTGGTGCTTTACGTCCCACCTATCCCCCTCCCAAATCAGGGAGCTTCAGGAACTTTCTTTTACGTAACTACTCACAGCCAAGACGATTAGAAAAATGTATATTTGACTATACAGCAGCAAAGTAAGAAGGTGAACAAACACCTGGAAAAAAATAGCTAAGGAGTGGTTTAATATTTAGTTTTTATTAAGGACAAAGTCCAGTTTGTTTACAATAAAGGGAGGAGGCTTAAAACTGGAACTGGAACCAGCGAAGGAGGATGCTGGTTCCTGTTCAACTTTAACTTCTGGCTTTGATGACTCCACCTGCTGGGTTTACTGCTCCAACAGCCATTTTCAAGTTTAAAGACAACAAATGTTACAAATGAGATGCAAGAAACAGACAATTAGATGAATTTTTTAAGTAAAATAAATGAAATTGAAAAAGTTTTACAAATGATTTACATGTGAAGATTACAATCTTTGAACAATGTTGAGGTAAAGATAAATACATAAAAAGGGCCCTAAAGGGATGGTTCCAATCTTTTCAAATGGAGTTGAAATAAATGGTTCTAAACAAATTAATATATTTTCTGTTATATATAGAATTTTGAATAATTTCTCAATTCAGAAAATTAAATCAGACCAGATTCACACAAGCTAACAGTCTGAGCTGAGCCAAGAACAAAGTGGACTGTTATTGTCAAAAACATCTCATCTTAAAAATTATAAACCATAGATCGTTTCCATCAGTTTCTCGTTTAAATAGAATTCTGTGGTCATTGCAGCAGCAGTTAGCTGTAGCCCATCTCACGCACCTTTGAATACCTCCAAAATAAGCATAAAATGTCAAATTGACAGATTTAAAGGTTAAACAGCTGTCGTATGAACTGCTATGAAAATGTTAAAAATGAATGATTATATCCATTCTGTTCTTCACCATGCTCAGACTAGCCTTAAGCTCATCAGTCTGATCAGAATAAAACTCTTTAAACGGAAGCCGTTCAAACAATTATCTACAACAGGTAAGATATTAATCCAAAATAAAAACCCCACCTCAGAAAACATGAATTATTATTTTTAAGAGTGTCTCTTTAAGTCAGTCATTACCAATTCTCTTTTAATGACAGATAAAAGAAAATATCTAAAAATGTATATTTTACACAAGCAGAGTAAAAAAAACAAAACTTTTAAGGATCTGAAAAAAGAAACGTTTACTGGTCTCAAACTACTTTTAAAAAGTGTCGTATGAACGCAAATAATTTGAACTGTAACAGACAGCAGTTCTGGTTCTGTTTAAAATTAGAGGTTTATGTTTAAACATGCATTATCATTATGGTAAATGTGTCCATTTCTACAAAACCACAAACCAAGGCTCTGGTGATCGAGGGAATGAGCCATACATTAAGACTTTTTCCTCCTTCTCTTTAAAAAGAAGTTAGAAGAGGTCGGAGAAGCCGAGTCAGCATATCTGCTTCCTGAAACTCATTTCACAACACAATAAAGTCAAACTTTACAAGCTAACCTCTTTCCTGACTCGTCCAGTAACGTCAGAACCTTACAGTGGAATGTGGACTTTTTTTATGTGTTTCTGTAGATTTGTTCACTTCAGTCTTGTGGCAGCCTGTCCACTGATGACTCAAAAATTTGGAGATCATAAAAAAACACAGACTTTCCTTACAGAGTGCAGTTTCCTTAAGTTGTTCCAGATGAAAGAAATTGTTCAAATGAGTGCACTGCATTGTTCTCTATGGAATTGGTGAAAAAAACAGGTTTTATTTGTTTGACACGTTTCTTTAACAGTCACAAGTTAAACAAGAATATCTGGTTCATTCACTCAGTAGTTGCAGTGAAATATTTAAAAGTATCTAAAAGAAAAAGAAAAACAGTAAAAGACTAAAAAAACAAATATAAATTATGTAGCATTTAAAAAAAAAAAAACTATTAATTAGTGGTGGGAATTGGTAACCAAAAAGTAGGGTTCCCTAATCACTAATCTGCTAAACAAGAACCATAGCTCGCTCCGCTAGCGCTGAACGGATAAAAAATTGGTAGAAGCTAATGCTAACCGCTAAGATGACATTCACTCAGCCTGAGTCACATGTCTTCATCTCCCTCCAGTTCAAGACTGATTTCTATTAGTTTATTTGCGGGGGGAGGGGAAGGATATTTGTTGTAAAACCAGTTGTAGCTCAGCTCAACTTGGGACACCAGTTTAATTCTTTCCAAATAAAAGTATTTCTTTGATCAAGTTTGTGTTTTTATAAATACCATTTGAAGTCAAACAACGAATAGTAAATACTTTCTCTACCATATTTCATATGTGGTCAGTTTTTGTATTTATTTAAATATTATTTTTAGATGCCATTTTATTTATTTTTTATGCTCTTAGTTGGAAGTTTAGCTGCTAAATATGCTACATGCTACACATGGTGCCTGCTTGTAAGAAAGATTGATTTTATTGCATTTCAGATCAATGATATAAAAAATAGACGTTCTACACTTGTGAATTTTTTAGTGGAACATAATTTAGTGGTAGCTAATTGGTCTGCTAATGGTTTACAAAGTTAGCAAAAATGCTAATAACGAAATAAGAAGCTAGTTCTGCTATTAATATTACTTGGTAAAGATAAAATAAAGGTCATGTAAAAACTGCCTTAACATGGCATGAAGGTATAAATATTTACTCAATTTACATTATAGATATTTTTCATTATTTGCATTAAAAAAGTTTCATAAACATGGACAATACAGGTCAGTAAAAATATTAAGCCTTTTTAATAATCACAGACTACTTAATTAGGAGAAGAAATCATAAAATAATAAAATGCCTCACTAATATTATAAAGAAAGTCTTTTTTCCTTAGGTTTTGAGGATCAGATTTGCAGATGTCTTCACACACATATAAAGTGTTTTTATGCAGCCTGAAAAAGACATGCTTAATAAAAGAAAACATTAAAAATCATTAAAGCACAAAGTCAGCAGCAGGATCCTGTGACCTGATTGTGACAGAGAACTCGCTCATCTACAGTGAACAGCATCGAGGTGACAAACAGGTGGGTGGACAGGATAGGGTTTTTTGACTTCATTTATTCTCTTTGCATTTAATATTTGATTTGTACGTCAGCTGAAACAAACAGCTGAAACTGGGACAGATGGAGGTGAAAAAAAATATGGCAAACTAACAAAACATCTACAGATCTCACACATACGCTGATTAAGTCTGTTTTCTGTTTGCTTGGATTCTTAAATATGTCAGAAAGACCAAAACAGAAGGTGATGACAGCTTTAGATCAAAGATTTCTCTCTTGAAAGGTGGATTAATTGAAATTGTTATATAAAACCGGAGATCCATGTTTGCAGTGAATTGTTTCTAATAAGCATTATCATCGTCTTGTTAAACTATGCGGGATGTTTTAATACTTTATTTGAATATCCTCGCCACAGGCAAAACAGTATGACCACCTGTGCTCCTTATCGGCTGAACAGTGTTGATAGCACGAGTAAAAAGCCGCAGGATTGCTGCTGACCCGACTGTGAAGTTCTGAAGACGGCAGCTTATTTTTCTGAGGGTTTGTCTCTTGGAGATAAATTGGACAAAAGTGAACCTTTCTGTTTCGCTCTTGATGCTATAAGCAGCTCTTTGAAAGTCTTATTTTCTCGTGCATCTCATGAACAATGTATTTCCTCGTTTCCTTTTCAACTTTTCTATAAAAGCCCGTCTTCTGCTGGAGAAGAAACACATTGTAAGAACAAAGTAATCCAGTTTAGAGCACAAACACTGGCGGAACATGCTGTTGTGTTTAACCACAAAGGCTTGACAAACGACAGAGGGCTACTGCCAAAGATCCAAACACCAAGACAAGAGTTTTCAAGCCAGAGATCAAGACTTCTTTGCTGGGTTTCGATGTTTATCGCCTGATATCAACACAACTGTGTACCGAGTGCAAATGAAAGGACACTGAGTTTCACAGCTTTTACATCAACTCTCTCCGACTGCTGGAAATATTTCTAAGATTTATTGGTTAGATTAAGCTACCGCTTTACTCCATAACTCATCGAATCTTTTCACTTTAAAAAAAATGTTCTGTGCTGGCAAAATAAATTAAATACTTGGTCTGAAAAGCTTCGAAATGAAACATATTTTGTTGAAATTTGGCGATTTATCACCTGGCAACCAGATAGTTTTGGTAAATGGTAAATGGTAAATGGCCTGAACTTATATAGCGCTTTATAAGTCCTTCCGGACCCCCAAAGCGCTTT
>JARVJO010000164.1:11717731-11732735 GCA_031762555.1 Cynodonichthys magdalenae | reverse complement strand
GTCACACACACATTCACACACTGATGATGGCAAACTACACTGTAGCCACAGCTGCCCTGGGGCGCACTGACAGAAGTTGAAGTTTTGATTACAAGTGTGCCTTTTTTTAAAAACAAATTTTTATTGGTTTATATTGATTCCATCATGAATTCCAGTCCTGTATTTAAAAAGGGGAATCCTCTCAGTTCCCAATGATACCAAACGTTATATGACCTGATTTTCCAGCTCTTCTGCAGCTGACAATGAAAAAATCATCAATTTAAAAGAAATTTAAAAGATTAAAATTAAAAGGGTTATTTTTGAAGACATGCCTGTTAGGAAACTTTTATTTAAAAAGATAGATTAGAAAGAAAGTGTTTTTAGTAGCTGGGATCACCAGATGATGCCTTTATTGACTCGTTTGTACACAAGTCTCAATTACAATTAGAATAAATCTCATCTGAAATCTGACATCAGAGAATGTGCCAATAAATATTAAGATAAACTTGAAAAAGATGTTTCAAAGAAGCAACATTTGTTTTCATTCCTGTGGTTGTAGCCTTTCTTCAGTGAAGAGCACTCCTCAAACTCTGAATTTAATCGGGTCTCAAACTTGTAAAAACTGCAAATACAACAGGTCATGTGAGCAGCTTGAAAACTCACATAATTTTGACAACGAGACAATAAACTTAGTGCTTTTCAAGACACTTTGGACACCTTTCTCCACCTGAACAGAACAAATGTAACTGCTTGAGACCAGACTGAATGCTGTAAAATATATGTTTTAAAAGAAGAAGTTTTCATTATGTCATAAGAAGAGTAGGAGACACTAAGGCCAGGACAGGACAGCTAATATTTATTTAAACCCTCATGCAGAAGAGAGAGCTTCTGTGGAGGCCTAAAACCAACAGAACTCTACTTGTGTCATCATCTTTTGATTAAACAAAGTATTATATGTATTATCATGTTACTGACAGCAGCCTGTGGACAGGGTTATGGACACATTTCTGCCACCAACTAACATGTCTTTGACTCAAAGTAAAACTGTTCAAGAGATATTGAATCTAAACGGTTCAGGAGGCCTGACAGCTCAGGAGCAGCAGGCCTTTCTGGTTAGAACCAGCTTTTACGATGATATTTGGCAGCATGACGGCTCGGTGGTTCGAACTGATGCCTCACAGCGAGAAGGTCCTGGGTTCAAGCCGCGGCTCGGTGCTTGTGTGGGTTTTCTTGAGTTTCCTCCCACAGACTAAAAACATGTTAGGTTGCCTTCAGGTCCAGGCCTTCCTTCCAAAAGAGATCTGTGACGTCAATGGGATTTGCCTGATCAAATAAAGGTAAATCAAAAAATATCCTTCATTCTGAGCATGTGTGGGCGTGAAAGTGGCAACAAGTTTTTAAGCAAATCTGGTATGAAAACCATCAAGTGATCTGAACTCTTCAAACATAATTCACAAAGGTAGGTTCATAAGAAAAAAAAAGGACAAAAGAACAAAATAAAGCATTGTAATTATTTAAATCAGGGGTGTCAAACTCAGTCACACAAAGGGGCAAAAATAAATTATTACTCTGAAAACCAGCCCCGCTGTTTTGTCCAGAAAATAAATAAAAGATCCTCCTGCAGCTCAGATTGTTCTGTGTGCTGATCTGACAAACCTGGAAACACTTCACCTAAAGAAGGTAGAAAATGTGACCAAGAAGAACATTTTCCTACAGTCTAGCTGTTAAATTTATGTTTTCAATTCCATAAAAAAATGTACCATTACATGTGTAAAGAACTATGCTCAACTCAATTAAACAAAGAGGACAAAATTCAAAACTTGGTCCAAGCCAAGGGCCAATTTCTGTCAATATTTATTGAAAAAAATGTTATAACAAATTATTATTTTAGAAATACAAATAACCTTTTTTAAATTATGTTTATTGTAGGATTTAGAACATAACCTAATAGATAAAGAGAAAAGATTTAATTAAGAAAGACATATTAGCATTAATTTATTACGCTTTACTTTACAAACTTCTTTTTCATTTAGATACGTTTTATCACAATCCAGCAAATCTTGTAAAAAAAGAAAAAGAAGAAAACCAATAAAGACTTTAACCTTGATGCAAGCACACGCTGGTTGGAGTCCTAACTGGGCACAATCTGCTGAACCGCCACAAAATGGTGATGGGACTCCATGACAATGGTCTGTGTGATGCCTGTGGCATTGAATTAGAGACCTCTTTGCACTCCTTAGGCCACTGCCTGGCTCTGAGTAGTCAAAGGGAAACTGAGTGTTTCTAACCTTGTGTCCTTCATCCGAGGGACGCGGAGGTTTGAATAAAGAACAGTGTCTTTTTGGGGAGAGCAAAGGGTCCACTTATGAGGCCCCCGCTCATATGGGTTCTTTATCCATCCCCACTCACCATACCATAACCTTGATGCACCCTGTGAATTTTTGGCATCTCGTACATTCAAATCTGTAAACTAAAAAGCCCAGATAAAGTTAAGAAATAAGTCTAACTGGAAATCTCTAAGGTGAATCTAAAGTTACAATACATGTGGTTCATGCATGCAATTTCATTCACGTTGCTCTTGCAAAAAAAAAAAAAATTTTTTTAGCTTCACTGACTCATCTTTTTTTTATGTTTTATTCTCCTGACAATTTCTGATTTAACTTAACATAAAAGTCACTTCAGTGAGTAGTTCACAGAAAAGATAGGGAATGTTTTTATATCATATTTTATCTCTGTTTTCTTTGTTGCATCACAAAAACTTCATATTTTAACAAAGATGTAAAAACTTCCAATGATTCCATGTAGAGTTTTTTCCTTCCTAAAGAGCCATATGCTTCAGTTACAGTTTCTTGCCTCCTAAATGTAACATCAGCTGTCCCCGGAGTAAAAGAGCCTGTCAGACACCCACACACACCGACACATCTGCAGCTCCGCCAACAGAGCCTCACAATCTTCCTCCTGAGACTCGCAGCGAGGACGTTTGCAGACTCGGATGCGAGTGTGGGAACAGTTTTTTGGTTAAAATTATTTTATTTAACTACAGCGCCTCAAACAACAAGAAATTATCATAATTAGATTATAAAATGTATACCCATGATTAAGGGAGCATATGTCAAAACTGCAACACACGAACAAACTTTCTAATAGTGTAAAATGCTTTGAAGCATTCACACAAATAAGATGATCCATTTGATCCGTACGCTTTTCGACACATATCTCGTTCCACAATATTTGAGCCGTTTCAACAATTCATGCATCAAAACTTCCAGTTCTTTCAGGACATTACCACTATGACTTTTAGTATTTCAGAAATGTATACTTTTTGAAATATTTAGCTTTTTCTGTCATGTTTTTCACATTGAAAATGAATGGAGTCATTTCTGACAACCTTACAACCTTTTAAATTGTTTATAAATCTTTACTGTACTTTTTACCTTTTGTTCTAGTTCTTCTGATTTTAAATCCTTTGTTTTAATTTTATCTTCCTTTGGCTTCTATTTTGCTGATTTTAGCTTTTTTAGCTAACATTTCGACCTTCTTTCTGCTAATTTCAGCAGTTTTCTGTGTTTCTAGCTACTTTTTAGCTAATTTGAGCTTTTTTTTTAACCTAAATTCACTTTTTTCTTTATATAGTTTCAGCTGTTTATTTCAGACAACTTGCTCTTTGGTTTTTGTGCAAATTTCAGCCCCTTTTTCACTATTTTTATTCGAGTTTTAGCTTTTTTAGCTATTCAGCAAAAATCCTCCAGCATTAAGCATTCACACTGCATTTTCGCAAGAAATGCAAATTCTCTTGCTAAATCATAAATTTGCAATAGTTTCACAACCTTCTGACTAATGAGTCTCACTGACTCTTTTGTTGGCTTTACAAAACCACGTTTACTCTGCTGACAACACAAATGCACTGAGGTTGAGACTATATGTTGACACTGTACATAATATCGAGCTGCTGAAGCTTCAAGCTGTTTCAAAGCTACATGTTTTAAAAGGTGGGCTGCTCTTCTGCAGCTACACAACAGCAGTAGCTCCAACTTGTGCAATCAATATTAAAGTAAAGCTGTGTGCAAACAGAGCTGACTGTAAAGACCAGATAATAAAAGTGTGTGTGTAAAACACTCATTCTGTGACCTGAATAAGGAATAGAAGCTAGAGTTCTCTACAGACATGTTGCTTTAAAAAAAACACAAAAAAGCAGCCATATGAGTCAGAGGAACTACGCTGGCTGTGATGACAGACGTGTGCATCGATAAAGTTTCAGACAGCCACATGGAGCTGCAGATAAACTCTGGAACTTTCGCTCACGAGCTCTGAAACGACCAGATTCATCACTGCGCTGATTCATATCAACTCATCTCCCGTTTTCTCAAAGATGAGAACCTTGCAAGGCGTCAGCGAGCCACCTGCAGAAAAAAAACTAATTCCAATCCAAAGCTTGCAATCAGCTGCAACTTTTGTACGAGCTGACCGCATGTGCACGAATTATTCTGCAGTCGTTCTTCTATCCTCAGCTGTTTTTGTCACATGGATAATACTGAGTGTTTTATCTAAGAGTGGTAAAGTTAGAAGATGCATTTCTCGATCTTCTCGGCCTGTATTTTAGCTGTCCAACGTCTCACTGATCAGATGTGAGAAGCTGGGAAGGAAAAAAAAAACAATCTCTTAGGTTAGCCCAACAAGAAAGACTTGAATGGGGCATCCTGGTGAGGCAGCCGGCTCATGTGTGCAACACTATCCTCCCGAGTACAACAATGCATTTACAGAGACACAGATTTGTTCTGAGTTCAGCAGCTGAATGTTTCTCAAAACTTCCTGCTACTCTATCTGCCGTGCTGCGAGTGTGAGAGCAGAAAAGAGACAAAATAATACAAAAAAAAAAAACCTAGAATGTACAGTCATCGGGGTGGGGTGGAATTTGTAAATGTAACGGACTGAGAGAAAAGTTAGGTTTTGATGCACAAAATAAAAATAAACAAAAATAAAAGAATTATTTTTACTTTTCAAGACATTCTGTAATTATTTGATAAACTTATTTAACACTGCTGTGTTAAAACTAAGCTGTAAAGCATTAAACTAAGCAGATTTCCTGCCTGTTTACAAAATAACATAATTCCAGTAAACTTGAAATGAGATTAACTTTTTCGCAGCAACAAACTTTTCCATCCGTGTTGCTGAATGTCTCTGATCAAATACTGAAAGAATGTCTTCATTAAGTTTGCTCTTGACCTCTGGAAAATGATTTTTTTTTAAAGCTGTAACATAAAAAGAGGAAAAAGGCTAGTTTGTAGTTTTTTTGTATATCTTTAAATTGATATACACACTTCAAAATAAAAGCGAAAAAGCTCTTAAATAGGGAACTTTTTGAGCTTTGAATTTTCTGCTTTGATCAGAGGAGCTGGAGTATCGGCGGAGTGTGACAGAGCTGAAGAAGAAGAAGAAGAAGAAGAAGGCAGCTGAACTAATTCTTCTCACAGATATGCTGCCCTTTCAGACTCCTCAGAAAAGGCCATTTGATTTATCTGCTGTGACCGCGTGAATCCCGAATGCACCTTGCAGAGATCGGGATCAGCCGTGACACCGGAGCGTTCATCTTTGTCAGGTGGAATGGATGCAGTCACTGTGTGTGACTGGAGGGGGGGGGACTGGAGTCCTGGCTTTAGGCTGGTTTGAATATAAATATTAAATGTGCCTGTCTGAGTCTTATACATCAAACTGACGTCAAGAACCAGCAGCAACGATGGGACCCTGCTGTGTCGCCTCTTATCACAAACATCTGAGAAGAATATTCAACTACCAAGCGCAGCTACACTTTACACTAACTTTGTCATGCAAAATGGAGCAGGATTCTATGAATTGTGTAACCGACTTTGTTGTTCCCATTCCTTAATACAGCTGGTATAGTAAAATTCTTAGTAGTATTTTAGCACCAATATAATCAGAATACATCTGAAATTTACTTTTTATACTTAAGTACAGTAAATGTCAGATACTTAAAGACTTTTACTCAAGTAATATTTTTAGAGGAGACTATCCTTTACTAATGTAATTTTATGGTAAGATACTTGTACTTTTACTCAAGTATCACTGAGGTACTTTATACAAGACTGGTGGAAGGAAGCTAATGCTAAACAGCTAAACAGTTAAAACTGAGTGACAGTCGCTGAGACGACTGTTACACTGATAGTATGTTAATATGGTCAGGTACAAGGACTGGTCAGATAACGAGTGGGAAAAGCCATCCAAAGAAGTTGGGGGAAAAAAAATCTGATGGATCTCCAGAAAACCTGGAGAAGTGTAAAAATAAAACCAACAGAACCTGTTAAAACATTTGAACAGTAGTGTGTTAAACTGGGTCATTATTGTTCAGTGTTTAGCAAAACAACAATTTAGTTTCTTTTTAAACCAACATAATTTTATTTGTGTGCTTTTATAAGCATCATAGCTTTCTGCATAAAAAAACAACACGTGATATTCCAATAAGTTCCTACAGGGTTTGTTCACTAATCCAAACAGCCGGGCAGTGAAATCCACTTTTGCATCCACACAATTCAACACATGTTCAATATTTAGAGTATAAGCTCTAAAAGTCTTAATCATAGATGTTCTGAACACACTGGGTCCTGATGAGGGTCATAAAAAACTGGAGCCTAATGCCAGCTGTCAATCGTTTATACAAGGTCAACAATCCATCACAGGGACAACATTTAAAATTATTAAAATAGTAAAAGAAATGACTGGTTATGGCCCTGATACAACACTACTGGCTAATAATAATAATTTACATTGAGTTAAGGTTTAATATCAACTATTCATCTTCTTTTTCTTTTAAACTAGATTCTTGACGAAGGTTTCTCCTCGCTGAAAGAGGAGGAGGGTGCAACATGAAACAAGTCCTCTACCTGAGCAGCAGCAGCATTGCTGTTTAAACAGATAACTGTCCCTCTCTGTGTAAAGACACCTGGCAAGGTGCGCCCCATCATCCATATTAATGCTGCTCAGAGAAAGTTGCTTATCGCAGTGTGTTACTTTGACCTGCCACTACAAACCTCAAATAAACAAAACACAGCAAGCAGAGCTATCAGCCTAATGGAAAAGTAAAAGGGCTGCTGTGGTTGACTGGAGCAAAGCAAACACAGAGGGACAGATAGGACAAGAGAGGAGGCAGGTGGGATACACATAGGACATTCACACACACACACAACCTCATCAAGAGGGGCAATGGAAGCAGTGGACTGTGCACATATTGCAACCTATTTACAGCACTTTATTCACAACAGGATGCACAGAGTCACATCTACACAGGTGTCATGTCTTACATTACATCTGAACACCTTCAGGACATTCAGTTTGCACATCTGTCAAATCAAATAGGCTGGGTTTATTATGAAAGACTGTACAGAGTCCACAGTGCACAAACTAAACCTAAACGTAAGGAATTTTGTGTTTGGTAGATTATTTCTTTGTTGTAACAATGCTTATTGGCAATAAATCTTTAAGTGGGCACCTTAGTAGCAGCACCTGGGGGTACCAGAAGCTCAAAACAAATATCAATATCAAAGTATGCTGTTTGGTAATGTTAGGGAAGAAATGGGCACATTTTTCATGTGCACAACACACATACTCACCTCTACTGCCTATCTCACAAATGCATGTTCCTTACAAATGCTGAACCATTTAAAATGGGAAATTAACAGGGCTTCCATTGATATAAGATTTATTTCCAAGAAGCATTGTTACAACAAAGAAATAATCTACCAAACACAATTTTCCTTACTTTTCTTGCTAAGTACATTAGTACACATCTCACATCTCTGAGGAAAAACACCTTGTTTGTTGGATAAACTAATCCAATCTAATGCAACGCTGCAGCAAGTCCCGAAGGTCAGAGAGTTCATTTCAGTGACTGTAGTTTGTGATGCTGTTAATTTCTACCACCTCAGGTGTTTCTTATATAGCTGCAAATACCTGTCACCTTCATTATTGATTAGTCTTCCAGGTGAAAACTCAAGTAATCTAAGAAATGTCAGAAAGTAGACATCTTATTTTGTCAACATTTTTTAGTTTAGGTTGGCAAAATGAAATAGTGTTCAGAAAAGCACTTGGGCTTGATTTATTTGAATAAAAGATATGTCTGATTGCCACAATCAGGATATTTTTAATACTTTTAACCAAAAATAAAGAACCTGTTTTTATTCCAGTCATCAAGGTAGAGCAGTTTCAGATGAGAAACTGGCGTGGTATAAATAAAAATAAAAATAGAAAAATAGTGGCTTTGACATCAGCAGACCAGCCAAGTTACTCAGACAGTGTTTAATGGAAATGTCTGAGGCCACCTTTAGAGGATAACCCCTGATTGTGACATGACACGTGAATGAGTGATATAAAGCTGAATACTTCCTGATCTTTGCTTCAGCTGCTCGTGCTGACGTGCTCGCGCTCTGTGACTGTGGGCCCTGAGTACCAGGCCGGCACGTTCAGATTAAAAACACTTATCTGCATTATTATGGTGTTATGTTCACTAATTAACCGGCACGGCCACCGTAGAGTCTTCCCCCATCTGAGCGTGCGTCCATTCCGGCTGCCCGCCGCCCGGGGGAAGGCAATCCCCGGCACCCGGAGGTCTGTGCACCCCGACCGGCCAGAGAAGCCACCCCGCAGCCCCTGTCCGTACTTATCTCCACCAAATCAATGCCTGCCCACAGATACTAGCAGGCCTTTTATCACACTGCTCACAACATCGTGAAGCCATAAAAAACACAAGCATCCGAGGCATAACAGCGAGAAATCACATCTTCGCTTTGTCCCGGAAAGAGCCGTAGCCTCCGGGGTGGACCGAGCACCCAGAAAAAAGCGGTCTAAGAACGGAAATCCTACCTTTCGACTCAGCGCTGTCCCCGAATAGAAGTAGTAGGCTATTCCCAGGACCCATAGCACGGCAAAACACAGCATTATTCTCGATTTCCTCCGCATGGCTGAGGATTTCGTCGTTTCGTCCGCTCGCCCGTGTGTTTCGCGGCTCTCCTTCTCCTCCTCGGGATGAAGAAGCAGCGGCTCGTCCCGGTCCGCCGTGTCCGCGTGGGGAGCTTCTCCGTGCGGCTTTAGTTCAGTCAGCAGCGAGGGGGGAGCCGAGGGAGCAGGAAGCAGCAAGCCAACATCAGCGGGGTTAGAGGGCAAAGACTAAAACCGACTCTCTAATCCAATCAAACACCGGCTCGGACAGCCCTTAGAGGAGAACCGGAGTTCGGCGGTGAGTCGAGCCGTGCTTTCGGCTGGACTGAGGGTGGAGGCAGGTCTCTCTGTGGGGAAATGATTGTTGGAAATATTCGTCTGTGGGAGCAGTGAGAGGAATAATCACGCTTACATGACTGCCGTGTCTTTGTTGGGTCGACAGGGGGCGCCAGAGACACCTTTAACTGGGTTAAAATGCAGCAAACAAAAGCTTCATCTATCTGGCCTGGTATGAACCTTTAAAGATCTCATAATTAATTCAATAATATATGTAGAAAACATCTCATGTATTTATTCATCTATTATAAACACCACTTTTAAAAGAGCTATTTGATCACATTATTTTCATTTGCTTTGAATAAAAATCATTGTCAATTCTTCTTGGTAAAAAAACAAAACAAACCAAAAAAAAACTTCAGTAGCAATGAAACAGTTTGTTTTTGCAATTACAGTACATTCAGGAGCCAGAGCTTTTAAAGTGGTTATGATCAGTAGGTTTACAGACTTTCTGAAGATATTTTAAAGTATTTTTTAAGACTTTGGCTGCTTTTACACACATTTTCTGTCCAGTCCTTGCATTTGAACATGACAGCATAATGTGCAATGTGCACACTAAACTTTGTCATGGAGAAACTAAAAGTCAAAATATAATTAATAAAAGCCTGATTGTGACACTAAGGTGTAACATTGCCCTCTAGAGGAGGCTTCTCTGCTTCAGTGAGGTATTCCACAATTATCAATCTTCCACGTTTTAAAACCTTTATGAAGGTTAATGTCAATAAACTACCAAGTTATTGAGCTCAACTACTAAATTTCTATAGGCTATATATATATATATATATATACACACACATAATAGTAGTAAATGTTGTTCATAAATATGAGCAGTTTCCACCCTCTTCATATGAAGTATTGTTGAACAAAACTTCATTAATTAGGTCATGTTAATATGTCACCAGTAAAAAATGCTGTTTTAAGTCAGTTTGTAAAATGTTTTCTTAACGGTTTTACATTCAATAAACTGGTTAAAGTCTCTCCAATAACAAAAAAGCTGCAAACACTAATTTACACTGATTTCAAACATACTTTGGTTCATGTAATTTATCGCTAATAATCTGACTTATTAAAATAAATTCAAAAAGCACACAACTGATACCATTTCTAACCATGAACTTCAGTTTAAGCACTTTACTGTGAAACCATTAATAAAGGCACCTGATTCACCTGTGCAGAAGAAAAGGCAACAGATGGTCCAATCTAAGGCGTCAAAATGAAAGATGACTGTTTACCACAATGTGTCGCTGCAGGGAACAGCAGCAGGTGGAGGTTTGTCACAGCTTTATAGCTGTAATTATAACAAGAGTTGGGGTTTTTGTCATACTGCAAACAGATTTAATGTGTGATTCTGTATGAGGGGAGGTATACCAGTTCAAAACTAACCCTGCTGCATGAAACAGAATATTTACAGTATGTGCTGCCATAGTGAGGTCAGACCCCACATCAATGCAAAAAATAATAATTTGCTTTAGACAGCAACAAAAAAGAAAAAAATTAAAGATATAAAAGTCAGAATCATCTGTACAGTAAACCCAAACATCCTGCTAGAATTATGAATTTATTATACTTATTTGTCTTGGATAACAAAAGGACCAAAACAACAAAATAAGTCTAAACACAGAACAGAAATAAGTCTGATTCTCTACAGCATGTTAAACAAAAACACCCTGAAAACAGTGTTAGTGAATCAGATTTTCCATGAATATATAAAACATTGTTCAAAGGCAACACAGGCAAAATAAAATATCAGATGAAAATAAAAGCACATTTTACACATTCTTACATATTTCAACAAGCATTTGAATCATTCTTTAACAAAAAATGTTACAAAATGTTGATTAAAAAAAAAAATTCTATTAGCTGCTGACTCCATCAGTGTGTGGGGTCTCAGTCCCATCAGAAAACCACTAACAGCTTCTGTATCCTCAGTCAGACTCACACTGAGTGTTTTGTGTTGAATTTAACGGTTTTCTGATTTGTGTACATCACATCTTATGTGCATATTACAAAAACATTTTAAAAACGTCTAAAATATACATGTTTGAACTCTGAAGTCAACATTATGTTTGTTCAGTGGGCTCAGACGGTGTACTTCTCCTCTCCTTGTCTCTGTGGTTTGTAGTAGTGGGTGTAGCTGCCGTACAGCTCATTGAACACCTCTCTGACCCCGGCGTTCAGCCCGGCCTTCAGAAACTTGATATCGTTCTCCCAGCACAGGTCTAAGATGCAATAGATGCCCTCTGTCAGTTGATGTTTGACGTGAGGTCGTAGGGTAACCTAAAAAGGCAGGAAAAAGTGGGGGGAAATGATCAAATAATGGAGGAAAAAAAAAAAAAAGAGCAGGAGACGAGAGGGGAATGTTAAACTCCTGTTATCGCAGCACAGATAAAACTGAGGTCAAACTATGTTTCTATGGTCCATGAATCAAAACTCTGCTTCACTTGATAAAATACCATCAATGTGCTGAAATTTATTGGGCAGAAAAGATATTTTATTGTCATTTTTAAACACATTCTCAGTTTTAACATTTTCCATTGCACTTTAAAAAGATAATCTCTTTAAAACAGACAAAATTGTTGTTTTTGACTAGATATGGTCAAAAATAAATTGACTTTTGTTCAAAAACAGAGCAGTAATTAAAACAGGAGCTACATACAGATTAAAGATGTAATAATCTGGATTTGTACTGAACTGCAAAAGGCCAAAAAAAAATTACCGTACTACATTTCTGCCTCTGCTCATATTTTAAGTTATTTTCTATTCACTCTAAATTCACTTTACTCTAAATAATTCAGGAACATTTTAGAGGATTAGATTTATTCTTTAAACCTGAACTAAAAGATCTACATCGTTTTTTTCCCACACTATATTTAAATTATGTAGAAAACTTTAGCAATTCAGTTTTTGTAGCCGAAAACTTGAGTTGAAAGCTGCCCTTTTTTCTGAGTTCTGCATCAGAACAGAAGCAGAATAGGTTTTTCAGGCAGCAAGAAATCCAACCCTTCAATGAGCGTGCCTTTCTTTCTGCAACAATAAATAAATATATAATAGTCAAAGAACAATCACTGTGCTCAGTGAACCCTGAGAACTCGGAGGGGAGGATATCCAATATCTTCTAACCATTCATGTCTGTAATATTATACTAGCACAGGTGTACAGGTGATGAACACTGTGTCCTGATACGGTCCACACACATTTGTCATCCATCAGGAATAAATGAGTTTGACACCCACTGCTCAGAGCAGTCACTGATGGATGATTATGATAAAGAACAGGCTTAAACTCAGGTTTAAGTTTGTTTTTAAACCATTACAGAAAAATCTTGTTGCTCCACTTTAATCATTACACCTGCATCAGCACCACACCTGTGTGTTTCTGTCAAAGTTCAAAAAAGTCAATCATTACAAATAAAAAAATCTGTCAAAGCTGTTTATCAAAAAAACAGATTCAAACCTGGATCTATTGAATTATAAAGGCTACCAAGAAGAGTATTTCATGAAGGAGCAACCCATCATGAAGGGGTTGAAGGAGCAACATGTCTCCAAGGAGAAATCCCAACACTCCTCAGGCCCTCTTCCAAAATCCTAGCTAAAAGCCTGAGTGAAGGCTACCAGGTAGGTGATTACAGGCTGTGTAATATTTATGCTCATGCTCAGATACAAGCATGATAAATGAAATAAAGCCCATTGTTTCTGCGAAGTGTTTCTCACTTTCCCATTGGTGAGCTCATGAAAAGGCAATGAGGAACACTAAAGCACACTCCATGGTTGACGAACAAACCCTAAATTTCCCCAACAGGAAGACGACCAGTCTTCCAGTGAACTGCAGCTGCACCCACTGCCATATAACTCCTGGCTGCTGCAGAGACGTCGCTCTGACACAAATCACCTCTTTGTTGTAAAGAGCAACATTCATTTAAAAAAAAAAAATCTATTCGAAGCACTATTTCTAAATTACTGAATGACTCGAACATCTCTCTGCCTGCCTGTTAGTACTTTTAAGTCGATGTCCTAATGTGCGACTCAGCTGGAAACTGCTGATTCAGGTTGGCGTCACGGTAACCACAGTCTGGCAGCAAACAGTGCTTTTCAGCTAGACGTGACTCACAGGACTGAAGGAACATCCAGCCCTAAGCTTCACTGCTGCACATGGAGTTACAGTAATCCTGAGGTGTCCACTGAGATTTGTGAACACCTACAATATGGCCAAAGGAAACATTTCCCATTGCTGCCCCCTGAGCGTCAGCGTCTCTGTCATTCAGTTCAGTGGTTCTGAGACAAACTGTGGTGGATCAAATGATCAGCTGAGCTCCAGCTGCCTGCCTGCAAAATGTGTGCTCCACGTACACAAGACAGGACAGACTGGTTTCATGGGAATTGGAAATTTCTGAACTAAATGTTGCTATAAGACAGAAAGGATAGTCATTCAGTGTGTCTGTGTGTACCTTCTGCAGCTCTGTGACATACTGAGCCACCATGAAGACTGGCAGAGCAGTGAAGCTCTCAGTGTTAGCAGCAATGTGAGAGTACATCCTCTGTACCAGCCTGGAGCACTGTAAATACACATCACTCTCCACACCTTCAGAAACAAACACAAGAAAAGATTATTCACCTACTTGTTTGTGGAAGATGAAGATGGACATTTAATGTTTACAGCTGTGACTCCACATCTCATTTTTCTTTTATGTCTTTAAATGGCTTTAGTTAATTAAACCTTTTGACAGTAAAGTAAAAATTACATTTATGGCCATTATCAGGTCATTAAAAAAACAGCTACAACATGGTAAAACGCCTAGTGTGTAGACATTTCAGCAACGTCTCAGTTCTAGTAGATTTAAACAAAATTTAGTCGAAATTGTCATTATTATTTATTATTTTTTTGCCTACAGTGTGGTCACGTGCTTTAGGTAAAAGACTTGATTCCATCAGACCCTGAAGATCCCCTTTTATTTCCAGTTACCAGTGCAACTTGTAGCTTTTCATCATGCATTTTAAAGGGAAAATGTTCATCCACACCATGTTCCAACTAATTTAAATCATTTCTGCATGCAGAACTAAAAACATTTCTCTACGATCCAAGGCTTTTTATTTGTATTAAAATCTTGTTAAACAAGAATACCTTCCTTCTGTTCAAAATAATTCCCAGAAAAGCAACCAGCTAAGTTGTGTTAATTTGATCAATCAAAGGGTTAGTGAATAATCTCTGATCCGTTAATAATAATAATTATAATAATAATGAATTTCATTTGTACTGCACTTTTCATGAACAAGAATCTCAAAGTGCTACAAAACACACAATAAAACTAGTAAAATCAAAAAACATTAAAACAATAAAATTACACTGATAAAAATAAAAGCCAGAGTTGGGAAAAGACTTGGTTTTAAGCCGTTATATATTTACCTGTATTGATATCCCCTCTCTGCCGACCCTCCTGGATGATCGAGGTCACCAAACGATAGAAGACATTTAAAAACGATGGAGCTGCCTTGGGTAACACCTGCAGGCACACATTAGAAGTACAAGGTCTTCAGTAAATAGAAATCAATGAGGGGAAATCTGGTTTTCTTTCTTGATTAAAAACTTAAAATGCTATTCTTAAAGGGGACCTAATGTGCAAATTTCACTTTTTAAAGGTTTTTTTACTCAACTTTGGGTATTTACTTCATAAAAAAACTGTCCTAGGACCAAAAAAATGCACCCAGGGGTATATTTACTCTAAGTAGATGTATTTTTCATGTATTTA
>JARVJO010000164.1:11674826-11691003 GCA_031762555.1 Cynodonichthys magdalenae | reverse complement strand
CGTGCGCACGGTTTAGTAATCCGTGCGCACGGTTTAGTAATCCGTGAGCACGGATTTCCACCGGCTGATTTTTTTTTCACACACTGACCCCTGCCGGGCTCCGTAGTATATTATGATCCCTACATGTTATCTGTGTGTGTGTGTGTGGTGGGGGGAGTTAAAACAACAATCAAAAAGCGCTCATTATTTCGACGTTAGATGTCATCTTTTACAGAACAAAACAATATTAAATCATATAGATATAAAAACAAAAAAATTAAATGTATAAATTTTCTCCCGCGATTTAACAATCTAATAGAAATCATTACAAGTCAGAAGCCTGAGCGCATTCTCGCTCGGCCACCTGTTGCGGGGTGTGTTTGGGTTAACGTCCTCAGGTGGGCGGAGCTACGCGCAGCGGGGACGTCACGCAGGCTGTTTGTTGGTGCCATCTGTCCGCCCTCCTGCCTGCACTGTTCATGAAATCCGAGCTGGTGTAAGTATATTTACTGTACACTAAATTAGACCGGGCGCAGGCACAAATCTCTCCTATCAAAGCCGTTCATAGTCGACTCCTGACCGGGTAGATTTAATGTCCCCCCCGAGCTGCATCTTCGAGCGGTGACAGACGATTATATCATCGGTGCTCCATATTTACCTCCCATGAACGAACGACGAAGTTAAAACAACCACATTTTTCGTTACACCGCTACGCAGAACAACGTGTAGCCAAAATTGTACACGGCGTCCTTAACACTGCACTAGTGTTCATATTTTAACAATAAATAGCCAATATAAGCGTCAGGAAAATGTTTTTAATGACGTTTAGATGTGGGTGTGTTTGACAGCTTTACTAGTGATTTCGACTGAATTTTAATTTGGAGTGTTCAACTGTCGAGGCCGTAGGAGCCAATCAGAGGAGAAGGTGATCGTGTCGTCACTCCGTCCAGGAAGTTTCTACCATTAGCGTAGTAACGGTTGATCTGATTTTCTCCTGGGGCTAATTTTCAGGTGAAAATCCTAGCAAAACTCAGACAATAGAAGCATCTCTCTGTCACTGACTTCATATGAAACCAGACTTATGTTTTTATTTCTTACCCGACGCCTCTGTTAGGGGGTGGGCGGGCTCTGAGAAGCCTCCTGTCCTGCTATTGGTTTGAAATGTTTTCATGGTAAGGTTTAAATGTCTGGCGGTGACGTTAGGAAAGCTACTGAGTCTGAGGGAATAAATTGTTCTTGTCACTTTGTTTAAGCTTATAATACCACTTATTAGATTTGTTACTTTTCAGTAGACTTTTTGGTGCTCATTTTCAGTTTGAAGAGTGAGAAGATGGTGACAAAAAGGATCCGCTCAGAGTACATGAAGAAATTCAGAGACCCTAAATGGGAGACCTACAGCAAATGTTATGAGGAGATGCTGGCGTACAGGCTGACCCGCAGGCTCCTGGAGCACACACACAACCCCTGGTTCTGGGGTGGCTCAGAAAGTGATTCGGACTCAGCTGACAGGAGCCCCCATCCTCCCGGTAAGAACCAGGTTGTGGCTGAGCCCAGCAGGGACGGAGCAGAAGCAGAGCGAGAGGGGATGACGGACACTCAGCAGGAGCAGCAGAACAGAACCACACAGGCTGTTCCCAGTCTTCATACTCAAGACGAAGAGGAGAACGCTGCGCAATCTGCTGTTCATGGTAACTATGAGACATTAGGTAAAAGAGGACTAAACAACATCAGAAGGATTGTTGCAATTTATTCTTTTGTACCTTGTGACATTATTACTCCTCAGGCTTGCAGTCTGATGGAGGGAGGGAGTCACAAGCACTGCAGGAAGGAGAAGAGGAGCAGAGAGTCGGCAGCAGAGCCAGTAAACGGTTAACACATCCTTTCAGAGACAAAGGTAACTCAGCAAAAAAGTCTCAGATATATGTCAGGGTCAAATATGTGATCAGACAGTTTGAAAAAAGTATATGCTTTTTTTCTAACCGAACACTCTTTTGAAAACTTTTCATTTTAAAGAACATTGTGATAAAAAAAGAGAAATGTTGAGCTATGCCAAAAGGTCCATACAAACTGTGACATCAACACAATTCTCATCTTCTTAGCTGTAAACAAAAAGTAAATGAAGTTGTATTATTGTAAACACCACTATGAAGGATTTAAAGGCACATTACAAACTTTTATCAATCGTACATTAAGCTCATTTAAATGTAAATACTTTCAAAAGAAAGCTGAAAATTTCCTGATTTAAAATTATAGATGTTAAGTTTTTCAAAACTTAACAAATGTCATATTTAAACCTTTACTGTTTTGTTTTACTATGATTATACTGTACATGAGGTGAACATTTCCAGAATAGTAAAGCTCTAAAAAGTATGTGAATCTGGAATTATTTTTTTTAAGTATTTTGTCATTTAGGTAAAACAAAATATACAAAAAAAAAACAGGAGACTCTCTATTGACTCCTAATATATTTTAAGGGTGTCCCGATACTAGTTTTTCTCAAACTGAGTATAGTTACAAGTCTTTCAAGTTTCGGTACTGTTACAGAGTACTTACCGAGTTAGAAGTTAAACTAAAACTAAAAACAATTTTCTTATATTTAGAACAAGGCGTCTCTCCTTCCTTATAGAACTACAGCCTGACTGAATTAAATCAAATATACAGCATGATGTGTACTGCTGCAAAAGTTTAAAATAAATTAGATTTTCTTAAAGTTTTTCATCTGAAATGTAAACTGTTACACCTCCAGTGGAGTATAAATACTGGAACTGGTATCAGTAGATTTTGTAGGGGTACTAGTAAAAGTACTGACATCTGGCATGATGCCACTAATATTTATTTTTCAATAAAGTGTGCCTCATCAGATCTGTATCTGCACCATAACCGCTGAATAAGTGATCGAATCTTCTGAAAGTAAAAACGGACCTGCTTGTAGTCCAGAACTGCAACCCACAGAAAACATTTTCTGGATCATAAAATGGAAATCACAGCAGAAGGCTCAGAAATCACTCAGAGCTGCAGAAATCTGAGTAAAGACGGGGAAAGATTTCAGCTTCAAAAACAAAAGTAGTTGGTTTCCTCTGTTCTTGTTTTAAACGGGGACAGAAAGTTGAACGGTTGAATTTCTTTTTCTGCAACCAGATACTAACACCAAACTCAAACTAGAAAAAAACACATTGTTTCAAATTCATCCTCAGAGTAGCTGTAATTTATCCTCTTCATTCAAATAAAATGTGCAGATTTCTACATTGTTCATATTTTACAAAGTGTTTATACATCTTTACAGTAAAAAAGCACAGTTTGTTTGATCTGATTCTTGTTTCTAGAAAAAGACACAAGAGGACCTCAGCCACAGAAGACGAAACTCTCCAAATCTATAAAACAAACGTGGTGTTCTCAGCGAGTGAGGCCGGCTCCGTTCCAGCAGCCCAGAGAGGACACGAAAGAGAGTCGTCATCCTTTTGCTCTGTATGGATCAGGGGAGAGGGACGCTGACATCGCCAGCAGGAAGACTCACAACGTTGGCCCTGCAGCCTCCACCTCTGAGGTAATCACTTTGCTCGTGGTTCTACAAATCAGCTCCACGAGCGAGAGCTGAGCTTTAACGTTTAACACATTAACGTTTCACCGGTAGATTCACGAATCGGCTCTGAGGGCGAAGACCAGGCGAGAGGTGGAGCGTCAGGTCCAGACTCAGAGGTCCGAGCGGAGGAGAGCCAAGTCTGCTGATCCAGACAAAGCCAGGAAGCTGGTTCCAGCTGACTTTAACCCCTGGCTCACCGAATACATGCGCTGCTTCTCCGCTCGTGCCCGATAGCGATGGGTGCAGCTCATCAAGATGATTAAAGCCATCATTGACTCCAAACTCTGAAGTGGAAACAGCTGCAGGTGTGGATTCACAGAACAACCCCTCAGTGTGCAGTTTTCTTTCACACACCCAGGATGCAAACTAACTAAACCTTTAACACCTGCTGTGCAGCTCATCTCGTTTTTATACGAATCAGTTTCACATTATAATGAACAGAAAAGGATTTTATAGGTGGAAGAAAAAACTTTTCTAGTAAAATTGTGATTACTGCTAATTATTTCCAACACAGGGTTTAACTGAGAATAAATGTTCAAAATGATTCTCACAGCCATACTGTGATGCAGTCCCTTTAAACACATTCCATGCAGGATCTATAGGTGTAAACAGAGAAATAACACTACAATAATTCTGAAACTTACTTTGGTTTAATTATTTAAAAGTTTCAGATTTAAATGTATTTAGATTTTTTCCACATAGATTTTTAATAGAAAGCATTCATCGACAGAAATAAGTCTTAAAGTTTTAGAGCTTTGTGTTTTTTTTATGTGAGCTGCAGTCTGGTTCTGTCTTGTGATGGATCGCTTTAGATTGACTTGAATAGATAATAACTTTGTATTTACAGTATTGCTCGTGTTGTGATGGTTTTATTTCCTATAAGCTTCTGAACAATTTAAAATATTTTTAATTGAATATTTTCCACTCAATCAGGTGCCAATGAGATTTGTTAAAGCCTCAGACCGTGTGCTTCTGTAGTGCTGTGGCTACAGCTGCTTTTCTTTCTCATATTCAGTCGTTAGGAGTCATTTTCTACCTAAATATTAAGGATAAAGTACAAATAATTAACTTTTTCTAAAACATAGCAGAGTTTAAATGTTGAGACCAAATGTTTCATAATTCCTGTTACTGAATCTATTTCAGACCCCAAAGAGAAAAATAAAAATAATGCTGATAATTTGTACAAAATAGTTATTGAGCTAATATCAAGATTTACATTTTTTGAAACATTTGTGTTTAAATATTTAACATAAGAAAGGAAACTTACATTTGAAATATTTTTAATGCATAAGAGGGATGTTTTTTGTAACAGATTAAGCAATAAACAATTAAGTCTGGCTATAAATAATGATAAAATCTGCTAAGTGCCATGAATACTTAGAAAAATGCTTTTCTCTATATTGTTGATGTGATTATTGCAATTATTTGCTGAAAAACAGCTGAGAGGTTTGAAAACATGTTTTACATTTTGGCAACAATCAGTTCAGTATTACTTTATTTTACTTTCATTTTGTAAAGATTTAGTTTTGAAGTGATCGGATGTGTTAATGTAATAAGTAAAACTGTAAATGGTTTTAAACAAAGACAATCTCTCAGAAAAGGAAAAATAAAGAAAGTTAATTTGTAACTCTTCAGTAGTTTGTCAATAAAAAGGTTGTAGTTGAGCTAATTATATTGTAGAGATGGTTTATTTTTGTGGGAATGTTCTGTAAATGTCACGTTTTTTTAAAGTTTGTGTATTCACTGAGCCTAAATGTTCCTGTAGATCAGGACAATATCAGACTTTTCTTTTTTCATGGTTTTACCACTGTCTGTAAAATATATATTTAAATTACATAGACAACAGTTGAGTTGAATGGTGTGACACAAAGCTTGAATAAATTACTTTTCCACTTGGAGTCTGTTTGAATTATTGTTTTCTCATATTTTATAGGCCTTTATAAACACATTATAAAGAGTCCATATTTAAGAGTTCATCAACTTCTGGGATTAATCTTATCATTTTTGTCTTATTTCACAATTGTTTGGTTTCTTTTTTCCCCTGACTGCTTTTATAAAAGTTGAACTATGTTTCTCATAAAATCTGAAGCATTTCTTTGCCATGGGTTAAAATTTAACTGTTAGGCTCTCTGAGACACTTTGCTGTTAACTACTTCTTGACATGGTGCTCCAAGAAATAGATTGTTACCAAATTCTGGAAGACGTCTCGGATGTCCCAAACAATCTTCCTCATGAACTTCCTCTTAACGCCTTACCTACCCTTCATGTAACTTTGACCAGTTACATCAAACTCAAGACGTGTGGGTCAAATATGGCCTGCGAGAGATCCATCCTTGTATTGTCTTAAATAAGCGTATGCTGCTTTAAAGCCAGCATTGATCATAAACTACATCTGCCATAATGCATGTAAATTATTTTACTCACAAACTGATGACATCCCACCACTAGGTAGAGATGCTCAGGGTACAAAAACAGCCAGTAGCTGTCAAAATTCACTGTGTAGTGTCCATTTCGCTGCATTTTTGCCAGCTACATTTGCTGGGAAGTGGGAATTTCCCACCTACAAGTTGTAAATGTAAACTGTAACACTCCTCTAGTGGGAACACTTTGTTGGAAAGCGGGAGAGTTCACAATTCAGCAACTCACCACAACTCAATGGTGAGTAAAACTCTCTTATTTTTAATAGTATTTTTGTATTATTTCATATTTAGTCAGTCGTACACAAAGTCATTTTCAGTGTTTATAATTGAACGTGTTAAAACGCTTTTTCTATGCAGGAAATACCACGTAGAGCTCAGTTATTGTTTGTTAGCGGTGCTCAGCTGTAGCCATGAGACAAGGAATGTGATGTTTTCTGTTTAGTTGCAGTTAAACACAAAATGTTGACTTTAATTACAACTGGCCCCTAAAAAAAAACAAATTTGACAACCCTGAAATCAAAGAACAAACACCCACTGATTTATAGTTGGTTTTATTTCAAAAACATTTGTCTTTTGTCATAAACAATAAATTAAAAATCTATATCCATAATGACAAGCGCATAAAACAGACACACAAAAAAGAAACAAAGAACACGGCGATTAAAAAAAAAAATGAGACAACAGCTGGCATGAAACAGATCAGATTTAAAACGCTCAACAATTTCTTGATGTGAAACATTTGCTTAGTTTATAGTCGACTGATGTAAAAGTAATGATAAAAACCGAAAGAAAAAGTGTAAATGACAAGAAAACAAACAAGCGTAAATCAGATATCTCAAAAACTGAAATGATTGGTTAGTATCAGCCTGGGCTGGAAACAGTCAGTCATGTAAGCAGGCAACAATTACAAGTTAGAGATCCGTCAGTTCTCAGGTTCCTTTGGGTACAGAGATGTGTTTATGCTGCCACTGCGTCCACTCAGAAAGACTGTCCGAAAACCCACACGAGCCGATCCGTTTACAAACAAATAGCTTTTTCAAGTACCCGGCTTGGAGCAGGAGAAAAATGCAGAACATGACATCTACTTTAATACACACATAATACGCCCTCGTGGTGAGATACTCTGATATAAAGCATGCGTCAGTCTCTATATACAGAAACTCTGTACAGTGAAGTGTAGGGAGGGGGCGGGGCTTCTAATGCAGGGTTAATGACAGAGTGGGTTTGCAGGTAGACTGGCGGTGCTTAAATGAGAATGGAGGCAGGTTAAGGAGTTTTTACAGTAGCTGGATGGAGAAAAAAAAAAGACAAACTCTAAAAAGAAACAGGTGAGTACGGTCAGTAAAAGTTCAAGAATTTGGGGAAATTTGCATGCCGAGAGTCAGACGACAGATTCATTCCCGTTGCCTTTGTGCATTCACAATTAAGCTGGGGGGCAGGAAGTTGGTTTATTTTAAGCCTAAAAAGGCTTAAAAAAACAAGAACAAAAAAACAAAACAAAAAACATCTCAATCTAAAATCTACCTGACATCTTTAAAACGGACTTAAATCTTGCTTTATTCATAGGCAAAGATTCAAATGGAGATTCTTCCTGCGAGGCAGACTGGGACAGTAAAGAGAAAACTGGGGACATACATGCCACTGTTAAATAAATGTCCTGGGTGGATGGCTGAGGTGGGGACAGTTTGGTCCAATACAGCAGAAGACCTTTGGAGGATTTTTTTTTTTTTTTGTGGTTACCATGGAGATCTCATGACAGGGTGGGGTCAGGAGGTCTTCTTGGCTTTCTGCAAATGCAGAAATGGGAACTCTGAAGGGTCCGTGCGAAGGTCAGGGAGTGGGAGGGTGGGGGTCACCGGCACAGCAACCTGAACCCAACACGGTTAGGTCCTCCATGGCTGTTTGTCTTCTGGTCTTCACAAACCTGTCTCCACCATTCACACACAGCACAAAACCAAAATGTTAAAAGTAGACATATTAAGCTTTTAAACCCTTCTTTTCCACATTTAAGTAATTCAGTTTGGGTCTATATAAAGTGGAATTGCAGTGCTTTGGTCTGAATTCCTCCTTATTGTAACTCCACAAGCCCCTCTTTCATCCCTTTTTCTGAGGTATATCTCAGACCAACTTGTTTTGAGGCTGTCTCTTTAAATCCAAATGAGGCGCCTCCCTTCCAGACATGTCTCCTTTTAATCACACAGTCACTTTCAGAAAGAAAGTCACCAAATCATGGTCAACTAACTGACCAGGTTCATCTTATTTCTTTGTTTTAATATTAATCACGGCATAGACATATGCTGACAAAGATGTCAACACTATCTTAGATAGAAAGAGAGGTATTTTGATTAATTTTCTGAAGGTTTACATGAAACTTTCTGCACAGCAAACACAGTTCTGAGCAGCATCAACCAGCCATCACAAAACATTAATAAAGTTCTTATAAAATATGCATACAGGAAGTTATTTTTTTACCTTGATTGTGTGCGAGGTCCACTAGCAGCCGCACTCCTGTGTGCCCTGCGGCTGAGCACGACGAGGAGAACGAAGCTGCCGTAACGCAGCGTCGCCGTACTGGATACCCGACCCCATCCTCTCTGGGTCCAACTCCCCTGAGGGACAAAACAAATCAGTAAACAAGCAAACAAACAACCCTCCCTAAATCAAACACAGAAACTAAAAACTATCTCTGCCACATCCTTTTTTAAAAAACTCTCGTTTCCTACTTTTCTAACTCCAGGTCAGATCGGTGGGGTTTCCTAGGCTTTGAATCAACCCTGTAGGGATAAACGAGGTTTTAGGACGACAGTTTAGAGCTCCTACCAGATTCAATCTTGTTCAGGATTTTGCGAGCACACTGGACAAAGGCCTCCTCGACGTTTTCCCCTGTGAGAGCGCTCGTCTCCAGGAACATCAGCTCTAAACACATACACAGTCTCTGGTTAGATCAGCTGCTACAAACGGTACGTGATGTTTTAACCGGTGTGCAACAAACGTGATCATTAGCCGAAAACACGACAGTTTATTCCTCAAACAATCTGTAGATATTTGAGATGATGAAATACGTTTTTTTATGATATGGCGGTTGCTGTTACCGTTTTCCTGTGCAAACCGTGACGCTTCCAGGAACGTGACCTCTCTGTCCGCATCCAGGTCCTTCTTGTTCCCGCAGAGAATGATGACAATGTTTTGACTGGCCAGCATCCTGGCGTCACTCAGCCACGTGGTCAGAGCGTTGTAGGTTTCTCGACTGAAATCGGAGACAGGAAAAAACAAAAGTTAAAAGGATTTTGGAACAGTTCGTATTAAATGAACAAGGAGCTCGGATCGGAGTCACTCTCTGTGATACCTGGTGATATCGTAGACCAGCAGGGCTCCTGCTGCTCCTCTGTAGTAACTCCTGGTCACAGATCTGCACACGTAAACACAGGCAACAAGCAGAACATAAAATTAGGACCGAGGTGTAAACAAATGAGTATTTTCAAAATAAAACTTATAATATGATGATAATGAGTTTTTCAAATGAACATATTTCTGATGGGATTCCTCTCTACCTGAAGCGTTCTTGTCCTGCAGTGTCCCAGATTTGCAATTTGACCGTTTTGTTGACCACACTGATGATCTTGGAGCCAAACTCTACACCGATCGTGTGATTAGATTCATCCTTAACTAGAGATAAAAAAAAAAAAAAAAGATTAACGAGGTGTTTGTAATGGATTAATAGCATGGATGTGGTCCAAAGTGTCCTTATGATAGATGACTAACATAGTCATAATATTTACCTATTATTTCTACAAAAATGTAATAACCTGCTTTATCTTCCCAACTTACATCTCTTCTCTATAAACTGGTGCAGCAAACAAGATTTGCCTGTTCCAGCATTCCCAATCACCAGGAATTTAAACAGGAAATCTGCAGAGAAAGCAATAAAATAGCATTAGAGGCGACATGAGGTTTGTCTTGCTGATGACAGTCTAGAAATCTCATCTAAGGTAGATCTAATAAAAAACGGGGTTATTTAAGTTTTAAATCAGATTTGTGTCACACATAATAGAAAAAAACAGTGATATGTTGGTCACAGATATCATATTTCTCTATTTCTTGTGTAAACATTTTAAAACAGCACCTTAAACACTTCAGGATAAACGGGTTTATCCACAAATATCTCACATTGACACAAGTGTAGTTGGACCTACGTGCAGAGCTATGCTAATGTAAAATAGTCAAATTAGGACAACACAAAACATAGTTAAATGAGGGTTTTACAGCTGAGTCGCAGGTTAAACCCAGCTCTGTCTTCTCTGATAATCCCAATTATCTATGAAATGTCGGCACATTTCGTATAAAATACAACAATAAACCTGACAGTTTGATCTCTGTGGACTCATTCACGCTGACAGCTCACTTTTACGGTCAGAAACCCTGCCCGGTGGCTCAGAGTTAGCCTGCCAGCTATCTGTTTACGATGAGAAAAGAAGCCCTTCTGTCCTCGGCACACCTGCCTCTCCGGTCCACCCT
The DNA here is from genome assembly GCA_031762555.1 of Cynodonichthys magdalenae. Lineage (NCBI taxonomy): Eukaryota > Metazoa > Chordata > Actinopteri > Cyprinodontiformes > Rivulidae > Cynodonichthys > Cynodonichthys magdalenae. The sequence goes on along the minus strand of JARVJO010000164.1, from coordinate 11,680,509 downwards.
AAAAACACCGACATGCTAACGGTCACCGCTCGGTCGCACATTACCGTAAGACTCCGACATCGCGGCGCTTCAACACCAAAACGATGGGAGAGAAGGAGAAACACGCCGTGACAGATGTGCAGCAAGCTAAAGACAGAAAATATCAGCCCTGTTGATGTCCGTGGATTCCAGCTGATTTCCACTTCCGACTTCCCTCGCACGCTGCTGGCTTTCAAAATAAAAGTCTTCCGAGACTTCTTCTTCTTTTGATTTAATGGCGGATCGCAAACAACTTTTAGATGCATACCGCCACCTACTGTGCTTGAGTGTGTAACCTCAAAACTCCACCAAAATTCTACATTTTGGTTTTGTATTATGTAAAAATAAAATTACTGCTTTCCTTATTTTGCTAATTTTCTCCTTATTCCCTTCTGTTCCCAGTAACCCTTTTAAACTCCACTTTCTCCCTACCTCTCTTACGTCTTCCGAGACTAATGTAGTGAATTAATTTGGCCACAGGGAGACCCTGTTTTGCTAAAATAAAAAAATATATATCATGCATGAACTGTGGTTTTTCCACATTTATATATGGAAAAACATTTAGATACTGAGTGGATAAGTGATAATTATTAGTTTTCCCCAGGGAAAACAAGTACTTGTAAATGTGATCAATTATTTTAATACTGAGTTGTAATTTGACACAAATAAATCATCAGCATGTATTATCTGTTATGTAAACTGTAGAACTGATAAGACTTCTATAAATAGACAGATAAGCACAAAAAGTTAAGAAATTTGCGTTGGTAGTTTATTTCTTTGTTTTAACAATGCTTCTTGGCAATAAATCTTATACTGTTGGAAAGCCCGTTAATTTCACTTTTAAAATGTACAACATCTGTAAAGAACATGCACTTGTGGGAAAAGCAAGAGAGCTGAGTTTTTGCACACATGAAAAACAATTTGCCAAATCTTCTCTGACAAACAGTACATTTAGCTATTGCCACTTGTTTTGAGCTTCTGGTAGTACCAGGGGCTGCCAGTCAGGTGTCAAACATATGATTTGTCGCCAGGAAGCATTTTTACAACAAAGAAATGATATATCAAACATAAATTTTCTTACTTTACATGTATGTTGTACTCACGTTGGTTGGCCAGTAGGTGGTAGTGGATAAAGTCTAATGTAGATTTTATTACTACGAATTAAAATACTGAAGATTAAATTTACATTGTTTGAAATAAATATTCAAATTATCATAACACTTGATTTTTATTAGTAAAATTTAAACAATTTTGCCAAATCAAAAATATCTTGCTCACGCCAGTCTATCTCAGTGATCCAGCAGCAGGGGGCGCTAAATTAAGATTTGCTATTAGCCGCCACAAAATTTTGCCGCAAAAGAAGAAACGCAGACTCGGCTAGTGAGCTAGCCTAGCCCCAAGGCGATATTTTAGTGAAAAATGGCTACTGTGCTCCCCATCAGACCGCCTTGCGATAGTAATCCTGCTACTCCAGGAGCACAGTCTATAAAGGTGACATTTACGTTTCTTAAGCCATCTATAGGTTTGTTTCTGGCTATCCAGCGGTAACCTCTGTTCAGATTGACTGAAGCTACATTAGCATAATTCCTTTGTTGTCAATCGTATGATTAGTTAACTTGTTCGGTTTTATTGTTAGTCCTCTCATGTGTGTCATTCGACTGGTGCAGGCACGAAATGGGACTTTAAACATGTTACACAGTAAATTTGTTATTTCTGTGTCCTGTCCCTTTTATGTTTAATTTACTAATATACTTTTGTTTATAAAACAAACATAAGCTTATATGCAGTTGTTTTTTGCGTAATGAACTATTATACTGGGCCCTTGAAAACATTCTACGATATTATATAAGTAAGGCGTAAATATGGTGTTAAAATGGATGTCTACTAATAAAAATGGGGATATATTCTGTATTTAACTGTCCCATCTCAGATGTATCTGCTATAAAAATAATTGTGTGGATGAATAATTTTACATATGAGAAGTGATGTTGATGTCATAATGTTTATTATGTGAATTCCTGTAAATATACTTTATGTTGAATTTTGGGCATTTTATTTCATTTAGTTAAAAATAATTTTTAAAGGAAACATTCATTAGTCTTAAGTGAAAAACCACTATCATGTGTTAGCCATAAATGTGATCTGATTAGGAAATACATAACCTGGTTATAAAAGGTTATGCTTAAGTTGGAATTTGTTGTTTCTGTTTGTCTTTAGGAAGATGTAATAGAAGAAGTGTCCAATGATGGCAGCCAACCTCCTAAAAGGAGGAGAATGGGTTCAGGAGACAGCTCTAGAAGCTGTGACACCTTCAGTCAAGAGCTTGGGTAGGTTAGCTGGATAATTGGTGCAATAAATCGTTTCTGCCCTCATATTTTACCTAGTATTGTACTGTTTTCAAACAGTTAAACCATACTGTCTTTCCACTATGTCTAGGCCAACATATTTCCCTGCAGAAAACCTGACTGAATATAAGTGGCCGCCTGATGAAACAGGAGAATATTACATGCTGCAGGAACAGGTCAGCGAGTATCTGGGAGTCACATCATTCAAGAGGAAGTATCCTGGTAAGAATGAGGAAATTCTTGCACTAAAGCTTGAATGCTGGTAATTAGCTTTAAAAAAGCACTTTTAAATGACTAAATGCAAACTGGAGTAGACCTAATTGTTTTAGTTGATTTTCTACCATTATCTGTTTGTTTGTTTTGTTTTGTGTGTGAAAAACTACCACAATGTGTTTATCTTGACTTTTTCCCTTTGCAGATATGGAAAGAAGAGACTTGTCTCATAAAGAGAAGCTCTACCTTCGTGAACAGAATGTCATTACAGAGACACAGTGCACTCTGGGTAGAAAATACATTCATGAACTTGGTTACTTAGCATTCACTGTTGTCTCACTCTAAGTCATAAAAATCTACCATACTCTTAAATTACACAAGTTTCTCTTTGTTTCTGTCTTTAGGTCTGACAGCCCTGCGGAGCGATGAAGTGATAGATCTGATGATAAAGGAGTATCCCTCCAAACATTCAGAGTATTCCGTCATACTGCAGGAAAGAGAGCGACAGAGAATAGCTAAAGAGTACTCTGTAAGTAAAGACAGCCAGAATATCTTGTTTAAAGTTAGTAAAAACAACAGAAATTAACATATTCTTTACATTTTTGTTTTGTTTTTCTGTTGTAGCAAATGCAGCAGCAGAATCCTCAGAAGGTGGAGGCCAGTAAGGTTCCTGAATACATAAAGGAGGCAGCAAAGAAAGCTGCAGAGTTCAACAGTAACTTCAACAGGGAGCGTATGGAGGAGAGGAGAGCTTATTTTGACCTGCAGACACATGTAAATTCATCTTGAAATGACAATTTCACATTGAAGCAACAATACATTGCTGAATTTGTATTTAGTTATATTTCAGATTTTATGTTCCTTTTATTTTTCCCAGATTATCCAGGTACCACAAGGCAGATTCAAGGTGCTGGCTCCAGAACTAACCAGAACTGGGCCTTACCCTGTGGCTCTCATACCAGGACAGTTCCAAGATTACTACAAAAGGTACAGTTAAGACACAAAAATAATAATTGCTTATAGTTAACTTGATTTTCATTTAGCATAACTAACTTTCCTGACTCAAAAAGGCATCCAGATATTTTTTTTATCCTTTGTTGTGCAGCTCTTTCCTCTGAAATGTTATTGTTTTGTTCATGGCAGGTACTCTCCCAATGAGCTGCGCTATTTGCCTCTGAACACGGCGCTGTTTGAGCCTCCACTGGATCCAGAGCTCCCTGCTCTGGACTCGGAGCCTGACTCAGACGATGCTGAGGATGGCAAGGATGACAAGAAGATCAAGAACTCATCTGTAAGACAGCAGTCAGTGTGCAGCTGTAGATAAATAAATGATATGTGTACAAGATCTGTACATATGCATGAATTTCCACCTGTTTGTGTTAATTTACAGGACAGCTCTTCAGGTAACGCCTCGGACATGGAGAGCCAGGAGGGTGGAGGAGGAGGACAGGGCCTCAAGTCCAAAGTCAAAGACAGGACATCAACGCCCAGCAAAGACCAGCGCCACGCTGCCTCCCACAAAACCACTCCAGGGTACAAGGTAGAGGACAAAACCACCTGAACTCTTCTCCAACAGCAGCAGCAGCACTTTTCTACCCACTCCTACTCTCTCTGCTACTACCACTTCCTTATTCCATCCATTCCCGCCACCCCTCCCTAAGCTCTCTTCACTTTGTTGTCAGGCCTCTTCAGCCTTTTCCAGCTGGGACATCCTGACTCACTCAGACACACTCTGGGGAGGCCTGCCCTCAGTTTTTTTTGATTTAACAATTGTCATGTGCCACTTTTTTTTCTGCTCCCCCGTTTTGTACCAAATTGTGAGCAATAAGAAGATTTTAAAGGAACATTTCCCGTTGTTTCTTTTTTTTCACTGCACTTTTACTTTTTTTGGGTTTTCAGTGAAGACAAATTTAAACTTTTTAGATTCTTCTCCTTTTGATTGTCTTCAATATACCTCTTGTCTGTCCTCACTTGTCAAAAAAATATTTTGGTGACAAGTATGTGGATGTTTTGGCTGCTAGTTTTTTCCCTTTTCAATTTTGAAAAGAAAAGTTTTGTTCGTATGATATAGAAAACATGAACCACATAAAATTTGTGGTTGGTATATACTGTTGTTGTTAGCTCTAAAGACATTTAACATTTATATATAAATATATGACGTTTAGAGGACGCTTGATCCTGATGATTTAAATGAGACCCCGACTACTAAGACATTATAGACTTGGAATGTAAAAATTGCCATATTTTATTTAAAACACTCGACAAAAACATACATTATATACTTATATATTAGAATACATTAGAACATATTTTGTAGGCCACCTTTGCTGTGTGTGTGCAATGCATTCTGAGTCAATGATGACGTAAAATGACCACTCAACTCTCACAAATTCAGTAAAGTTACGACGTTTATCCGCCTACAGTAAATATATTCAGTGCTACATCCAGTTTTGTGTACTTTTTTTGTCATTTTAAAAAGAGATATTGAAAAATAAATATAGATGGTTCTTCTATTTTCATTTTATACTCCAAAAACAGGAAAACAGTCCTTTGTTTTATTTTTCTCAAATTGAAAATTTAACGCTGTTGTCACGGCAACGCAGCACTGTCTGTGAAACGTGCTGCAGCTTTCAGTTCCTCACCATGGTCCTCTTGGAGAAAGGCTTCATGTGCTTAAAGCAGCAGAAGCTCCAGGAAACAGTTTGTATCATCAGTGATAAACAAACCATCAGCTGTTAAAGAAATGTCAAACTAGTTAGCTAGTGTTTATTTATCGCGGCTGCATGGTTAGCTAGTTTTAAAGTAAAATGTGTTTATTCATCCTACTATCAGACCATTAAAGGTGGAGCTAGATAAATAGTTTTTAATATAAATTAGCTAGACTAGCTATATTATTATAAAAATACAGTCTGCAGTTAGTTAAAGAAATGCAAAATTAGTTAGCTAGTGTTTGTTTATTAAGTTATTTACAGGCCTTTTATTAAAAAGTTGTTTAACTAGCTCCACCTGATAAGTGTTAAATTTCCAGTTTTGAATGAATTAAATTTATTTCAGACAATTAACAATTTTCAATAATAAATAAATCAATTTCAGAAATACTTCTAACA
>JARVJO010000164.1:11651480-11674726 GCA_031762555.1 Cynodonichthys magdalenae | reverse complement strand
CAAAAACTAACCTTGTCGACTTTTTATCTTGTGATCTGACAATGATTTTTGATTAATCTGACAATGATTATTGATTATTAGTTTGAGATAAACAAAATGATGGAGCATTTTTCTGTTTTTGGAGTAAAAAAGGAAATAGAATATCCATCCATTTTTGAATATCTGTTTTTAACATGAAAGGACCCATCCAGTTGTTTCTTACAGTCAAAACACAGAATAAATCAAATCTTCACAGCATTTTTAAAAAAACATAAAGAGCAAGAGCTTCCTAAATTCCTTCTTGTGTTTTTTACTTGTCTTTTCTCTTTTTTTGTTCAATCCTTTTGTTAAAAAAGAGGATAACAAAGTCACTCGGGGTTGTTTTCTGTTAAAGATTCCTTTAACAAAATGTATTTTTAACTAAGTCTCTTTTTTGTTGAGTTCCAGCAGACTGAAGATCTAATTCAATTTGTAAAGCACTTTAATTACCACAGCAGTACAAAAGCAACATGTAAACACAGCTCATTCATTAACAAGTCTATCAAAAAACACAGGTGAGATAAAAACAGTAAGAAGACATGTTTTCTTCACTGTCTATAGATCTATATGATATCAGTGATATATCAAACTTAAGAGCTTTACAAGTGCAGACAATAACTAGATTTTACACCAGCTAGCTTTGTGCTGTTTTGAATAAAAGCCCTCGTGACTCAGTACGCAGACTTTGGTCCAATGTCTTCTTCTCACCTCTCTGATCTTCTGCGTCTTTGAACTTTTCAGCCTTCAACTCTTAGTCTGCCGAAACTGAGACTTAAAGGAAGTCAGGTTTATCCTGCAGCAATCCTGAGCTCTTAGCTGCCATTTTACGTCAGTAATACCCATAATGCATTACAACAAATAGAATAATGGAAGAGTGTGAGTGAAATATTTTTCTTAGAATATGTCTCAAGTTTTAACATATAAATATCTTTACATCCAATTCTTAGTGTTAATCTGTTAAGACAGAAAAGTCATATTAGTCGGAGTTCCATTTACTATTGTTTTTAATATAATAACACCTTGTTTATACGATGTACTGTTAATATGTTAACGAGTGTCAGCTTGGTATGGACATCACATGACCTTCTGTGTTAAGTTGGAGAGCTGAGTGTTTTTCGTTTTTTGACCTTGTTCACACTGTCGCTGAGCTGCAGCTAATATTCTGATTGAGCCACACATGAGTTTCATCTGACACACGTGTATGAAATATCTTTAGTTTTAATGTTATAACGAAATGGCACCGTTAGCTCAGGCCACTGCATACATTTTCTTTACTCTTTCAGAACACAAAGTTTGCATTCTCTAAATAATGCTGGTAAATTACAGTTAAAAGGAGTATTTTGGACCTGAATACGTCCTTTTAAGTTGAGCTCAGCGTTGTAGTGTGGGGATGGTCCTTTTCTAGCATCTGAACTTAAAACGGACAATTTCAGCTCATCATTTTGTACAACCTGTTCAAACAGGTTGTACAAAATCTCTAGAATAACATCACGCAAAGGTATCAATTGAGTTTAAAGGGAGGCATATGTTTTAACTTTCTAAAATGTCCATGTTGAAACCTCCAAGTATGGACAGTAATCACTGGTTTTTGAAATCGTTTTTTTAAAATGAAACAGCTCTAAAAGTGTGGAGTTGCAAAGTTACACCTGTTCAACTGTAGGGTTTGAGCTGATCCAGTAGATGGTCCGGCAAAGCTTTTGGTCAGTTTAACTGGCTGCTAACTAAAATAATATTCTGATTAATTTGCCCTGATCTGGTTCAGTGGAAATGCTGACCTCCAGATTGGTCCCTAAAGCTTTAGAGCAATACAAGACTTTACAGATTGTTCCAAGATTACAAATGAATAACGTTCCCTAAAGAAGGAATTGGTTTAACTTATTTCTAATATGTCAGAATCTTGATGTGATACATGTCATTGTATCTAAATTGCACCATTACGTTTTACCCGGCTGTGAATGGAGTGGTGAATGAGTGTGTATATTCAGCTAGTATATTGTGATAAAGTATGCCTCTTGTAAGAGCAACGGGACTCTAACGCTGGTCATTTATATAAAACGCATACTTGATTGGATGAGAGTGTTTTGAGAAAGTTAGTACTGTTTCTTATATGTGCATGATATATGCAATATTTCTTGTCTGAATTCAGTTCATTTAGAATAAAATACATTGAAACCAGCAGAATTCAGTCTCATGAATCACCATTTTCAGTTTTGCTGTAAAGGTGTTTCCACTTTTCAGGAATCACACAGATCCTTTGGGTTTTCCATCCTCTAAAGGAGCATTTTTGATCATGTAAAATTCTCTTTTTCAATATTTAATCGTGTGATTTGTCAAGTATTATCACACGCCAATCCAGGCAGGTCAGAAAGACTTGTGTGCCTTTTTCTTTTTTCTGTTTCTACCTTTTTACTCTGTGAAGTTAGCCTCAAGTTATTTACCTGTCTGTTTTCATCTGAGTGAGGCTGTTTTCCTGTTCATACCTGTAGCAGTACGATCTCTGTTTGTGTCAGCGCTACGTACAGGAGTTGTATTTAAATACTCCAGGACAGAAGGAAGTATTCAAATTAGATCTTCTAATAATAATAATACTGTGTTTTCTAATCTTTCTACTCTTCCTGTTTAATTTTTTCTACCTTTACAGTACATATTTTAAAGTGAATAGGACGTTTTTTAAGTTAATTCACATCTGCAAGAAACAAAGTTGGGAAAGTTTACAAACCCACAGATTTTAATACCTAGTTTTTAATTTACTATTTGAATTTTTTTTTCTGAACATCAGTGAAATCTATGGCTTTGTGAAAAGATGTGATCCAAAATTAGCTGCATTTTTCTTCACCTTTTTATTTTCCTGATGCTTTTTTCCCCCCAATAAGAGTAACAGGTTTTGTTGCCAAAAACCTAAGATAACATTCTTGTTTATTAAAGTGTCAAACTTTAATTTTAAAACTGTTTGATCCAGTCTGTAGTTAAGACAAAGTATTCATTTCTTCTGCTGTATTTAATTCCTTGCCTACAAGATGTGTGATTGCTTTTTATAGCATTATTCTGCCTTGCAGCGTAAGGTCATTCCCAGTGCAATATGTGGCATTTGCCTGAAGAGTAAAGAGGCCAACAGGAGAGGCAAACCGGAGGCTCTCATTCACTGCTCCCAGTGTGAGAACAGCGGTGAGTCTGCTCGCTCTCGTCTTTATGATTTTAGTATTTTCTACAACACTTGGTGTAAATACTCAATAATATTTAAATAAGTGAAATTATACTCATGTTTAGGTTGTTGTAAAAGGGTATGTTGAGCAGAAACGTTTGAGGTTTTTCACTTTAACTTAGTTTTTTACTTTAAAGCTTAGTATTATTGTTGGTCATTGTTGTTTCGAATGATGTACCCTTACTGCAGAGGACGATTGTAGATATTTATTTTTTAAATTGCTGATGAAATATCAGTATAATATAGTTATCATTTTGAATCTCCTGTAAAAGAACACGTTCATACAAACTTCACAATGTTTGTGTCTCATCTGTGTGCATATGTGAGCTTAATGTTTATACGTTTGTTGTTGCTGTGTTTCCTTCTCTTTTGCTCCCCGTCACACGTGTTCATGTTTATAAACTTCAGGCCACCCGTCCTGTTTGGACATGAGCGAGGAGCTGGTGTGTGTGATCCAGACGTACCGCTGGCAGTGCATGGAGTGTAAGACCTGCACCGTGTGCCAGCAGCCCCACCACGAGGACGAGATGATGTTCTGTGACAAGTGTGACCGCGGGTACCACACGTTCTGCGTCGGAATGAACTCCATACCCACAGGTGAGGCGATGCAGTGGATTCTGATGCACTAAAACAATGTGTGAAGGTTTTTTTATATTCTGTTTGGGTCATTTTTTTTCAATCTGCCACATTATTTGTGACAGAGCTGCCAAATAAGGTCTGGACTTACTAACTACAATTTCATCGTCTTCATTCTTCTCTCCCTCTTGGTCAGACTCCAACATGTAAATAAAAGGTTTCTGCGCTGCTATATAGTTGTAAACCCCTCTATCACTAGAATGGACTGGTCTGGAACCTGGAGAGGGGCGTGACATGAAGCGCTTCCTTCAGATGTAAAGGAACAGCATCAAAACGAGTTGATCTAAGACACATCTCAGAAAAGGGGTGAAAGAGGGGCTTGTGGAGTTACAATGATTAAATCAGACCAAAGCATTGCAGTTCCCCTTTATATAGATCCCAACTGAATGATTTAATTGTGGAAAAATAAGGATTCAAAACTATGATGTGTGTTTTAGTATAATTGCCTTGTAAGACTGTTTTTTCTTTTTTTTTTGCTGTGATGGACTTGCGACCTGTCCAGGGTGTACCCCGCCCCTCGCACTGTGATGGCTGGATATGGGCACCAGTGACCCCCGTGACCCTTAAAAAAAAAAAAAGGAAGAAACGGGTATAGATAATGGATGGATGGATGGATGGACTGTTTTTTCCTAAATACACCACCTTGTGGGAACCCACTGCTCCATATGGGGTCCAGAAAGCTGTTTTTCGGTTAGGCTGTAGAAATGTATGAAAAATGAATGGAAGTCAATGCAAACTCCCCATGAAGATAGAAACGTGATATTCGTGTGTGTTCGTCAGTGTGTTTTATCTGCAAAATAAAACATCTGAGTGAACGGTCCTCACTTGGCAGCTACACATCACAGGGGAAGGGAGAAAAACAGACTTACATTTATTATTTTATGATATTTCTTCATGTATTTGACCTTATTTTCGATCATTTTTTGTATTTTTATTTTGTATTTATAACTAAGAACTGATTGTGTCTCCGCAGGTCATTGGATATGTGAAGTTTGCGACAAAGACTTCACCACACCTAAGAAGAGAGGAGCAGTCAAAACACCTAAGAAATCAAAGTCAGCTCAAAAATAATTAACTCAACAATTATAAGTCCAATTTATCTACGAACACACTGTCAATAATTTGTTCTAATATATCAGGGATTTTTTTAAAAACATTTTGTCTTAGTATAACCTTAAAATGATCAAGAAAACCGAATAGGTGAAATTGTTAAAAGTAAAACAAAGAAAAAGACAATAACTTGAGTTTAATTCCTTTGTTACATTTTACATGTGTTTGTAATTAACAGATAAAATGTGTGCTGTATCCACTCTCTTTTGACATCTGATGTTTGACAAATGTAGATAACATGGGGCGTTATCATTGTCTGACCTCAGTCAGAATCAGAACTTACCTCCAGGAAACGAGCCGTGTCGTTTCTGTCTTGTGACATTTGTGCAGCTATAAACCGAGTTAAAATAATTTCAGTGAAACCAATGGTGCTTTTTGTCCTGTACTACTGGAACATTCATGATTTTTGGGGACTGTTTTAACAACATTTCAACAACAGCTGTCTTTTTGTGTTTGTATTTTATTATGTCTACTTTGTGTTTATATTTTTAAAGATAGGGACAGTGGTGGGCATTTTGTTTTTTAATAAATGCTGCTTCAGTTCCTGTTTAGTCACTCCTGTGACTGATTGTTGGAGTTTTCAGGTTTGTATCTCAGCTTTGCTCTGCTTTCGTTGTACTGAAAGAAAACCACTTTTATTTACACTAAATTTGTGTGAAAATTTAGCAGCCATGTGCATTTTTTTTATTTGTGTTTTGCAATAATGATTGATAATAACTTGGTTATTTGAGAAATGTGTTTTTTTAGTAATGATTTTTTTGCTTGTTTTTGGAATAAAAGACACTTTAAAGGCTAATAAGAAGCAGTTGTTTATTTTTACATTTGTTCAATTTACTGCATTAGATTTAGCAGAAGCATAAAACTTGATACTGCTGTTTGAAAATAGTCTCAAAATTCTTATTTGTCCATTTTAATGTTTAAAAATAAATATTTAATCTAAACTAATCATGTAAATTATAGTTAAAGTTGTTCAGATGTGACATTATTGTCATTGCTAAATTAGCAATACTTAAAATATCTCAATGATATTCTGTTTTATGTTATTTTAGATTTTGTATGTTTGTTTATTCTGAGAATACAGTATAATATTTTGGTCTGTCTTGTTTCTAATTTGATTAAAATATTAATACACTGAATTAATGGTATTTTCTTTTTTTTTTTTTTTACAAAAAAGGAACATTTTTGGTTGACTAAATATTTTTTTGTGTGAGTTGCTAAGCCATAATAAAGTCCTAACATGTGAAATATTAGGTTTACTGTTCAAAATTTTATGCAAGCTTTGGTACAGAAATTTTATCATTTAAATTGAAATTTCCAGTGTTTGTTTGATAAAGATTTTGTTCATTTGTAGTTTTTTTACATAGGGAGCCAACTATCTTATTAAAGTTGGACAGGCTCTTCAAAGCAGATATCCATATTTCCTGGTCATAATTATTATTTTAGCTATCAGGACAGCTATTCATCCTATTCACAATAAATGTATTCTCAAACATCAGTCCTCCTCAGACAAATTATGTTACCATTGGGCTTTAAGCCCCAAATATCCACTAGTAATCTCATCTAAATTTAAATCAAACTATATCTGAAATAGAATTTATACTTCGAGAAACACTTAATCTGTCAATGTTACTATTCACATTTTACATGTCAAACATGAATGTCAACATACATCAACAAACTTTTTTTCATTATATTTTGTTGTTTTCAGGACATTATCTACAGGTCACCACAAATAGGTGTTTTAGTGGTCACACCTGTATATTACAAAATGCATGTAAAAAAGTATTGTTTACGTTACAGGTCCCATCTTGTTTATGTGTTTTACACCAAACCGTCGGTGGGGGCGCTGTTTCACAAGAAGCTACTGAATCAACGCCGCTAATCACTGTAGAGGAAGAGGCTGCCATATTGCAGTGATACAGCGAGTTTGTTCGATCTTCTGTTTTGTCAGCCTTGTGTTTCAATAATGCTTTCAGCTCAGAGTTTTGGAGATCCTGGAAAAATGAAAGACTATCATTACACGGGTCCAGTAGAACACAAGTTTTCGCCGTATGCCTTCAACGGAGGGTCAGTTATTACTTTTAAATTGCAGCTAATTTAGCCTTGAAGCTAACGTTAGCAAACCAGTCAGCTATCAAACATAAACTCTGAAAGCTATATAGAAAATGTACTATATAGAGATTTTTTTTAATGTAAGAACTTTAATACTTTAATCTTTATATTTAAATTTAACACTATAGTACAAAATGTATAAAAGTAACAGTTTCAGTTTCGTATTTGCTTCCGCTAGCTGTTCGTGTTTACCGATGCTACGATGTTTTACCAGTTTCTTTGAACTAACCTGTGATTTTTAACTCTCAGGACCGTACTAGCTGTTGCTGGGGACGATTTTGCCATTGTAGCATCAGATACCAGGCTGAGTGAAGGCTACTCAATCCACAGCCGGGACTCCCCCAAATGCTACAAGCTGTAAGTGCAAAGTCACTTTTCAGGAAGGATAATGATGAAAAGCAGTGTAGTTATTAGCTATTATTTGGTCTAGTTCTGTACATCCACCACATCAGAACACAGTGCTGTAAACATTATTTTAATCTTTAAGCTATCTGTTTCAGTAAGCATGTAGCTGAATATTGGGAATATAAATATATTAATCTTAATGTTAAAGTCACTGGTTATTCCTGATCCTTGTGTTTCACTTTTCTTACAGGACAGACACAACTGTCCTCGGCTGCAGTGGTTTCCATGGTGACTGTCTAACGCTGACAAAAATCATTGATGCTAGACTTAAGGTAAGCCGTTTTTTGTTTCACTATGCATATCTATCATGATAGAAATTTGGTCTGCGACTTCTGATACTCCCTGTTGTCCTCACACTTCATTAAAAATGCAGCATGAAGGATAAAAAAGTTTTTAAAGTCTTAAAGCATTTTACATATCCATCCCTGCTACACGAATGTCAAACTATATTGAACTAAGTTCAGGATTTAAATACATTAAAGTTACATATTTGCCAATTAGTTGTAGCCAAATAATTTGTTTTATGAAATTGTTTCATGTTAGCCAGAGATCTCACGTCACTACTAGATTATATTCAAATAAATATTATTTCTTATCTCTCAGATGTACAAACACTCAAACAATAAGACTATGACCAGTGGAGCCATTGCAGCCATGCTGTCTACCATCTTGTACAGCCGGAGGTTCTTCCCATATTATGTCTACAACATAATTGGTGGACTAGATGAAGAAGGTTAGTACTATTATATAAAAATTGTAAATATTGTATTTCAGTTACATTTTGGTTGAGGTGTATGTTTTGTCTTAAGAAAACATTAAAATGTTCCCTATGTTCTTGTAATTCTTTTAAAATGTGGTCTTGAATGTGTGTGAATCAGGCAAAGGAGCAGTGTACAGCTTTGACCCAGTGGGCTCCTACCAGAGAGACACCTACAAGGCTGGAGGATCTGCCAGCGCCATGCTGCAACCGTTACTAGACAACCAGGTAGATGACTAACACACACTTACTCCCCTCACTGTGGAGAAGTTGGCGCAGTCTGACTCTTTCCAAAATTTCCTCTCACAGATTGGTTTCAAGAACATGGAAGGAGTGCAGCATGTTCCTCTGACTCAGGAAAAGGCAGTTCAGTTGGTCAAAGATGTCTTCATCTCCGCTGCAGAGAGAGATGTCTACACCGGAGATGCCCTTCGGATCTGCGTCATCACTAAAGAAGGCCTTAACGAGCAGACTATACCACTGAGGAAGGACTGAAGAAGAAAAATGTTTCTAACATTCATGGGATTTCTCTTTGGTTCCTCTGTTCAACCTTCACTCTGCTGATTTCCCTTCTTTTCCACCAGGTTTCTCAACATAGGTGTGTTGATCCTGAGGTTTACTCAAGTTTAAGTTGAGGTTCTTTTTTCTGCAAAGCATCCTAGTTCAAAAGACCTTTCAACTTTAGATCAACATTCCTATTCTGAGAAGTCAGCTCATTACCTTCCATTGCCTAGACTGGCCTCTGGATTTGTTCATTACATGTTGGAGAGATTTGTGCTCAGCTTTTCTTTTTACATTCTTAATAAATGTAAACAAATAAAAAAATTTGTTTTTCTTCACTACTTGTGTTTGCATTAAGGTTTGCTTTTCCTGTTAATTTTTTAACTATGAACAAAGGGGGAAATTATTATTTTTTTTTGTAATTTTTAAATTTCACAAAGACTTCAAACTTATGAAGATGGCTTATAATGGTTTGCAGTGTAGTAAAATGCTTTGGTCAGAATAGTACAACTAGTTTGATAAAACTGAGTCCAAATGTTTTTTGTTTTTACTTGAATTTTTTCACAGCTGATGCTGATCTTTTGAAATCGGGTTAGCAAAAGGCCGTTATCAAACTCCATTTTTACATTTCCAACCAACATTTATTTTCTTTAACTGAAGATTTAATAATTGTTTAATAAAAGTACATATTTAACAACTTAAAACTTGAGCACTTAAATATATATTGATATGAAAGACTAAATTATATTGTATAGTAAGGTACATGTCTTAAGTATGCCACAGGCTTTTTAAATGTTTAAAAGTTGGGCAACCTCAATTTAAAACTTGATTAAAATAGTCCCGTTGATTTAAATTATATATCTAATTTTAGAATAAAAAATCTGGGAAACAGCACATTTCCTCATTGAGCATTTTGGATGAGAAAAGTTTTAATTCAGAATTCATTTCACTTTGAGTTCAGATACTTTGTCATGTACCTCTTTACTGCTATCTGGAGACAAACTTTCAGAAAACTAAGTTTTAGAAACTCTTTAAAAGCTCACACTACCTTTGAGGAACAAAAATATTCTACTGATGGTTGTGAGTTTCCTATGATTATGTGACTACAAAGCACAAGATTACAATATAAAAAAGTGAGGGCACTAAGAATTTATAAATCACCAAAAAAGATTTGTGAAGAACACTAAACCAAGTCTCTGATTAGTTGAAGAAAATAAAACACTTAACTTTCCCTCTTTATTAACCCAAATTAATCAGCATTAATAAGTGTTTACATAACTGATGAACAAAAACTGTTGTACAAACTCAGACATTCTTTAAGCATAGTACTGAAGGTTTGCCTTCTTCTTGGCCTGAACCTCCAGGATTCCCTCCATGTAATCCTCGTGGTTCAGCTCTGTGGCTCCACGACGCAGCGCAATCATACCGGCCTCCACGCACACGGCCTTACATTGGGCTCCGTTGAAGTCGTCGGTGCAGCGGGCCAGCTCCTCGTAGTTGACATCTGGACTGACGTTCATCTTGCGGGAGTGAATCTGCATGATGCGAGCTCTCGCCTCTTCATTTGGCATGGGGAACTCTATCTTCCTGTCCAGACGTCCTGAGCGAAGCAGAGCCGGGTCCAGGATGTCCACTCTGTTGGTGGCAGCAATGACCTAAAAAATATAAACAATACAACTAGGATCCAATCTGAGGTCACCGTGGAGGGAAGAGGTTACTGTAGTGAATGCTTTTTGGTTGTGTTAATAAACTTTATAAAGTCTTGGCATGCTTACCTTGACCTGCATATTAGGCTGAAATCCATCCAGCTGGTTGAGCAGCTCCAGCATGGTCCTCTGCACCTCTCTGTCTCCAGCTTTCTCGCTGTCAAACCTCTTGGTGCCAATGGCGTCCAGCTCATCAATGAAAATAATAGACGGGGCTTTCTCTTTGGCCAAGGCGAAGGCGTCCCTAACCAGCTTGGCTCCATCACCGATAAACATCTGGACCAGCTGTGGACCAGCCAGCTTCAGAAAAGTGGCCTTGGTCTGAGCAGCGCAGGCCCTGGCCAGGAGGGTCTTTCCTGTACCAGGTGGTCCATACATCAGGACCCCCTTGGGTGGCTGGATGCCCAGGTTTTCAAACTTCTCTTTGTGGTTCATAGGCAAGACTATAGCCTCCACCAACTCTTGGATTTGCTTATCAAGACCTCCTATGTCACTGTACTGCTCTGTGGGGCGCTCATCCACTTCCATGGCTTTGACTCTGGAGTCATACTCGGTGGGCAAGGTCTCCAGGATCAGGTAGGAGTCTTTGTTGACTCCAACCAGGTCTCCAGGCTTCAGCTTCTCCGCGTCCACAAGCCCGATCACCGGCAGGAAGTATGTCTGTCTTGTGGAGGTTTTAATGACGGCGCACTTTCCTTTTCTCTGGGAGTCCAGATCCACGTTAGCCCCGTCCTCCTCCTGGTCGTTGGGGTCCACATCCAACAATTCGATTACGTTGGAAACCAAGTACGGCAGCGTTTTGTTCACTTTGATCTTCTCCGTGTTTTCTTTGATTTTATCCTTCATGGCCTGCAGCTCGTGAGTCACGCGCAGCACCTCGCTCTTCATGATCTTTATCTCGCTGTCGAGGAGACGAGTCCGCTGGACTATCTCCTCTGTGGACATTTTTAACACTTCTTCGCCGATGCCGTCCTCCACTTCGTCCCAAACTGATTTGTCACTCAGCGACGCCATCTTTGCTCTGTTCTGTCTGCGCTGCGCTGCGCCGCTGCCGGTGAACTGTGTGACGTGACGGAAGTTAAAGCTACCTCTTCCGGTTAGCGCCGAAGAGCAGCCTGGGTTGAAACGGATCGAGTTAAAGATAAATAATTAAGTTTGTCGACTCAACACTGCTTTAAATTGAAAAGGTTTGTGCGTATGTCGCCCAAGTATTGTATTGCTCTAAGTTACATTGTTCTAAGTTATTTGCAGCGTTCTATAAAGTTGTTTGTTTTACGGCCGCTTTAACACGTTTATCGGCATTTCTGCTAATTTCTGCTAGCTAGTCGTGTTTAAATGTTTTATTTATGTAAACTAATAATATATCGATTAAAACTACTGGTGTATTGATAACTCTGTCATGTATATGATACTTGTATTTAGTAAATATGACAGAATGCCCATGATAAATGTATATGAATTACGAATTAGTTACATTACGAAACGTTAAGCTTGCGAATGGCTTTTGTGTTTGCTACTGTCAGTGTTACTTAATGTGTTAAAGCTAAAGAGTTTGACGTTGCAGATCTTGTTTATGTTTACATGTTTGCAGGCACAGGAAGATAAATGAAGTAGAGATTAAAGAGCTAGAATTAAGAGGGTGTCTTTTTGCAGAGTTCGGTCCATTTGTTGGACTTGTTCTTACCTTGGTACCAGGTACTGGGAGAGAATCGTCAGATTTAAATTACAGTGCTGTGAGGAACTGAAAAGATGGATCAGAACAACAGTATACCACCCTTTCAGGGACTGGCATCCCCTCAGGTAACTGTTTTTTTTTAATGACACCTTTTTCTGACATTGTTATACTTTCAGCGGATTAGTGGTGGTGATTCATGAGGTGGACATGCTTTTATTTTGTAGGCTAAACATTTAGCACTGATGTAACTTAAATAACTACATCTTTATTTCCACCAAAGGTCAATCCACAACATGCAGTTATTTGATTAAAATAGTGTTTTTTGGTAATATACAGTTTACAGAAATACAAAAAGCATTTTTTTGTATTTTCAAGTATAATTTTTACATTCTAACAAATTTTTTTTGGTGCTTTTTTGTCTGATGTGTTTTAATAAGGGTGCCATGACCCCTTTGCCAATGTTCAGTCCTATGATGCCCTACGGTTCGGGCCTGACACCCCAGCCAGTACAGAACACAAACAGTTTGTCTATACTTGAGGAACAGCAGAGGCAGCAGCAGCAACAAGCAGCGGCAGCACAACAGACCAACACAGGTACTACACACAATACAGTTTTTGGTATCTGTGCCATTAGTTCTGAAATGCTAATCTTAAAATGTTATTTGTCTTTAGTTCTGTATATAAATACCAATTATTATTTTTGACCTAGGTCTTTCAGGGTCATTGGGGCAGACTCCTCAGCTGTTTCATTCCCAGACGATAACCGGTTCGACCACAACAGCGCTCCCAGGAAATACCCCATTCTCCAACACCCCAGTGACCCCCATGACTCCCGTCACACCAGCTACACCTGCCTCAGAGAGCTCTGGGATTGTACCACAGTTACAGTATGTTTCACATCCAAGTGACAGAACAGTCAAAGTATTAGTTAAAATATCCTGAGCTTACATAAAGGTACATCAGTGATTGTGTAATTTCTGTCTGTGAATGTTTTTTTTTCCACTCAGAATTAACATGGGTTTTGTGCAGCTGAATAATACTTAGTCACCCAGGAGTTTGAATTTTACTGAACTGAATTATAACCATAAAGACAAATATAGCAGGTCTTTCGTTATATATATTGTATTTTTTCAGTCCTTTAATCTCTCTTTTTTCTTTTCATTTACAATTAGAAACATAGTATCTACTGTAAATCTTGGCTGTAAACTGGATCTGAAGACAATTGCCCTGAGAGCCAGAAATGCAGAGTACAACCCAAAGGTAAGATTACAATCACCAGCTCATTGTGTCATATACATGTTGTATTATCGCTGAAATACTCCTCTTTCTCTTATTTTGTAGCGTTTTGCTGCTGTCATTATGAGAATACGAGAACCTAGGACCACTGCTCTCATCTTCAGTTCTGGGAAGATGGTCTGTACTGGAGCCAAAAGGTCAGAATTTAGTTTATTTTTCTAACCTAAAATGTAAGGTTTCTCTGTAATTTATTTTTAGTGCCACCTGCAAGCTCACAGCTTTTATTTTTTGTAAAATATTCTCACTAGCTTTCTTCTCTACATACAATTTTTCCTTATTTTTATATCTTTGGGGTGACTCTAATCGATTCACACTTTCCAGTGAGGAGCAGTCAAGGTTAGCAGCTAGAAAATATGCACGTGTGGTGCAGAAGCTTGGGTTCCCCGCCAAGTTTTTGGACTTCAAAATTCAGAACATGGTGGGCAGCTGTGATGTGAAGTTCCCAATTCGACTGGAGGGATTAGTTCTCACACATCAGCAGTTTAGCAGGTAAACATTTACTTTTAGAACAGACCGTCTGCAAATAAAGCTTGAAATTATTTAAAGTGTATATAATTTATTTTAGTTCTGTTTTTAATAAAATATCTTGTTTTGTAGTTATGAGCCAGAGCTATTCCCAGGATTGATTTACAGGATGATCAAACCCAGAATTGTTCTCCTCATTTTTGTGTCTGGAAAAGTAGTACTTACAGGTAAGGCTTGTGGACTGAAAAAGTAGTTTAATTTTTTTTTTACTGTGCTTTTAATTAAGGTTGCAAATTATTCAGATAATTCCAAGTAGAAAATTATTACTGATAAATATGTGTTAATGTATTTCTATAGGAGCCAAAGTAAGAGCTGAGATCTACGAAGCATTTGAAAACATTTACCCCATTCTGAAAGGATTTCGCAAAACAACGTAGAACCTGGAAATTCTTTCATACCTTCCCAACTTTGTTTTTTAAACTCTTAAAGCTTCTTCTCTCTTTTTTTTTTTTTTGTTTTTTTACTTTGAAGTACAGTTTAATGTTAACCTTTACAGGTGGACTGCTGTTGTACAAAGTTGTGACATTATCTCTCTTTTCTGTTGTTGTTTTAATGTGATTTTAAAGGTCATTTTTCCTATGTTCAGATCACATATAGGATTTTAAATTTACATCTGTTTTGTTTTTTTTTCCATCACAGAACTAATTGTACATATGACTGTAAGAAAATGTAAAATATTGATAAGAAGAGCAGTTTAACTGAGATTGATCTGTTCTATTTGAAACTGTTTTAAATCCTTTTGTACAGTGTTTTTTGTATTTTTTTTAATTTTCACATCAAATTTTATTGAGACTTGTCCAACGTATAAATTCCTAATGATTTATGCCTTTAAATTACGTATTACGTTTTACAGCAAAAGTTTTAATCAGGTTATTTGCTTCTCCAGAGTTTTATTTACCTTTTAATTAGGGTACATTACAGACATTAACTTGTTACAGATTGGAGTTGGTTTAACAAAATTTCTATTGAAAGAAAGAGGGTCCGTTGTAATTACAGAGAAGTATTTAATGGTTAAACTTGAGCGTGTACATATATTTTTGTATTCATTGGGAAGAAGTGACTGACCAGAAACTGAAAACAACTTTAAATTTTTGAACCATCTAGATTTCTGCCATGTAGATTAACCAGAATCAAGAAGTCATGCCCGTTTTATCTACATTTTAAATCAAGCACTAAGTGGCAGTATGTTGGCAGAATTTTCTTTTTTTTTTGTTTTGTTTTATAAATTTGGTTCATTTCAAATTTGGATGAGTGTTGGTTGTCGTAGCTTTTTCTGGTTGTCTTTTTATTTGGACAATTATTTTAAAGTGAATGTGCACTGAGCACTTCTTGTGTGTTAAACACACAACCAGTCTCACCTCTGACAACCATCTAAACATTTTGCTGTCAACCAGTTCAGTGTTTTGTACAAAGTGCATTTGGGTGACACGTGAAGTCAAGTAAATTCAGTTGGTATCTGTTTCAGCTGACTTTTGTTCTGCTGACTCACAGATTAAAAAGCTTGCATCAAATTCTTCTGAAACTGTTCATGTGCTGCCCTGTGCATTAATAAATCTGTACATACTGACAATGTGTCTTTGTTTTAATGTTTTAGTCTTTTTAATCTCCAAATCTATTCTGAATTCAGCTGTTTTGAATTAAATTTTGTTTTAGTAAATAGGTCTGATCCAACTTATTCTTATAACTTGGGCTGTGAGACTGACTGTGAGGGCGTGACACTGACCTGTTCCGCTGAGGGGGCGGGGCCGCCGCTCTGCCTTCAGATGAGGAGCTGATCACCAGCAACCTATCATCTCGGTCTTTATTTGCCTGTTTATAGGTGGATTATATTTATTGCTGTGGTACCATTCCTGGGACCCATAATAGTTATGTTCTCTGACAAAAGTAAATTTTGCATGTCCTTTGGAAGTCAATGTTCCAGAGTCTGAAGGAAGAGAAGAGAGGAACAGAATCCACGTTGCTTGAGGTCCAGTGTAAAGTTTCCACAGTCAGTGATGGTTTGGAGTGCCATGGCATCTGCTGGTGTTGGTCCACTGTGTATTCTGAGGTCCAAGGTCAATGCCGCCGTCTACCTGGAAGTTTTAGAGCACTTCCTGCTTCAGACCAACTTTATGGAGATGCATATTTTATTTTCCAACAGGACTTGGAACCTGCACACAGTGCCAAAGCTACCAGTATCTGGTTTAAGGACCATGGTCTCCCTAATTGGCCAGCAAACTTGCCTGACCTTACCCTATATAATTTATATGGCGTTATTGTGAAGAAGATGCAATATGCCAGACCTAACGATTCAGAAGAGCTGAAGGCCACAATCAGAGCAACCTCGGCTCTCCTAACTCCTGAGCAGTTCCACAGACTGATCCACTCCATGCCTCTCCGCATCGCTGCAGTTATCCAGGCAAAAGGAGCTCCAATAAAATATCAAGGGCTGTACATGCTCATACTTTTCATGTTCATACTTTTCAGTTGACCAACATTTCAAGAAATCCTTTTTTTTTTTTTGTATTGTCTTAATATCTTAATTTTCTGAGATACTGAATTTGTATTTTCATTAGTTGTCAGTTGTAGTCATCAAAATTAAAAGAAATAAACATTTGAAATATATCAGTCTGTGTGTAATAAATGCATATGACACACAAGTTTCACTTTTTAAATGAAATTACTGAGATAAATCAACTTTTTCATATTCTAATTGTATGACCAGCAGCTGTATACATTCCTTATTGACAAAGGGTAACCTTGGCGGAGTCCAACTCTCACCAGAAACAAGTCCAACTTACTACCGGCAATGCGGACCAAACTCTGGCACCAGCCGTACAGGGACCTAACAGCCCGTATTAAAGGGCTTGGCACCCCACACTCCCGGAGTAGCCTTGAGGGACATGGTTAAACACCTTCTCCAAGTCCACAAAACACATGTAGACTGGTTGAGTGAACTCCCATGCACCCTCCAGGACCCTGCTGAGGGTGTAGAGCTGGTCCAGTGTTCCACGACCAGAACACAAAAACCACACTGTTCTTGTTTCTGTGACTCTGAAAACTTTAAGCTGCAGTTGGCTGATCTGTTCTCTACAGTTTGTAGTCCAGCTCTCTGGTGATCCACTGACTGAACATCAGAACCTTATGAACAATATCGAAAGTCTCTGAGTAGTGAAAGAACGCATCAGTTTGTTTGTTTTTTTAGCATGGTTACTCTCTTCTTTAGCCCAAACAAGTTTCTTCTGCTTATTGCCGGTCCTTAGCAGTGGTGTCCTAGCAGCTATTTTACCATGAAGGCCTGATGCACAGTCTCCTCTTAACAGTTGTTGTAGAGATGTGTCTGCTGCTAGAACTCTGTGTGTCATTGACCAGGTCTCTAATCTGAGCTGCCGATTTCTGAGGCTGGTGACTCGGATGACCTTATCCCCCTCAGCAGAGGTGACACTGGTCCTTCTTTCCTGGGGCGGTCCTCATATGAGCCAGTTTTTGTAGCGCTCGATAGTTTTTGCGACTGCACTTGGGGACTTTTTCAAAGCTTTCCCAATTTTTCAGACTGACTGACCTTCATTTCTTAAAGTAATGATGGCCACTCGTTTTTCTTTACTTAGCTACTGTTTTCTTGCCATAATACAAATTCTAACAGTCTATTCAGGAGGACTATCAGCTGTGTATTCACCTGACTTCTGCACAACACAACTGATGGTCCCAACCCCATTTATAAGACAAGAAATCCCACTTATTAAACATGACAGGGCCCACCTGTGAAGTGAAAATCATTTCGAGTGACTACCTCTGGAAGCTCATCAAGAGAATGCCAAGAGTGTGAAGCGGTAATCAAAGCAAAAGGTGGCTACTTTGAGGAACCTAGAATAAGACATATTTTCAGTTGTTTCACACTTTTTAAGTATATAATTCCATGTGTTAATTCATAGTTTTGATGCCTTCAGTGTGAATCTACAATTTTCATAGTCATGAAAATAAAGAAAACTCTTTGAATGAGGTGTGTCCAAACCTTTGGTCTGTACTGTAAAACATATATTTTGTTCTATTCTGTTAAAAGCCCTGTTAGATGATTAAAGGCAGGATTTTGATTTGCTGAAAAGCTTTAATAGTACAGTATTATTTATTTAATCTTTATTAAGCCAGTTTGGTCAATAGAGAACTTATTAATTCCTAGTATAAAAAAAAGCTGTCCTATGCACTAAAGTAGAAGTAAAATTCTGATTAAACAATATTTTGTGAATATCTGAAGTTTTAGAAAGACAAGTCAGTCATGTTATTAAATACATTTATATAACTGAAATCTGGTTAAAGACTTAATATCTGTCATATAAATTACCCAAATCTTCTCAGAAAAAAAGAACAGCATTGTGAAGCTAAATAAATGTAGACCAATATATTTATTATATGTTTAGAATAAAAAAATAAGTCTTCCTTCTGCAGGGCAAGATGAATATTTCTCTGTGGACATGTTTCTTGATGGTTTCAGGAAAAATACATGAAACCATTTAATTTGGCAGCAGCTCGTTTCAGTCAGCTCTCGGACTAAACCATGATCTCAACTAAATAAAGAGCTCATTCATGTGTTTTTGTCTGCGTGTGCTGATCTGAACTGAAGTCCTGCTTCCAGATGAACTCCTGGCAGTACTGGTCGTCATGGTTACAGCTGTCAGAGCAGGTGTAAACAACCAGAGTCCCCCAGTCGATGCTAGCGCCTGTCGAGTCCACACACAGGCTGTACAACAGCTGAGGCATCACCTACAGACACAAACGTGATCAAAACATGTTTTACTCTTAAGCAACAAAACGTATTCATTAACATATCGGTCCATATTGATAAAGTACACAAGTTAAAATACTGTTACAACCTGAAACTCAAATGTCCGCTTGGCGCCACAGGTGCATGGTGGGATATCCTCTTCTGAAGGGATGTGATGAGAGGAGACCCACAGAGAACAGCCTCCTCGACTGTAACGGACCACCTGGATGAGATGACACCAAGTCAAATATATAGCCTAACCCTGACCCTTTACCCTTAAACTAACCACTCCAGTACACACCTGACCCTAAATCTAGCACAAACTTAATTCACAACTTGGTCCTCAACCTAACCCACCCAAAATAGTTAAATATATATATAGCTGACATCACCAAGAGTGTCACAAAAAAAATCAGCCTCAAAACTCATGGGGACCGGGATTTTGGTCCCCACAGAGCGTTCAACCCCCACGAGGATGCAGTTTCCTGAAAAATCATCCCCACCGAGTTGCAAAAACATGTCCACACACACACACCTGATGCGGCTCTGAGGCGATCCTCTTCTTGAACTGCTGGAAAACTTTGTTGTCTTCAGTCTCATGCATCGCCATCTCATCCAGATCCGCCTCTGCCAGAGCTGATGGGCAACAGATATGATTAAAGAACTGTCTAAATAATAAAATTTGTTAAGCTGCTACTAAAAAAACACCTTTATAATGTGAATAAAACAACCCCAAGCATTTCAAATGTTGTAAAACATCAACTTACTGTCTGCTAATGAAGGAGCATCAACACTCTTCTGGAGGCAGCCCTCTTCTTCCTCAGCCTCTGCATCTTCCTGCTCCTCCTCCTCAGGCTCAGTAACAAGCTCCAATTCAGGAAAAAGAACAGGAGAAGGTGTGACAGTAGAGGCCTCTAGATTTAGAGAAAGACACAGCAGCAGATAAAAAAAATAGATTCTTGCTCTGAGTCCGGACAGACCGTGACTCTGAGCTGAAGCTGGATCCAACTGTACCTGGACTGCAGCACTCCCTCTTGTGTGAGTGTTTCCAGTGGATGGTCTGGTGCGGTTTCCCACAGTAGGTTATGGCGTGACAGCGGGAGCAGGCCTTGTTGCCCGAGCAACCACACACCCAACACAGTTTAACCCCAGAGACAGGTAACACACGATGGTCCTCCTCTGGATCGCTTTGGGGTTCATCTTCTAAACATAAAACCCCACAAAAAGGAAACAAACATGGTGATTCTAACAGCCTGGTTTTTACAAGAAGATGATAGAAAAGGTAAATTTGGTTAGACAGCGGTGTGTAATATCTCACACATATGACCATAAAAAAATAATGGTGAAAGCAAAACACAATGAAATATTAAACAAGCACCCTTTATATTTAAAGCGATGTCGTGTACTTTACTTTTTTTACACAACTGCATATATTAAGCTACTTAAATATTTAATTCATGATAAATTCAAGTGTGATAAGAAATGTAAAGACACAAGGACAAACCTGGAGGAGGCTCGTAGGGGTAGAAATCATTCTTTCTGGGGAGCTGACTCCTGAACACTAGTGTAAAAGACAAAACAGTTAAAAGATTGTGAAAATTGTAGTATAATAACTGATACAGCATGATTAAGTTAGAGAAGCAATGGACTGTAGGCACCTTTGACACAGCGGTTGTCATTTCGTGAATAGCACTCAGGAGTTCTGCAGCAGAACAGAAATAGGGTTCTGTGAAAACTTCTGTCCTGACCCGATATTGGAGCATACACCTGCAGCAGAATTACACAGTGGTTTCTAAAGAGAAATGCTATAACCACAAAAAACAACAACATTGTGTTGCAGGGAAAAAAAAAAGAGTGAAAAGTTAAAAACCGTTTAAATGTTGAACAAAATTGTTACAGGTCTCTCTTGTATAGGAGACTATTTGCTACAATGAGATGACCTCTCTAAATAAAAGTAAACAGTATGAGTATAACTGGAACTGGTGCGCGTTATTTTAAAGTCGGCTAATAGCTGTTCTTTAAAATAAACTATAAAATAAATATATATCATGTCCCTCTATGACAGGTGTTCGTTTTCGTCAAATGATAAAATCAAAACAGTGGGAAGAATAACTACAGTGGCTCCAAAGACCCCCTCCCTCCTCCAGGACACCAACCTGCAGCAAGAACACCATCGGCAGCTGGCAGACCTCACATTGTAGAGCGAACACGGAGGGTAGGCCTGTCCGGCTGAGCCACGCCGGCCTCCCGCCGACTTTACTGGGGAACTGTGAGGCCCGAAGCCGCCACGGCTCCGCTTCTTCAAGGAAACCCAAAACTACCTCTGCCAAAGACATGTTAGTGTTTTTAAATCAAAATTTAGTGAACAGCCTTCTGACTGATTGGAACTAACAAAACAAGCGCAACACATGCTAGTACAGCTGCGAGTATCGTCCGTACGGAAACACCAGCAGCCGCAGTTTTTAGTTCCGCAGTTAATGAAATTCTCACAGTAGAAGTAGAAACTCGCGTTAAGGAATTTATCTGATGTATGGAATTTTTTAAGCAACATGGCTTGTGATAAAATTTTATATCCAAATCTTTTATGATAAAACGTCATGTGTTTAATTGATTATGTCCATTAGATGGCGCAAATGTTTCGCTTAAGAAGATAAAAAGACATGTAGTTAAACAAACGCCCACTTTAATCTCCGGAGACGAAAAAATAAGTCAACTCATATGCATCAGATGAATAATAACAACGCTGGAAAGTACCTAAATAACTCAAATGCTATATTTTTCTATTGATCTAACTAGATTGTGTGTGTGCTCATAAATAAATTTAACTTGACTATGACTTGTATTTTATTGGAATACATAATTTTATAAGCTATTCAGAGCACTTACTGTATATCCTGCATGTAATTTATTTGACAGACCTAAAACTAAGTAATGAAAGTCATATTTACATGTTTTTATAACATATAACATGAATTGCTATGAACTAGTAAAGTATTACTAATTTTAAGTACAAATCCAGAATGTAATGTAATATAATGTGCAAATGGGTTGAGTTCCCTTACATTTAATTATGTATGCTTTGAAAGAAATTTCAAAAAAATACTGAAAAGTGGGCAAAGTTACAAGAAAGACAAAGTGAACAAACTGAATAACCTTTTGCAAATTAACAGTGTGAAATTCTTTCTTTCTTTCTTTCTTTCTTTCTTTCTTTCTTTCTTTCTTTCTTTCTTTCTTTCTTTCTTTCTTTCTTTCTTTAAATTTTTTTCCAAAAAGGACAACACAGAGGATTTTCTGTTCTCTTTCAGCTAATAGTTTTCTGGTGCTTTTTTGTGCAGTCTTTGTTAGATGTTATTATTAAATTATACATGGACTGTAAAGCACCTTTCTATCCAACCAGGATACTCAAAGCTCTCACACTCTATTCCTAACACTAACCTAAACCAAAACTCAATTCATACCATACCTCTAAACCTATAGTAAAGTACAGTAGAGCTCAAAAAAAGTGATGACCAGGACAAGGTCCTAACTTTACACTAAAGACCTCTCTTATTAACTATTTGCAAGTGGTCCTCACTCTGCAACAGAAACAAGTACACTAAAACACACACACACACACACACACACACACACACACACACACACACACACACACACACACACAGAGGCGCTCAGTGATGTCACGGAAGGGGAGTTCTGGTTCGGACAATCACTGACCAGCACTAATCAAACCTACGCTCTTTCACTCCAGGTTTTATGGTTAATAACTTATTGGACCGTAAAGTTAAAATGGACTCGGCTGAAGTTTTCAATCCTGTGAAGAAAGGCGAGTGAAAGAACTCAAACTTGAATGGAAACTAGACGGAAACAGCCCGCGTCTTGTCTGTAGACCAGCTGCTCTGTGTGGACGGAGGAAGTCGGAAGAATGGACGCGTGAAAGACTGACCAAGGTCCTCTCCTCCTCCTCCATGTCACCGTCCTATCCCTGCCAGGTGCCCTCGCGGGAAAATGAAGGCTACAAGCCGGCGTCGGTATCCCCTGCTCCCGCTGTCCCACCGAGGAGAGTCAGGAGCCGGGACGGGGGCTACGGTGGAGGGAGGACGACGCGGCGGGCGGCGGCACCAGAGCGGCGGGTGAAGTGTGTCCTGGTGGGGGACGGAGCTGTGGGGAAAACCAGCCTGGTGGTCAGCTACACCACCAACGGTTACCCCACCGAGTATGTCCCCACTGCCTTTGACAACTTCTCAGGTAAAAACTCTTTCTGTCAGAGAATTAATCTAATCTAATTTAATCTGTGCATTTTAGTCATCTCTGTGTTAGATTAGATATATCTTAAAATTTCAGCAATGAATGAAAATCAAAAGAAAAAAAACAAGTCCAGAGGACCTTATATTTTATTTTTGATTTTTGTACCTGGATGATGCATCATATGGAGAGCCATTGCAGCCAAAATAAAATAAATAAATAAATGGGTGAAATAAATAAAAAATTAGTAAAATAACTCGAAAAATGAAGAAAATGAGTGAAATAAATACAAAATTTGTTAAATAAATAATTTAGCTTTTTCT
>JARVJO010000164.1:11633096-11651225 GCA_031762555.1 Cynodonichthys magdalenae | reverse complement strand
CGAGTTATTTTACTCATTTTTTATTTATTTCACCCATTTATTTATTTATTTTATTTTGGCTGCAATGGCTCTCCATAGCATCAGGACATGAATGAAAATGTTAATTAAGAAACAATTTTAACTACTGTATGGGTCCCTCTTCATTGCAGTAAATTGATTGATAATTGGTTTTTAGAAACAGCTAATTCCAAACAAAATCACTAAATCTTGGAATGGGGACAATTTCATTTTGACAATAACTTTACTAAATTATTAGTCATGATGGAAAGTAATTTAAAATAAGTCACCAGAATATATTTTTTATATAATATTTTAGACTGTTTGGTCACTGTGACACAATGTTTTTGAACATTTGTGAATCTTAAAATCTAAACATCTCCCATGTGTGCTGCTGCTTATTATGGTCTGTTTTTATGTGTTTATTTGTAGCTGTGGTATCAGTGGATGGACAGCCAGTCAAACTACAGCTCTGTGACACAGCTGGACAGGTCAGTGATCTCAATGCAAAGGCAGAAAAACACAGAAGTATTTCCAAATGCTTTTCAAATATGTGTAAATATAAGTGCTTATTTCCTTCCATGATTTGATGCATTCATGTATGCATTTTTTCAACATTTTTTTTGCCTTTTCAGACTTTATTGCATTATATAAAGACCCACAGTATGACACATCAAAGGTCCCAGGGTGAAATCAAATGAGTTGCCTGGTTTTCCCCGTTCCCACCAGTCCACTGGAATACCCTTTGAAATGGTTTAAAACAAATGAATCTGCAAATGTACAACACATTATATTGATTTAAAACATTTGCAGTCTGAATGAGTCCAGTGAAGGGAAGGCAAATATACTGTTTCTGAATTTCTTTACTGGTCACAGCTTAAAAAAACTAAACTTTCTGAATAACAGGAGCAGGTTTTATATATGAAAGGTTAAAACTAGACCCCAAAATAGATTTTGTGTAAGTGGGTTCTTGTCTGGGAAACTATGTCTCTGATAGGTTTTTCCTTGGAAAGATGAATTCCTTTGTAAGCAGGAAGTGATGTAATGACGGTATGTCCACAGCTGCTGGAGCAGATTGCTGCCTGAAAAAAAGATAGTAAAAGATCCATATCATGAGGGACAAGCTACCACTGGTCAGATGAAGTTGTGGTTCTCTGATGAAACAAATAAAGATATGTTAGGTATGCCCGGTGCACAGTTTCGATAAGAGAAACAGACACAAACTCATTGAGGAAAACAAGCGGGGGTTATCACAGAGAGGAGGAAGGAGAGTTGAGGTGAAACCAGACCAAACTTTCTAGTTAATCATTTATTCTAGATTAAATATTTCAGTTTTTCTTCTAAACTTAGCACAAAAAGTAAGGAAATTAGTGTTTGGTAGATTATTTCTTGGTTGTAACAATGCTTCTTGGGAATAGATCTTGTTCAGTTGGAAAGCCTGTTAATTTCACTTTTAAATGGTGCTGCATTTGTAAGGAACATGCATCTGTGGGACGAGCAGTAGAGGTGAGTATGTGGGTTGCACACATGAAAAATTTACCAAATCTTCTCTGTCAAACACCTTTTTTTTTGCTGTTATTTACACTTGTTTTGAGCTTCTGGTACCTCCAGGTGCTGCCAATCAGGTGCCCGATATAAGATTTATTGCCAAGAAAAGTACAACAAATAATCTATAAAACACGAATTTCATTACTTTTTGTGCTGTGTATACAAGTTGCCTTTTTGCTCTACAGATGGGACTAATTCGGATTTTGTTCAGCTGCTTCTTCTTGTAATACCCATCGTTTCTCGTCTCCTTCACTCCTGGAACATCCAGAACTGAATGTTTCACATTGTTTTTTTAAATCTAAACGTCACATAAATCACTTGTTTTCCTGAATGAGTTTTCTTTATGGCAGTAAATCTCACAGCGACTCTCCCGCTGCCTGTCTTTCAGGATGAGTTTGACAAGTTGCGTCCTCTGTGTTACACCAGTGCAGACGTGTTCATGTTGTGCTTCAGCGTCGTCAGTCCCGCCTCCTTCCAGAATGTACCGGAGAAATGGGTCCCGGAGATTCGGAAACACGCCCCATCTGCACCCCTCGTCCTCGTCGGGACGCAGTGCGACCTCCGAGAGGATGTCAAGGTGCGCATAGGTCTCACTTTGTTTGTTTCATGTTCTGTTAATGTTTTACTGTATAAAAATATTAAACCGTAAACAAGATAATCAATCCACTTTTGCCACTTAGAACATACAAAATGTTCCCGGCTGTTGCAGTGCATTGGTGCAAGCAGAAACTATTCCTGCTCTGTTCCACCTCTCCATTAAACCTGAACATGGTAACAATAAGTTAGTTTATAAACCAAAAGCCCCTGAAGGGATGTCAGTGTTATATAATTTTAATATTTATACTGTTGTTGTTTTTACTTGAAAATTCACAGTTTCATTTTATTTGAAAGTAAAACTGGGAAATTTTAAGTTCCCATTTACACTGTTGTTCACAGCTCCCGTTGGTATTTTAACAGTGACTATTCATCTTTGTCCCACAGAGTGTCATATATTTCATCCTGTTGAGCTACATTAAAAACACAGTTAGTTTAATACAGTAACTCTCTCAGATGAGGTTGGCATACTGTAGTGTTTTTTAATCACACTTGCTGTGTTTTAATACCGAAACAACCCATAGATAAGGTATTTATTCATTATATTTTGACAAAACAGTGCAAAGTGTTTTAACTAATGCACTATAGCTGCCTATTTTTTCACAAACCACTTTGAGACTTAATCCTCAGTTCGATATGACGGGTCACATAGTTGTTCCTCAACAAGCTTTAGGGACATTAACAGTAATTGATTCTGTTTTTCTTCAGGTCCTAATTGACCTGGCCAAATACAGAGAGCGGCCCATAGACCCGGCACACGCCCGGGACTGTGCGATGGAGATTGGAGCTGTGGCCTACATGGAATGCTCCTCCCTGACCCAAAAGAATCTAAAGGAAGTGTTTGACGCAGCCATACTGGCCGGCATACAGAACCACGGCTCCCGTAAAGACTCGAGAGGGAAACAAAAACGCAGGAAAAAGCAAAGACAGAAACCGGACAAGATGAAGAGCCTGTCCAAGTCTTGGTGGAAAAGGTACTGCTGTGTGGCCTAAAGCAGACCTGTGATAGGTTCGCTTCCCACTTCGAGTGGTGGGGGGGGAATCGAAGTCAGATCACTCAGTTCAAATTTATGAACTGGTTTTGGCTTAATTTGGACTCAAAAGCTTTGTTTTTGTACAAAAGAACCTAATGCATGACTTTGCCTTAAATGTGGAAGAGAACTAAGATTTCTGCAAATTATTATTATTATTTTTTTTATTGCAGATGAGATTTACTACTGAGCCTCTGGTCTGAGCCCTTTGCACGGTGCTCCTGCGTCTATAGAGTTAAACCTACATGAACAGTACTATTATTATGGGACAAGCAGAAGATGTGATCATATTAAGGATTTGACTGATTCAGGTTTTTAAAAACCCACTTAATTCACTCTTTTTCTTCTGGAGTCTCTGTAAAATCCACTCTAAGTCTATCATGAATTTAAGCCGCCTTGTGTTGCTTTGAGAAAAGCTGGAATCTCATAGAATATAATTATTATTATCAGGGACCTAAATTCAGCCACATGCTGTCATTTTTCTAAATTGTGTCTAACTTTAGACTGGTTTATGCAGAATGAAAGAGAGCTGCCCTCTGACCAGACTTTGTCATTTAGGAATTTATGACCCAGACATGATCACCAGACATATTTAAAGCCAGAACAAGTGCAGCTGGGAGATCATTTTTCTACCACATAACTCGGGCCATTGTTATTCTTTTTGAAAAACGACTTACCAACTCGTTTTAGCTTGACCACAGACACAGCTTCCTGTTTCGCCACCCATTAATTAGTGTCAGACCTGGATTGTGCTTGTTTAACTTTAGCAGAACAATATATGATAAAAGTCAAACTTAGAGTTTAGCCTGACTTTCCTGCAACCTTTGGCTCCATGAAGGTAACAGAACCAAATTTTGAAATCTGACTCAAAGAGAGATTTCAAAACAGTCCCAGTCTTATTTTTGTTTTGAGTTGTATCTGTGGCTGCAATAATTTATCATCCTCAAATGAAAATGAAATGGTACCAGTGTGGGCAGGTTAACCATAAAGCTTCCTGTGGTGGGAGATGTCTGGGTTGCACTTGACTTTACTCAGTCTGAAGAACATTAATCAATTCATGATCACAGTGTTGCTCAATGTAAGTATTCCAGTGAGGGTTTCGGATGGCTTCTTTAGATATAAAATTAACAAATCAGTCAAAAACTGATGATCTGAATTCAGAACGATCATCGGGGCAACTGATAGTGAGGTGCAAAGCAGGCAAAAACCTATTTTTATATGTTTATACTGTTTAATGTGAGTTTGATTTATCTTTTTAAACACTTAAACAGCCTTAAATATGAGCACTTGTCTTAATGTGATACTATATTTTCAAAAACTCAGCTGGTAATATTTGTTTCTTTTGATAAAAACAGTTTCACATTAATAGCTATTGACTTAAATTTAACTTCAGTTCTAAAAAACAAAAATAAAATAAACCAAAACACAAATGTGTGTCCCTCAACTGAACAGTATTACTAAATCAAAAGTAAAATTCACTAATATTTATTATATTTTTTCTGTCTACATGTAAATACATCTTTGTGTGAGAACCTCTGAAACAAAAGGATCAAATTAGCTGCAGCTTGTCATTATTTTTAATTTTTTAATCAATGAACAAAAACACATTTTATTGCTGATGTATAAACAGAAAGGTGGTCTTGTTCTATTTTTACATAACCTGGGTTTAAAAAAAAAAAAATCAGAATTCTAAGTCATCACACTATTATTATTTTGGTTTTATTGCCAGTAATTAAAGTAAACAGCTGGTCTAAAGATTAACGTATTTAATTTGGTTCATGTTTTGTGCTTTCTTTTTTTTCCATGTAGCCAACTACCACCAGGTTACCTGATGTTTATTTTAATGTCACAATTCTATTAATTTTATTTCTTTAAATTAGACAAATAAAAGTTGAGATTGTCTTTCTGGAACGGTTTCACACATTTTACTATTGTCGCAGTCTCAAGGATGCAGTGTTTGTAGAATCGACCTTCATCTAAAACTTATGTTTTAAGTCCTGGACTGAAGACTGGAGCGGTCTGCAGCTTCCTCCTTGTTGACAATGTTTTTGCAGTAACTGAATGTGTTCACTGTGTCGACGTCTCGCTCCTCATAGCAAAAGCTTCATGTCTTCCAGGGAAAAAGACACAATCGGTTGTTTGTCCTGGTGTTTGTGTGTCGTCTTGGTTCATTGTGGAGTTAAGCCGGCTAAAGGTCGTGCACAGTTTTATGACAGCTGGCATTTCCTGTGTCAGTTTTCTGCTTACAGTACATTTACAATTTTACGAGAATTCGTTTCCTGTTAGGAAAAGTTTATACATATTTTATTCCTAATATAATACCTTAAATTATTAACAATGATTTGCATGTTAGCTGCTTTTCTTAACTGCTCACTGCTTTGGTTGCTAAAACAGATCTATGTTTCAACCTTTAAATCCTGTGTAAATTTATTTGAAACTACTCTGGTCTCAATTGCTATTTAAAGATTATTTTGTGTTAAAACAGAAAGACAGCCTCCAACCACAACCTTTAAAACTGTGTTAATATAAATTATACAGAGTTGAATCTCCTCAGGTGGTTGATTTGCAGCAGAGTTGAACCTGGATGACAGATTTGTGGTTTTGTGATGTAGAACAGACGGTGTCTGAAATTGAAGACAGAAAAAAATGCGCTCAGATGAATGTTTGGTTAATTAAAAGTAAAATATTAATATTCAGTGATATTCTAATGGAGTATGATATTTATGATGTTCTGTTTGATCAAGCCTCCTTTCAAGCCTCCTTTGGTGATGTCATTTAATACATAAACCTCAATTCAAGTGAATTTACACAAATTTAAATAAGTCACTACAAAATGACACTAGCCTTGGCTTCTTTTGGCAAACATATCTTTGCTTCATTCCTCTAATTTCCCAGAAAGCTCTGTGAGTTTAAACAAAAGCAAACTGATGGATTCGGGCGATTGTTTGCTTGTTTAACTGAGGTTGTTAGCTTTTAAACGTACACCTGAGCATGCTCAGATAGGGCACCAGCTGAGAGCCGGTGTGAAACTGTGTGTTTTTATTGTCACGGAGTGTAAAAACACAGGAACAGATAACCTGCTGCTGCAACCTACTCATGTTGACGTCACCCAGAGGAGCCTGTGTTTAAACAGATCTGTAACACCCTGAGAAATAAAGAACATTTTAGAATAAAATATGATGTGTTGTTGTTCCGTGTTTATGTTTCCACCACCGTGTAATGAAAGCCAGCAGAATGTAACAAAGATAAGGTGCACACACCATTTGGAAAAGTTTCTCTTTCAAAATTTTCAGCATGGAGATTTCTGACATGTTGTCAGTACAAGAGATCTAAGACCAGCGGACCATTAACTTTTTTTTGTTTTGTTTTATGTTGCCTTGCTTTCATTTTTGTTTGCATGTTGTTTTGTTTGAAGTCGTGCTTTGTAGTTGCAGTTTTTACTTTGTGAAGTCCGACATACCCTGCTGCGCTCAGCTGATGAAGATCAGGCGAGGGGGGTTGAGATGAGGCTGATGTTTGAGGGCATGAAAATACTCACGTATAAACAAAAGGACAAACTCTGAAAACACATCGTCTCACTTCAGTGTGGCTCATTATGAACACACTGATGTTTCAGCACCCCCTGGTTATGCAAGAACTTTTATTTTGAAGGCCATCATGTGTCATCTAGTAAGTCAAGGATGTCAAACTGATTTTCACTGAGCATTATGGTGGCCTTCAAAGGGCCAGTTGTAACAAACTTCAATCATTTGTGTTTAACTTCGACTAACCACAAAACGTCACGTTCCTCATCTCATTGCTACAGCTGAGCACCGCTAATGAACAGTAACTGAGCTCTACGTGGCTTTGCACTGAGTATTACTCACTGTTGAGTATGTTGAGTAGCTGCCATTTTATGTTCTGAACTCTCCCTCTTTCTTACAGGGCATTCCCACTGGAGGGGTGTTCCAGTTTAAGTTTACAACTTGTAAGTGGGTAATTCCCACTTCCCAGTACAACTGGGCGGCAGCAAAAGTAGAGGGCAAAAATGCATCAAAATGGAGATTTAAAGAGTGAATTTTGCCAACTACTTTTGAACCTCTGTGCAGCTCCACCTAGTGGTTGGATGTCGTCATTTTGCTGGTAATTTAATCAACATGCATTATGGGAAATGTAGTTTATGGTCAATGCTAGCTTTATAGAATACTCTTATTTTAATCTTTGAAGCTCTCGCCGGCCACAAAATGCTGTGGCAGGTCACATTTGGCCTGCAGGCTTTGACTGATACATGTAGTAAGTGGTCTGTGTGAGGGTGCGTGTGAGAGACTTAGAAACAAACTGCTTTACTGCAATACAGGAAAAACTATTTTTTTCTGGTTTTGTCAGCAGTTCTTTGAAACAGGTCCTATTTCTAAAAACGAACAAAAAATTGTCTGTTTTCATAAATCTTTATTGAGCTAGTTTGTGATAAAAAGTTTCAGTTCAAATATCACTATTTGTTCCACAAGATATAGCACTAAGGCCAAAGAGTGAACGAATATCCAGTTTATTCACCTCTCTTTGTAAATACTATTGCCTGTACAATGACGCTGCTTTTTTCAGCTGCACACATAATTTACTCTAAATAAGGTCTTAAAAATACATCTGAAGCCAAAGCTCTGTTTTGTCCATTTTATTGTTACACTCTGATGTGTTTTGCTAGTATTTTGTCCTTTTTTATATATTTAAAAAAGTTACTTACAATAATTAAATAAAAATTTTTTATTCATCCCATTCTGATCAAATTACATAATTTTCTGGCAGCATCTCAACTGTGCGCATGTTGTTAATCAGTCAGATATTTTAGGATTTTATTAGTAACCGGATTGAAACAGATACTGAAAAACACAAAAATAAAAACTTATTGACAAATGTCCACATACACACAACAGATGGAAATTTCTAGTTTCAAGTCCAGATTACTGTTAATTTTAAAGGTTGTTTGTGTGTGTGTGTGCGCGCGGTCTTGTGTGTGTTACATAATATAAAAAGGAGCCGCACTGACTTTAGTTTTGACTTTTTATGAGCAAAATTGAAATACGATCCCATTTTTCCTAACAAGCAATAAATCCAATGTGTCCAATATGTGTTTGTGTGTGTGTGTGTGTGTGTGTGTGTGTGTGTGTGTGTGTGTGTGTGTAGAGTTAAGAGAAAGTAAAAAAAGGGAAATGCAGACATCAACAGATGAGGAGGAACAGAAAGAATAACACCAACAAAAAATAATAAGAAAGTGACATTAACAAAAAGTGCAAAATAAACAGTTCGGAATTGAATTTTGTGCTTGAACTATGAAACAAATGAAGAACTGAATGGATCCCCAAAAACATTTAAACCATGTATTGATTCATCAGGAACCAGCTACACCTGTCAATCACAAATATGCAGTAAGATATTTTGTCTGCAAATGCTCAGTTCAGTTTGAAGGTATGATAGGAATTACTGTGATTTTATTTTAAATTTTTTCTCTCTAGTTATACCAAATGTTGGCTTTCAGAGTTTATCTTTTTGTCATTTAATCCTGAAAGCATAATAATGTAGTAATTTTATTTATCTTCTTGTTCTCTGGAGTTTTGCCTGTATATAAGGTTATAAGACAGTCGAGACTTTGATTTTTCTGTGAATCACTGGTTTTTTTCATGCCACCTAAAGTCAACACAGCTCTTAGCGTGACTTCTGTAACCTTAACTCTTATCATCATACCAGAGTGACACACACTCACACACTCCTGAAATGAACAAGTCAAACTGCTGCCACAGTGTGTTTGCTTTCTTTGCATTCTTCTCCTGTTTTATTCAAACACACTTTATCCTCTTCTATCCCCTCCTTTATCATCTTCTTTCTCTATCACCCAAATCAAACACTCTCCTCTTTGTGTCTTTGCTCATATGGGTTATTTATGT
The DNA here is from genome assembly GCA_031762555.1 of Cynodonichthys magdalenae. Classification (NCBI taxonomy): domain Eukaryota; kingdom Metazoa; phylum Chordata; class Actinopteri; order Cyprinodontiformes; family Rivulidae; genus Cynodonichthys; species Cynodonichthys magdalenae. The sequence continues at coordinate 11,642,137 of JARVJO010000164.1, read as the reverse complement.
GAAGAAAAAACTTCAGGAACAGTTGAGAAACAGTGACATTGTTTCCTCCAACATCTCCTCCTCTTTGTGGGCTTTTGCTAACAGCTGACTGCCGTTTGTTTTTTACTTTACTGATGATGATGACTCAAAGAAGAAGATGAGAGTCAAGACGCCTCTTATGTTTACATCCTGAACACATCACAGGACTGTACACAATTATTTAAATTAGACTTATCCTGCTTTTAAATCATTCTTTTTCACATTTAAATCATTCAGTTGGGGTCTATATAAAGTGGGACTGCAACAGTTTGGTCTGAATTCCTCCTTATTGTAACTCCACAAGCCCCTCGTTCACCCCTTTTCTGAGGTGTATCTCAGATCAACTCGTTTTGAGGCTGTCTCTTTAAATCCAAATGAGGCGCTTCACACCTCAGCCCCCCTCCAGCTTCTGGAGTGGTCCACTTTACCTTGATAGAGGTTTACGACTATATATGGGTGCAGAAATGTTTTATTTACAAATTAATTAAACGATTTCAACAAGGGATGACTTGTCCATCCAGCCTTACATGTTGGAGCCAGAGTCTGACCCAGAGGAGAATGAAGATGACCAAATTGTAGTTGGTAAGTCTGTTTGGCAGTTCTTAGTCAATACTGTGATGTAATAGTTCAGAAAACATAATTGAAAATACAGAAAACTGAGCAGGTTGAAAAATATGATCCAAACAGAATATAAAGCTACTGTATGTACGCAACAATTAAAAACTAAATTCAACTTTTCTTTGTAACGGGATATAGTTTCATGATTTTTTTTTTGTCTCTGTATTTAATGCATAGCAGGCCAAAACAATTAAGATTACATTTTTCACTAATTTGTGATTTCCTCATTTTAAAGCCAAATTATTGGATTTTTAGTGAGGTTTTCATTTTTATTTTTATTTTTCATTTCTATTTGTTTTCCCCATCGGTTTGTTTGTTTGAAATAAAATGTATCTAAATGAAAAAGTTGTTAATATAGTAAGTCATAAGAAATCAATGCTAATGATGTGACTTTCTAAATCAAATTATTTTTCTTTATCTTTTAGTTATATGTTCTAAATGCTTCATAAAACATCATTTTGAAAAGGTATTTCTATAAGAATAATTTGTCATAAAACATTTCTTCACTGAATGTTGACAGAATTTGGCACTTGGTTCGAACCAAGTTTTAAATTTTGGCCCCCTTTGTGTAACTGAGTTTGACTCTCCAGTGTTGGACAAAAAGACACTGAAGAAAGAAAAGACCACAAAGGAGGTTTGTGGATGCAGTGAGGGAGGACTGGATAGGGAGTGACTGAAGAAGATATCTACTGTGGCAAGAGCAGCCAAAAGAAAAAAGATTTACTGGAAAAGAATAAATACTTGGAACGACGAGGTTCAGACGTCAGAAGCAACAGCTGTCAGTGGAGTGAAGTAACAGGGAAGCTTTTGAAGGACATAAACAGTTTTCTGTTTCCTTGTACAAATGTCCACATTCTAAGTGAAAGTAAAAGTATAAAGCTTAACGTTCTGTCAGTATAATTGGTTTGCCAAGATTAGTTTACCTTCCAACCACAAGTGTTTTCACTTAACTCAGCTGAGTAAACTTCAACTCAGGCTGCAGCTGGGTTGAGTTATAAGAGTTTAATGACAGACTGTATTTTATGTAGCAATAACAATGATTAAGGTGTCATTTGTTCTGCCGTTATGGTACAACTGAGAGCTGCAGAGATATCATTCAGACCCAATATACCCTGCAGGGCTGAGGTGTAATCAGACAAAATGATTGAAAACACATGTGTGGCCTTTCTGTGGCGTACAATGTCTTTAAATAAGAGTTCATAAACGATCAGGGGAAGTAGGTCCTCCTTTTTTTTCATCCAATTGGAAAAGCCTCTTTCCATCAAACCTTCATGTACCCACGCAGCCGAGTCATCAGTGATTTGTTTCAGAGTATTGAGCAGTAACCTGAGCCTGGGTTGCCTTCATGAAACCATCATTAAAGTCGTAAATTAGAACAGCTGCTTTTCAAACAAGCTGCTGCAAAATGTTCGTGATGAAAAAAGTCAATTAACTCGTCACTTTTAATGATTTATGGGTTGAGGCTTGTGCACCAAAACAATAAGTTAAAAGGAATAATTCACTTGTGAGTTTCTGTGTAAGATATAAAAAACAAACATTATTTAGCTTTGTGAACAACCTCGGGTTGGAGAAATAGATTCAACCAATAGGACTGATGAGCTAATGGCTAGTCTGAACAGAACCAAAGTGGATTGTTGACATTTTAAAACAAATTTACAGTAAGTCATTTCATACAAATGCTGTCTTAAGAAACTAATACTCTTCCTGCATCAGTTTTACACCTCATAATTATATTAATGGAACCAGCAGCAACTTGAAGGTCAAGTTCGGGATAGATTTTATAAAGTTTCTGCTAAAAAAACAGAGTTATGTAAATTTAATATCAGTATTAAAGAATGGTGTTCATATAAACCGCTGTGAAATTGGAGTCAGTTCAGGATGGTTGGTTTTGTTCAGACTACCCATTAGCTCTTCAGTCCGATCAGATTTATACTCTGTCTCTTCAAACTGTCATTCAAAGAGCCATCTAAAACAGGTAAGATATTAATTGTTCATACCCCTGCCTTACATAAAAATCAAGCAAGTCCAAGCAACAAACAAGTGGTCATTAAAACATCAGAATTTAAATGTCAGCATCAAGGTCAGGCTCAAAGACAAACATGCTGTTGACAAAAAGAGTTTTTTGTACAACAAATAAAAGCAATTCAAAACATAAGAAGCAAGTGTAATCAAATTTAATTTTATGTCATGGTTATAAAGTTTATTGTACTGAAAATGCTAAATATTTGACATTTATCATATTTAAGAAAGAGTCCTTTTTTCTCATAGAAATAGCTAGATTCAAGGTGAAAAACTGGGATTACAGACAGATTTGAGAAGTGAGAGAAAGCAGACTCATTTTTTTGGCCTCTGAATCCAGATGTAACCTGCTGACACACACACACCCACACACATACTGACCAGCAGGTCGTGGCCAGAACCTTTGTCATTTATTTTCAGCAAGGTGAACTGACACATAAAGGAGTTGAGGTCTATAGTTTCAGCTTCAAGACATCTTTGTCAGACATGAATCTTTGTGTCAGATGGTAACATCCTCTTGATCTTTACTTGACTTTGAGCTACTGCTTTGAAAAAACATTTCAATCTTCAAATTCAAACATCAGAAGCGAGCTTTCCCAATAAAAAGAAGAAAAAAAAACAAGTTTGGAGTTTCTTGTAAGATGTGGAGGAGTGTTTGTTTAACCCAGAACACACAGAGGGGGGAGGGGGTTATGTGATGTTGAAACAGTTGGGTTCATCCCTTAAACAGGGAGTTGATGCTGAGTCCTGAATATTTCAAAGACACACCTATTTTGATCACATGCAGTCAGAATACAACAGACTTATTTGTTTCAGCTTCCTTCCATCCTGTGAGGCAGAGCTTGTCTGAAAAAAGCTCTCAAATTAATCTCCACACAGTTTGCCGTTTATATTCACATTCTCAAGTTAACTTAGACTGATAATCTTTTGTTCACAATTCATAGTTGTGAAGAAAGTATAGAAGACAGGCATTTAATAAAAACAAATTCATTTGAAGTCTGGTTAAGGAAGGACCCAAGCATGCAAACTACAATATATCAATGCCACAACTGGCCTGGTTGCAGTTTGGTTTATGTGTCCCATATTTGGTCAATGCCACAGCTGACCTGGCTGCAGTTTGGTTTATTCGACCCTAATCTGTCAAAGCCACAACTGGTTTTAACCAAAGCTTCATGAGAGTTCACTCGCTGTAGCGAAACCTGAGGAAGGGAGCAGACATAAGAAATAATAATAATAATAGTTTTGACCAAAATCTAAAATAAACAAAGACCACAAAACTTTTAGTATTTTTTCTTTAAAGACAATGAGTCAAAGTTGTTTTTTTTTCAATGAATGTGAAAAAAGCTGTCAAATTTATGAAAGAAGAGTGTTGTGTGATCTAGCCTGTTTTTTTTTTCTTTTTACCTTTTTCATTTAGAAAAGCTCATTTTTGTTGTCATATCTTCAGTCATTAGCAGCCGGTTGTAAATAGATAAGATCATATATAATTAGTCTAAAGCGTATGATTTGTTCATATGATTCAGTTTCTCCACGTTCAAACCACAGAGCTGCTGCTGCTGGTCCAGATGCTTTCTAATCAGGTCACAAGATGAAACGGCTACATGCATGATCAAAATGTCTCTCATCACAAGAGTTATAGATTTAAACATCTGTCCACAAGAGAAGGAGTTTATTTTAGTCATCAAAGTGAGCGTCAAAGTTGGTTCCAGTTTCTGCAGATCCGTTTTAGCTTTCTACCTTTGGGCAACCAGTGAACACATGATTGTTGGAGAATGAGGAAACTGTTTTAGTGCATGTGACAGGCTGAACAAAACATCTTTCACTGACAGACCCACAGACACATCCACACAATAATAAATCCTCACAGATAAGAACTATTCTATGAAGCTCAGTGTTTGTCAGTGTGGCTCTGAAATATTAAATCACGTTGGGTTAGAATTAAAAGGTTTATTTAGAAACTAGTGTTATATAAACTGGTGGTGTCTAAAAAGTTAATTCTTGCATTCTTAATTCAACTATAACACTCTCAGTCGGTGCAAGTGATCTCAGCCTAAAGAAGCTCTGAAGATTGAATGAAACCCCTTTAAAAAGTCAAGTTATTTGTAAGCTTTTGCCTTAAAACCTGCAAATTTACCATGTCTGAATGAGTTTCTTAAATGTGCTTTTTACAGCTAAATGTAACAGTCCATACTTGTGACCTGCTCCTGGCGTAATGAAAGAATTAAAAAAGAAAAACATTAAAAAAAATAATATAAAAAACTATAGAGTCAAAAAGACTGAAATGTATAAATGTTTGGTATAAATAGAAATTCAGACTTTTGGCAAATTATCATAAATTTGGTCCTGAATGATTTTAAAATGCTTTGGGTTAGGCAGTAATTATATTAGCACTAAAACTAGAAGCAGTTTTTACATTTACATTTTGATTTAAATCATCGTATAAAATGATTTTCTTTCTAGCTTTTTGAAATATGATTTTGTTGCTTGGGTCTCATTGTATCAAATTAATTGTTTTAGAAAATGGAATGCAAATTAATTAAAATCTGTACAAGCTGTAAACTGGATTAGAAAGCAGACACAAAACATACAGTTTATGTTTTTACACAGATTCACACTTTATTTGTGTTCAAAGAGCTGGTACAAATGGAAACTAGTGAAACTTTAAGATAGACTAAAACAGGAAGTTTGATTGTGTTTGCTATTTTCTCTGTGTTCTTTAAAGTCAATTGTAAAATACAGATATCTGTGTTTAATAGTTTGAGTGGAAAATAAACTCAGGAATTTATCCGTCGAAAAAGGGAGGTAAATAAAAAACCAGGAAACCATAAAAAAATCAGAGTGAGGAAATGTCAGGTGATAAAAAAGCTGTGATTTGCCCACAGATCAGAACATTTGTTTGCTTCTGAGTCTTTTATTTCTCTGATTGAGTTTCTGTGTTTAAACATCCTGCTGTACAGCTGCTGCTCAGCAGAAAAATGTGCTCTGTGCACAATTTATCATTAAATTAACAATTTCTAACTGGCAACAATATTCCAGCTGCTGTTTTTTTTTAATTTTGCAGTTAAATTAACGTAAAAAGGAAGATGAAGCAGCTTCAAATCTAATTATAGTAATACTAATAATGAATAATTAGTCTAATTATTAATTGAGGCACCTGTGGTTTAAACTTCAGCTCCTCAGGTTAAAATGTCAAAGTGTTCTTAGATTCACTGAACCTCACATTGAACCACAGCAACCCTTTTAGATAGTTTGTATAATAAATAATGAGCTCAGCATAACCTCTTGGAGTCAGGTCTGGTTGAAGTTTCTGTTTTATTAATGTTTGACTTCTAACAGGTGAACACACACACACTGCCTGCTCTGTGCACACCTGTTCTCTCCCCCAGCTTAAGGTTTCCTTTCATTTTTAACTTGAATTGCTTACAATATGACTTGAGTTTTAAAAGGATGTTATGAAAGTTAATTAAAGCACATCATTGACTAATAAACCTGTGCTTTTCATTGGGATTTTTTTTTTGCCAAATGTTTTAAAAATTTTAATTTAAATCACACAAGTTTGATGACAGTAGATGAACAAGAAGACAGGAAGTCAATGAATGAAGCAAAAATATCAAAAGAGGAAGTATGGAGGAAAGGAGGTATCAGAGAGGAAGGAAGGAAGAGGAGAGGAGGTGGAATGAAGAGGAGACAGGAAGTCGAGGGAAAGTTAAAGGAAAGGCAAGAGAAAAAGATAAAACCTTTCTGGAAGCTTTTCTACAACTATCAGGATTGGTCTCACAACACACACACACACACACACACACACACACAGACAGGACGTATCTGCTGCTGACATGCTGATGCATCCTGTCAGCAGCAGAACAGCTGACAGTGACGTCTTTTGTGTGTGTGTGTGTGTGTGTGTGGGTGTGTGTGTGTGTGTGTACGTCCATGTTTTTGTTACTTGGTGGGGATGATTTTTGACCATTGTCCCGGTACATGCAGCCTGGTGAGGACCTATCCTTATTGGACAACTCCCAGTCCTCATTGAGGGAAATACCGTTGGTGGGTCAGGGGTCAGGGTTAGGCTATACAAATGAATGGAAGTCAATACAAAGTCCCTATGAGGATAGAACAAACGTGTGTGTGTGCATGTGTGTGTAAAAGATCATAGTGATAATAGGGTTACCGAGTGAAAGTGTCTTGAAAAAATCATCCTAAATCTGAATAACGTGAAAAGCTGTTTGTGTTTAGGTTAATTTTGATTAAAAAGATGAATGAAAACTGCAGCTAAAATAATAATAATTTAATTGTCTCTCAGTCAGTAGATGCTGCTGAACACTGTGACATTGTCAGAATGATTTCAGAAAGTTGACATGGTGAACCTAATCTACGTGCCTGCTAACATCAACAGTTTATGTAACATTTTTATTCATTTATTTTTATCATGCTCATGAATCTTCTTTTATTTTTATGCTGTTATTGCCATAAACTCTCCTGTATTTAGCAGCTGCCTACTGATTGTACCTTTTTGTCATTTAGTGCTGAAAAATATTTTTCACTATATTTTTAAGGAGGAGACAATTTATTTCATTTTCATATCTAGAAATGGAATCTGTTTGTTGAAATGCAATAAAACAGCAGTTTCAACAAAATAAAGATAACGTTGAGAGCTGAACAAGAGGTGGGGGTCTCATGTCGTGCTGTGATGTTTCAGCATCAGCACCATCTGTAAAATCAAACATGTTTCAACTTCAGTTAAAGAAGGAGCTGCCTTTAAATTTGGAGTTAAATGAAAAAAATAAAACATAATAATCAAATCATTAATTAAACTCTTTCAGGTTGCATTTTTTTCATTTAAATTAAAAACACAAGTTGTATAAACCTTTTGTTTTAGAATGTTTGGATTTTTTTTTCTGAATTGGCAATTTATGTATTTTTGAAAGCACATACTCCAGTACTTTAACTCAAGTAAGGAAACTGAGTACTTTGTCCACCACTGGAAGCAAACTGAAATACTATTAAAAGTAAGAGAGTTTTATTGACTGCTGAGTTGTGGGGAGTAACTGTCTTGACTTCTGAACTGCTTTGTGAGCTCATCCTGTCCAGAAAAAATGGAATAAAGCTCCATCACGGTGTTGTTAAAACGAGCGAAGAAACCACAACATTTTGTTTGCATCAGATTTAAAATGTTTTTTAAATATAAAACTTTTGAAGTCACATTTATTATGTTGTTTTTGTCCTGTTTCTACATTTACTTTTAGTGGCAGCCTGTGTTGTGACTGCGCTGTGACCACAGGTATGTGTCTGTGTGTTTGCTACTATGTTCTGAGCAGCAAGGGCACCGAGGTCAGAGCACTTTAAAAAAAAAAACTGAAAACATCTTGATGAAAGCCCTTCAGTGTCTAACCTGCCATTGTGGTTTGATTTCTATATGGGATGCTGGGTGTATAACACACACGCACACACACAGTTATATGAACGGCTGCAGGTCTAGTTCGGCCTCCTGTGGTTCTCGGTGGTCATTAGTCAACTTTAGGAGTCCTGAGACAGAAACAACTTCCACAGCTGGACAAGGCCACTATTCAGCTTCTGAGTTTGTCTTTAAAAACAGCCTCGGAACTTATTAACAGAGTTTGAGAAGCCAAACATAAATTTTGAGTGCAGGAAATCCTTGGTCTAGAAGCTATAAGAAGCTATAAGGTGTATTTTCTGCACTAATTTTAGTGTAAAAGGGACAAACATTACACACACTTCCTAAAAACACAAATAAAGCTGCTAATCTCTGTGTTAAAATCTATAAGAAAATGTGCTCTGGTTTGTGTTGGGAGACATTTTTAGATTCCAAGGACAGTGTTCACTTCCTGTTTGGCTTTCTATTGTTCCTGCAGTGACAGCGATCCTCAGGAGGCACACTGTCCCCCCCCAAGCCTTCAGAAAAGCAACCAGTGCTAAAGCAGGAGAAAATTACCCTGACATTCATGTTGTGCACAGTGTAAAACAATATATAACACCCAAACAGAGCTGGTGATTACGTGTTGCAGCAAAGCACAAGGTCTGCAGGTTTTCATTATAAAAACAACAAACTCCACTGATTAAGTTTGTCTATAATGACTTTATGTGTGAGTCAGTACGATCAACAGCTGCTGTCTGTGGCTGGAAGAAAAATCTGCTGAGTCGTCATCCTTCATGTCACATGCTTATCCTTGTTAGCTTCATGTGAACATGTGTGTTAACATGGAGGGTGGAACTGCTCTCTGCTGCCACCTGGAGGACAGCCTGAGTACAGCAGAACACCCAAGGAAGGTGTTTTTGACAGAAGATAAATCAGACACTTTTATGGTCTCCATAAAACAAGAGGAGGGGGGGGGGGGGGGGGGGGGTTATATTCACAACAGAAAAGGCGA
>JARVJO010000164.1:11613200-11624805 GCA_031762555.1 Cynodonichthys magdalenae | reverse complement strand
CTGCAGGCTGGCTTTACAGTCATTTTCGATTGCAGGCTGGCTTGACACCAGTACCAAGAGTATGTTATTTAACACTTATAAACACATCCAAAAATGGACATTTTTTGTTATGTTTAAAATACAAAGTGTTTTTGTTTTTAAAATTGTACTTACATTTGTTTCATCATACCTATAAGTATTATTACTACATTAACAAGTTGTGTACTGAATTCATTTTTAGTATAGTTTAGAAACTCAGACGCTGTATTGTTTTGACGAATGGGGACCACATTGACACATTTCAAAAATCTAATGCAATGTTAAAATTAGCAGCAAGCACCTACAAATGAGAAGTTAAAAAAACCCCTTCTGTCTTTTTCCTCATCACAATAATGACCTTACTTTTTGCGTTACTTTGTCACAATGTTGACTTTTTTCGGTAAAATATCTTTAAAACACTTCTGGTATGTAATTTTTGGTCCAATTAGAACAATTGAACTGAAGAAGCATTTTCCAGTCCACTTGCAAAATCAGATGCAACTTCATATCCTATCGTTTGGGGGCAGTAGCGCCCCACGTCCTCGTTGTATGCTCAGTTTCAATTCGCAGAAGACGAAAAAGACGGGGAAAGAAGAGGAGGAAGAAGATTTATCATGGCGCGGGAAACTCAAGCAGAAACAATGATGGAAGTCGACGAATCAGCGCAGGAAGAGATGGATTGTTCCTTTCCGTCGTCTTTAAAACTGTACGAAACGCAGTTTTTTGGCTTCACCCCGCAAACCTGCATGTTACGAATCCGAGGCGCCTTCAAGGACAGCCTGTGCGACATTCTACCCGTGGTGGAGAAGGTGTGTGTGCGGCAGTTGAGTAAAGGCCAGTCGGACAGGACCGAAGAGCAGCTTCAGTCCCGGGCCAGAGACTGTAGCCGGAGGCTGCAGCAGCTCATGGAGGAGCGCTTCAAGCCGCTGTCGGAGCGGATGGAGGAGTTGCTGATGAACCGATGCTTCACCGTACCGCCAAATGTCCTGCTGCCCGATGACCAGTCACACAAGAAATATCCTCAGGACATACAGGTGATTCAAAAATGTGTTTATTATCACATGTTTATGGATTTCATTTTACCCGTGTTAGAAATGTTTACAAACACATATCACTATCTAATCTGTATAGTTCTTGTACTTTTCACCTAACATGAATGGTAAAAAAATAAAAACAAAAGACTAAGGTGGAAAAGCAGTCCTTTCAAAAGTTGGGCTCCCGAACCATCAAGGTGAGTTCTTCAAAGGATTTTCAGAATTAATTACACTTAAAAATACATCAAGGCAAAACGAAAACATCAGTCCTTATTGTCATCATATGCACAATGTGGATCCATATCAGATGACCATCTAACACAATCATGATTGTTAAATGGGCATTTGATATCGCATTATCAATTGCAGACTTGTCAATTGAAACTGCATCATGATGACAGACTGTTATATCGAGAAACATTGTATTGTGATTCAAACAAATCTATATAATGTTATATTCATTATAAAGCTGCCGAATGAATGAGGCATCCCTTTAAGAAGCCAATAACTCTTCATTTGTCACCATTATGTCTTTCTACAAACCTAGGGCCACCTGAAAAGGTGACCAGAAACATAGAAATAATAGGTGACTCAAGACTTTTGCACTGGACTGAAATACATCAATAATAAATGTTTGGACTGATGCTAAATACTTTAACTTTGGTTTTAGTTGTTTTCCCTGCTTTTTAAGTTCTGCAATGACCTGTTAATCATTCGTTCATTCAAATCAGGTGTGTCAAAACAGAGAAACATCAAACAGCGATCTTCAACCCTGTTCTGCATGATTTAGATGTTTCCCTGCTTCAACACACCTGACTGAAATGAACGAGTGAATGACAGGCTTCTGTTAAACTTGTTGACATTCTGAGTGGGTCATGAAGTTATTTGGATCAGACGTGCCGAAGCAGGGAAACGGCTAACACGTGCAGGAAGGTGGCTCTTGAGGATCAGAATTGAGCACCGCTGTCATAAAACTTCTGTCATTTGGTCCTGTTCTACCCAGAAAGTGCTGAAGCTTGAGTCGTCCAAAGCTGACCTCATCAAAGCCTACGAAGCCGAGGTTTGTGCCAGACAAGCTCTGTTAGCTGAGCTGGAGGAGCAGAAGGAGGTGCAGAAACAGCTGGACGAGATCCTGACGTGGGTCACGGACCTTCAGGCGGCCTGGGTGAAAGAGGGCAACGGCAACTTTCAGGAAAGTTTCCAGATGGTTATGAAGTCTGTAAAGAAACTGCAGGAGGCTGTCAGGGAGGTTCTGGTCTGCAGCAAAACACTCGGCTGAACTGTGTGGGGCTAATGTAAATAAACAGATTTAAGTATTACTGCGAGCTCAGTTGCTGATTTTACTTCTTACTTACTGAAACCAGTTTAGTTTAGGAGTTCACCTTCTCCAGCAGAGGGCGCTCTCTGCTTGATGTGACTCAGCCAGATTCCTCCACTGAGCAGTGCAGGTGTTGGGAAAAACACATCAAAACTGACTATATTTCCAAGCTTTTGTTGTCAGACCTGAATGTGGTTTGAGGTTCTTTGGTTCAGGGTTAAAACAGAATACTTACTTAATTTTTGACTTTCAAAACATAAAACATGTTCATCAGTGAGTAAATCGATCATTGTCACTTTAACTCATAAACTTGTAAATTAAAAAAAATAAACATTTACCAAAAGCTGGTTTGTGTTTCTCCAACTCTAAAATTTTGAACAGTTTTTGTCAGATTTAATTATATTAAATTGTTCATAATATTTAATTACTAAGTTTGTTATAACAAACAGCTGATGTGACTCATAAATGTTTTATTTTTTAACAAAATCTGAATTCAAAACATTTTTTTTTTTATTTTGACAACTGAGAAAAGTAAGGTTTTTTTTGTTTTGTTTGAAATTTCTTGTATAACTTTTTTTTGTGTTTTTATGATTTGTCCTTTTTGTTGGGTGTTTGTTTTGTTGCCTGTAGGGGGCAGTATGAATATCGTATTAATTTTGTCTAGGTTTGAATAAATGATCATTTTATAGCAGTAGTGTAATTGTGGAACCACATCCTCAGATTTATGGGAAACTTATAAATAATAAAATACAGTTTCAATCGGCATTTAAAAAAATTTGCATAAATTGTAAATTAAGAAATTCAATGTTTATTAGTTAAAAATATATATTTATAATTCTGACTGAGTACGATGGTCAAAATGAATTGACAGCTATTTTCTTAAAGTAAAACATTTTAAACCCTCAACATTAACGATTAGAACTAAAAGGAAGTAGCTAAACAACATTTTTATAGCATTCTTTGGGATTGTTGAGAAATAATCAGTCCAAATGAGATGTGAAAACTTACCAGCAACAACACTGATCTTAAAAAACTTGTCTTAAAATGTATCTGGAAAAAAACATGACAAGATTTATTACTGGAATCAAAAACACAAACATTAGACTCACTATAATAGTCCAGCTGGATGAGTAATATAGTTAATATTGAAAAAGATGGAGCTGTTATAAATCTGTTTCTATCCTATTTACTGAATCGATCAATATTGATCTTTTGAGTTTTGATGGCTTTGGATGACACAAACTTCTCTTTTAGGAGTTAGTGTTTGTTTCCAGTAAATCCACAGTAACTCCACAGGACAGGTAAAGGTATATATATTATGAGTCTTGGATTTTTTTTTGTTTATCACTTATTCCCTATTTTCTCTTTCTCATTATAGAGACTGAGTCACTCATCCTCCTGCAGAGCTTAGTTTTCTTCTGGTGGGAAGTCCTTTGATTTATGACCATGAAGTCATTTAAAGGAGAGCATGTTTGCATAAATCCTGGCAAACAAAAAACTTTTTCATGTTTGCACCTATTTCAAAAAGCTTCTTTTGAAAAATATTTTGTAACCTTAAATTGCATATCCACACGCTTTTCATATCGACATCACTGAAACCCATGATCTCTGCATGACACACAGCTGTTCAGTGTTTTTCTGTTTTAACAGTTTCTAATAACCAGGATATACAATTCTGTTCAGGACGTTAAGCATTTGAATTAAATACATCTTGATAAAATTTGTATTGATTCTAGTGGAAAAAGGTTGATCAAAGGCCTTTATTTCTTCGTATGAATGTTTGTGGTTTTAATAGAGAACTTGAGGGGATGTAAACTGTTTGAGTTTATCTTCCTAACCTGCTGCCATAATCAGTTAAAATTAGTTGATCTGCTTGTGTTTCTGTTTGAAAGGTGAATCTATATCAATCTTTGTGTGTACCTGTTGGAATGTGTGACCTTACGGATGTGTGTGTGTGTGAGCGTGTGAATCAGAGTTTCTGTGTGACTGAAGACAGCATATGGACAGTGCCCTCCTTCCTGTTGGGAGGGGAACGGCGTAGCTCTTCTGTGAACCACAGCTCCGACCTTTGACCTCCTGAGATCACACAAAGAAAAGCGAAAACGCAGCCACACACACCCAGATACCTACATATACATACGCAGATATATGTCCACTCCCAGCCGGCCAGCTGTCCTTGCTGACTGCGTGTCCCACACAGACGCAGAGAGCACTATGATTGTTTTCTTTCCTCTCTGAGACGGACTCAGGAATCCACGTGTCGCCCAGCAGGGAAACGAACACTCTGCAGCAGAACCTCCAGTCCTCCTTTTAAACATGAAGTCACAAAACTTCAATTTTAAAATTTGGAAACACATCTGTTTTTGTTTGAAGTTTGCTTTCATTCTTGTGTGTTACATTAGTTGTTTTGCAGCTTTTCAGTTTACATACAATTTCTTTCTCCAGTATCTTTTAGATTTGTGCAGAACTGATGTATGAAGACACACAAATGACATCTAATGTTTGTCAAAGCATCACTCCACCAATAAGACCTTCACAGGAACACTGAGGCCGATCCGCTCTAAAGGCCTCACAGCTCATAACTCTCAGATCGGGGGTCTGTACAATCAAAAGACATTTCTGCTCTTGGGTTCATTTATAAAATGTGCCAGGAGCTGCAAAAGGTGCTACAACTGTGATAATCAACTGGTGGTCTGTGGGCCACTGAGTTTATTGAATGAGGCCCATTCCGGCCAGTGTGACATTATAAAACTAAAAATGTATAGAGAATTTTAACATTTTTATTATTTTTACACTTCAAGACAAAATAAAAGACCATATTGAAATTTAATAAAAAATGAACTAACTAGGCATATTTTTTCTAATTCTTATTCTTATCCAGTGTTAAAGGTCTTTAAAGGTAACCCTGATGGATTTGAGAGAAAGATCCTACTTTAAGATCAACAGTTTATTAAAAAAACACCAAATTTGACCACATTAATACCTGTGAAACATGAAAATTGCATCATCAATTATGTCATGAAAATTAAAAAACTTCAAGACGGAAGTAAAAAATGTCTTATAAATAGTAAAAATAGTAAAATCTCTTGACTGTAAGAACTCAATCTCCAACTGAAAGATTTTGCTGTAATATTTTTACTATAATATTGGCTTTTGAGAACTGTTAATGGGAAAAAATACGCACTGTAACTTTTGTCAGATACACATCATGCTCCACAGATTATATTCAAAATTTTAGCATAAAGTTACAGTTTGACAAAACTGAATGGATTCTCCACAATCAAAATTAATTTCTAAAGATGTGTGTGTAGAAATGTTTGTAGCAGGACGGAGGAATTTTGTAATTTATTGATTTCAGGACAAGTTCATTTTAAAAACCTGTGCTAAAGACATTCAATCATTAGTAATAAACCATCAAATTCTGCTTCAATGACTTAAAGTTTTGTCAACCTGTTCAGATCCAGCCAGCTGCAGGGTTCTCAGCAGGAAAAGAAAATCCAGCCTGGATTTGTCCTGCGGCCCCTGGATTCTTTAGTCCTGGTCTCCCAGATGTTCCTAATACTGTCCCGTCTCCATCTGTATGAACAGAGTCAACGATCAGCGTAGTCTGCAGTGAATAGTGGCAACAATCTGAGGACAAAAGAGAATAAAGAGAACAGAGGAGAAGAGATAATAGTGAGGTGAGAGGAGAGGAGAAGAAAAGAGGTAAGGAGGAGCAAAGCAGCAGCTGTCAGGTGTCAGGAGTCACAAAGGACCATCTGTCCATCCAATACCATCGCCACACACACACACACACACACACACACTCTCACACTCTAAACTATTCCTCAACACAAACTTCACAAGAACTGCTCTAATTTCTAAATTTATATTGATTTCATTCAAAAATAAAACTGGTTTTGCAGCTCGGTTATTTCTTGTTTGCTTTTAGTTCACATCTCGTATGATTTCTGACGTTCAGGTATGGAGGTAACATTCAGGTCTTCACCCCGGCAGAGTCCTACCTCAGACCAGAGCCAGTCTAGTATGGACCAGCAGGATGACACACAGGTAAACCTTGACTGTTTGTGTTTGGTACATTGCTCCTTGTCTGAACTCAAGTGCTTCTGCCGGAAACCCACACACACCCACACACACTGTGCTGACCCCTGACCTTTCACCTCATACAATATCTCTCCGGGGACTTTTCAAGAGGGCCAGGAGCACTGGGACGACACATGTTAAATACTTCACACATGAAGCAGCCATGCATGTTTGAGTGGTGGGACTGAAGAGACTATCTGGTCACTTCATGAAGACACCTGAACACACTTTTCAATAATGACCACCACTTGTCTTTTCCCACAAGAACTCCTGGTTGCAGATTAACACACAGGAGAGCATGAATAAAATCCGGTGATAAAACTTGATTTAGGGAGCTACAGGGACAGAGCTCTGCTGAATGTTGTTCTTTCTCAGCAGGAGGGAAGCAGAACGGACCAGAACTCATTCACAATCCCACTGTTTAAAACATTAAGACCGGACCACCTCAGAACGTGGCCCAAGTGATCCGATGACCAGGTCATAATGTGGGCCTCGGTGTGTGTTCACACCTGTTTTAAAAGCTGCCCACCTTTAGTCAAATTAGCAAAATATGATAGTTTTTTTAGCATTATAACTCATTGACCTCATGATGCTCTGCTTGCCCACGTTTAGTTTTACCAAGTCCTTCAAAATTCTATCTATCTTTACCTTTCAGGGTCACTGTGCGAGGGCCGGGGTACCCCCTACACAGGTCCACCACGGTGACAACCCCTCATGCTCTCACATCTAGGGACAATTTCGAGTTATCAGTTAGTCCAACAGTCATGTTTTTAGTCTGTGGGAGGAAACCAGAGTACCCAGAGAAAACCCACAAATGCACAGAAAGAACATGCAAACTCCACAGAGAAAGGTCCCTGACTGGAATTCAATCTGGCAACCTTCATGCTGAGAGGCAACAGTTCTACCTTTTTTGTTTCATCATGTAAATGCCTCAGCAACAAACTAATCCTGCATGAGTCAAACTCACTTATATTCTGTTCCAACACAGTGTTCCTGGAGGGTAAGTTACCAATAAAAGTGGGAGTCTGAAAGTCTGCCACATTAACCATCACCACAGCTTCATAAAAACACTGCAAATGTCAAAAGGCAGAGCAGCTGAGAGGAAACAAACTCGAAGACTCGGAGGAAAAAAGGTGAGTATTTATTTACAAAATGTACAGGTTTTACCAGGAGGATAGGTGGGAGGAGGTGGAGGGGAGGGTTCCAGGTGAGTGGACTTCCAGGACGTGATGAACTCAAAGAGGTGAAGGCTGGTCCCAGGAGGCATAGGAGATACTAGAACAAGTTAAAATGTCAAATCCTATAACACAGGTATATAGTGTTGAAACAAAGAACATCATCACAGCAGCCTTCAAACCCCCAGAGATCATCAGTGGAATCAGTTGCAGCTGGTGTCAATTGTTGCTGCCGGCCAATCAGGAGGCTGCAGGTGGAGAAACACCAGAATCCCACACAAACAGGAGAAACAGAAGGAAAAGTGACAACTTCAGGTTTTTCTTTGTGACACAAGTCTTTATGGGCATCTTTTCTGGAATAGAGCAGTTATTATTAGTGTCTGGATGTGAATATTTTAGTTGGTAGGCTAATCAGAAATGCAGGTCAAGACTTTGTCACTGTGATCTGAAGATTTGAATCCCAGAAACAGACTTTCTGTCTTGGCACAGTTCTGATAATAAACAGGGATTTCTGAAGACTCTTTGTTTAATGCAGCAAACTTCAGAAAAACAAGCGTGTCAGTTCATCCACAGTGGTAAGATCCTTAAAGTGTTCTCACCACAGAGATTAAAGTTATCCAGGAGAGTCAGCACTACAGACCGAACAGCATCGGTCCTGATCTGCAGTTTTAACACTGATTTGAAACCTGACGATTTGTGGCTGCAGTGTGTAGTTTTTAAAATTGGTATTATTATTCTGTTGTAGGTAGTAATCATAAGAAAATTAGTGTGATAAATAATGCAATACAAACAATTATAAACCAGACTCACCTGTCACTCTCATGAGGTTATTGTCAAACACATATAGCTGTTTTGGTGGAATTTTTAAGTTTAAAGCTTTTAGCGAAAACCTCAACTTTTCTGCATCCATCAGTTGATTGAAATTAAATGAGGCTCTACAATAGTTTGACAAAGTCTGATCACAACATTACAAATTCTCCAGATTTGACTTTTTTTCCTCCCACCAGTTGTAATGATAGAAGGTACAGATAATTGTGTGAAAATGTAAGGAGTAAAAGTAAAAAGTCAGGTAAAATATAACTATTTCAGTAAAATATAAGTAACTAAAATTTCTACTTAACTGTAAGAAAGTCTTTGTACTTTGTTACTTCATCACCTCTGGTTATTGCTGCATCTTTTTAAAATACATCCTGTAAACTCCTGGTCAAAGTTTTGGAAACTGCATCTTCGAACTGTTTTATTGACAAAATGAGGCCAACTTCTGTTAAAACAGAAGATGAAGCAATATGGAAGCAGCAATTAGATAAAATTGAAATTGTGTGACAGATAAACAGTGAAATATGATCTATTAAACATCAACAGATGACATTTTTTGTGGTTTAAGGAAAATTATCTGATAAATAAAAAGATGCAACAGTTGGGTTAAAATTTGTTTTGCACTAAAGCCAGATTGTCATCTGGATCTCCCTCCTTCTTTTTTTAAATTCTGTTTTACTCTCTCTGTGCTCCTCCTCACTCCCACTCTCCTTCCTTCCCCATCAAGCAGACAGAGGGCGGATGCGGGCAAACACTTCCTCTCTCCACGACGTTACTTCCTGGCACTGGAAATCCATTTCCTGTTTGCAGATGCTACAACAGAGCTGGGAGCATTCCTCAGAAATTTTTGTGTCCCCCCCTCCCCCCACCCACCCACACACACACACACACACACACTGTCCATATCTTCCTGCCCGAAACAAAAAAAAGTTCATTATTTTTTGACTTCATGATGTTGATTTTAGCATCCTAGGAAGGTTATATCATCAACTGCAGGCTTGTTTTGTCTTGAAATAATTGTTTTTGTAATTTTCAGATGCCAGATTTCACTGATATAAATATAAACATCTGACTTTTTCTGCAGCATTAATAATTAATACAAAATGAAATACAAACCTTTTCCCTTTTTTGACACAGGTGGTGTTGGGTAAGTGTCCTCTATCATTCAGTCTCAGATTTATTTATTTTCTTTACAGTGAAGTTAATTATTTTCAGCTGCTTTTTGGGATGAAATGTTTTTTAAGCATAAAAATATTTAAATCATTATTAATCACTTAATGAAGGAAGCAAGGAGGAAAACAGTTAAGAAATGTAGGAATGAAAAAGGAAAAGTTCTTGGCAGGAAACAGGTCTGGTTTCCTGTGATGTTAGCGCCACAAGACTGTAGAGGAGGTCCTTAAGACACACACACACACACACACACACACACACACACAGTGCTGCTAATCAGTAGCACTGTTATCTGGCCTCACGGGGGGAAGTGTTTATATTTGTCTTAAAGGCTGGACCACCATGCAGGGCTGAAAATGACACAAAAGCATAATCAATCAGTATAAACACCATTTTTGACAGTCATACACACACACACACACACACACACACCAACCGTCAGAAGAGAGTGGTTTTTAGACAATTCAGCATATTAAGATTATAAAAAAGGTCAACATGCACCTGTTCCTAATTTCTTCTGCTTCTTTTTAATTTGCCTTTATAACATAAAATGGGGCACATTCTTCAGTTTGAGTTTAAAACTGGTCTGGATCACACGGTTTGGGCAGGAAGCTGATTCCTGCAGGGAAACATTACTCTGTGTGTCATTGTTGTGTTTAGGGGTGAGGTGCAAATTCACCCGGCATATCCTGGTTTTGGCCTTATCTGTGTTAAAGCTGGTTAAATTAAACGGAGTGTAATCAGATGGAGCTTTTCAAGTCTGGTGCTTTTTTTTCATATTTACACTTGAAACACCACATAGTTTTTGTAACCATATTTATGATCATTTCATGATGACTAAAGTTCATAATGACACTCTGACCCCACAGGGAAACTTGAGTTTTGTGTCAGCACCTCGTCATGTATCTTGGATGTTTTATTGAGAAGTCAGAACTTTGGTTTCTGCTGCTCTACAACAAACGGTTACTCATCAGGTGGCAGGGTGGGTTACTGAACCTGTCATATAATTTATGCATTTTTAATTTATTATGAATGTATATATCATTTCCAATCTGAACACTACTGTTGTATATTTATTTAACATGTTTTATTTATTTTTTGTATTTTCTCTTGAAACTTATCTTCTATATTTTGGTCCTTTTACAATTGCAGCTGTATATATACAGTATATACATATTTAAAACTAATTATTATGTTCAGTCTTTTGTGCAGCAAAACAGACTCAGCAGGATCACACTGTTAAGTGATTTAATATGGTTACTTTGTTATTTTACTTTGTATTATAAACTATTTGAAACTATTCTAAACTTCTAGAACTAAATTCTAACTGTTCTAAATTTGATAGAAAGGTATGTAGACAACAATGTCATATTGAACACATCATTAATCAAACTTTGTGTTTCTAATTGTTTTGTCAAAAATATTTATTGAATTAGAGTATTTATGGACTTTATTCCACATCATCTTAAACATGTCCTTATTCTATTTGCCATGTAGTGTTCTGCTTTGTGTTAAAGGGATACTTCATATCTTTTCAAGTGTGTTTCTGTGGAAAGGTTATGAACAATCAATATCTTACCTGCTGTAGATGGCTCTTCATATCATCTATCATATTATTTCTGCCAGAAAAATGTTATAATGAAAAACTGATATGTATTTAAAGGCATAACAAACATGATACGTTATGAATTCTTTGAGTTTTGTTTGTTTTAAGCCACATAAATCTACTTTGATCTTGGCTCATTTAAAAAACAATCAGTCTAAGGAAGCCAGCAGATTGCGTTGGATTACAGTCTTCTATCCTGAGCATAACAGTGGTGACAGTGGGAAGGAAAAAACCTGTTTCAACAGGAAGAAACCTCCAGCAGAACCAGGCTCAGGTTTGAGAGGACAGGTAAGAAACACAGAGAAAACACACAATAGCCGTGTTTCCATCAACGTTTCTTAATTCGCATTTTGAAATTTCGCATCAGAAAAGCTGAATGGAAACG
>JARVJO010000164.1:11591275-11605227 GCA_031762555.1 Cynodonichthys magdalenae | reverse complement strand
TAACATTAGGTCCCCACAAGTAGGTGTGTATGCCAAAAACACTGTCCCACATTGTAGGGAATACCAGCCCGCACACGCACACCCACACACACACACACACGCACACTAGCAGGCACTGACACATGTTTACACACAGCAACACACTGACACACACAGTCCTAAATTTTCCAAAAGATCTGCAACAGGAGAGGAGAGTGGAGCGGAGTGCATGAATGGACAGATTAATCAGATTATAGCAGAGACACACTTAAACAGGCTGTTCTCTGGATTAGCCACGGTCCTGCCTACGCCCTGTCACAATGAAAAGTATGAGAGGAGACCGAGGGGACAGGGCATTACTCAAAGCTAATATTTAGATTTTGTAAAAAGAATATTTCCAAACTTATTTTTTGTACAACTTATGTTTGGCTCCAACAGTAGCTCTGAATAGGACATTATCAATGATGGTGCAAGGTGTGGATCTTAAAGAACTGATATTAAAAGCAATCAAATAAGGGTTGAAGGATGAGATTAAAAACAGAAGCACGCCTGCGTGAATGTAGGAGTGATTGTATGTATTTGATCATGAAGAAGTTTCAGTTTCCACCCTCAGAAGTTAGAAGCTCTCTGGTCTTTATGTGCAGCAGAGCAGCATATGGCAGCCAGTGACCGGGGCTTTGTCTGACTATTGACACCAGAGAGATGCTGAGAGGGAGGACGCGAGTGTGTGCAACTGTTCGGGGGCCAGAGGACAGCCTAACGACAACAAAGGGCCAGCTTTAAGCCTGTCTCCTGTGATTTTCCAACTCAGCGAAAAACTATTGTGACACTGAAAAAAAGTTAAGTTAAAAAGCTTAGCATGGTATGTGCTAACAACTGCCTGCTGCTTGTGTAATACAAGCAAATACTTTTTGAGCAGCGACAGTCGCAGTCTTTGGAAGGGCAACCGTCACCGTGTCTACAGCCGTTAGGCAGGTCACTGCTTTCATCTGGTCCTTTCTAAAGCCTGGTGAGATGCAACAGATACTTTAGTTGCACACATTGGTAATCTATACTGAATATTTTTATTTTAATCTGAGAAAACACCAAGGATAATACATCTTAACATATATTAAAGCGTAAATATGAGCCATCACAACGAACTGAAGATTAAGTCAAATTTGGACAAAATGACTTAAGAAAATTTTCAGATTCCTGTTTTTAAACAACATGTTGGTACCAGGATTATCCTGATATGATGAGCAGTTCCAGAGATATGGCTTGATTTGTCTTCTTAATCAGGATGAAGTTTGCTCTGAATTTGAATCCTGAAAGTTTAAAAATTTTCCAGGGGGTTATTTTTTAGGCACGTAGTACAGCTCTATGAAAATGCGGTATATAGCAAAAAATGCATTTGACTTTGCATCATAGCTCATTTAAACACTTTGAAATTGGCCTCTGTCTCTTCAAGAACCTCCTACCGTTTCCAACACTCCCACTTCAGCACAATGTCACAACAATGCTTTATGCCATTTACAACCTTTCGTAGGATTGTTGTATTTTGTTGTGAAAAAAAGCAACATTATATAATATCGGTTTTAGAAAATGGCAACTCAGGATACAGTTGAACCTTACCTGAATGATCATGCCAGAAATGGAAAATATGTTTTCTGAAGAACTGGAGGGAGTACAGAGGTTCTTACAAGACATTTCAACTTGGTAATTTATCTCCCAGTCATCAGCTCATATATATTTGTCAATGTGAGCTCCAGTGAGGAGCTTTGTGTAAATAGGCGGTGCTTTGTACCAGCAAGAAATAGGAAGCTCATTGAGATATTTCATTTACATGATCCATAGATAAGGTATTTATTTATTAGAATTTGACTAAATTCAATTGTTGCAAATGTTTTAATCAATGCATTGCTACCCATTTCTCCACTTTGTGACTTAATCCTGTGAGCGATGTGTTGGGTAACATTTTAAATAAAGTGATTCCTAAAAAGCTACAAGCTGAAAACTTACTAAAAGTAGATGATCTTTGATGGTTTTAAGTCTTTGTTGGAAAATTTCCCCGATTTCTCAAACACACAACATTCAAGTACTGCTCATTGACCATTTGACACGTTTGTCATCTCTGATTTTATTGTACAATATGTCATGGTCTCAGTTCTTTGAGTTATTTCATTGTCTTTACAGTCTGTGTTTTAGTGTTTTATGTTCTTATTTCCTATCACCTCTGTATTTTCTGGATCACTTATTAATTTACCCTCAGTCAGCCTCTCATACCATCAGCTCAGCTGGCCGTCATGTTTCAGTAGCTCTAGCTCCATATATTCAGTCTCTTGCCACCACCACCTCTACAAATTATTGTTGTATTGATCTCTGTCACTCTCTGCCCTCCTTGACCTCCTGTATGTAAGTTTTTGCTGCATCGACATTTTTTTGTTTATATTTAAATAAAGTCTCACTTATTCTTGGGTTCCTCATAGCGTATGTACCCTGGTTTCAACCATACAGCAGCTCCCGCACAATATGCTGTCCTGGTCCATTACAAAGACTGGACAGAAAATTAGTTTAAAAGATTACAAAAAAAAAAAAGAACAATTTACTGGAAGCAAAATATAAAAAGAGGACTTTTTAATATATTTTCAGTGTAGTAGGGTCAAGTTGTGGTTTTGCACACCAGCCAAAATTACTATTATTGACACTGTCATAACATTGTGTTGTGAATTGTTGCGATTCTATAAGAGACCTACTCAAAGGGTGGTCCGAGATGCAACCCAAAGCCCCAGTTGTTTTGGCAAAGACCTGCAGGAGGACTTTGGAGAGGTGGTGCAATGTTTTACCGTGCAGTGACACCTGCATGGATATGAGTTTCAGGGAAGTGTCATAAGAAAAAAACTATAATGTGTTCTGACTACAAAACTTTCTGGGCAAGATGGAAATATATATCATTATCTGATGAAATGAAACCTCTTTTTTAGTCGCAGTAAAAGTTTAACTATGTGAAGACGGGTCAATCACACTTTGCTGAAGTTTGTGGTACAGAAAACGTATCACTGGTAGAAGAGAAATATTTAAATAACAGTACTTCTATTTTACTAAAATTACTAAAAGAGATGACAGTTTGGTGAAGTTAAATACACTTTACAATTTAAATGACTGCAGCATAAACCAATAGACTGGATTAATTATTCATTTGATTAAAAGTTTGGTCATTCTTTAGGTGATGGTCTGTAAACTAATCATGGTATCTGCTGGATACCTCTTACTTTCAAACACCCATCATTCAGAGTAAACCTTAAAAACATTCACTCTACTTTTATCTTGAAACTGTGAGCTTGTGCTAATTGCGAAGGTTGCCAAAGTTTTATGTAAAAATTGTTACATGACTCTAAGTTCATGACTGACTGGTTTTACTGGTTAAATTTAACTTCATCATGTTAGTTTGTGACCTGTGTACATGTGACGATGTTGTTGTGCAGACTTAATTTAATATTAGACCACCCTTGTGAGGACATTTTGCCTGGTCCAACAACCATTTTTAGGCTAGCTTTAGGATAAAGGGTCAGGGTTAGACTGTAGAAATTAATCAAGTCCAAAAAAAGATAGTAAAATCCTATGTGTGTGTATGGTGTATGTGTGTGTGTGTTAGTGTACTGAAATGTCAACACTTAATACAGTTTCTAATCGTTGTAAAGTTCTGATAATCTGTCATCCATTTTCACTGTCTATCTTATGTGTGTTGATATAAGAATGTAAACCAGATGAGTTTCTTTGATAATCACTTCTATTCTCTTAGTGGTCGTTAAATAATACACACACACACACACACACCCACACACATACTTATATTCATGCAGAGCACAGTCAGGCAGGGGCAACTGGGACTAAATCCAGACTGGTGGTTTCTTCTTCCAGCTATAAATACCCGCTCCGCTTAAACAAGATCACACACACATGAACTCACACTCAAATAAAGAGGCTCATAGAAGAAAAAAGATTCATTCACAAACACATGGGGGCACAGACACACACACTTGGACTCACACACTCCAACACAAATCCACATGCAGAAACGACTCTGGCCTCAGAAGAGGCCTCACTAAGCGTTCTATGATTATGGGGTGTGTCTTTGTCTCATTTAGTGGTTCCACGAGGAGACAGTCTTCTGCTGTGTCAGACAGAGACACACACACACGCACACACACACATGAAAACACCACTCATATATAATCATTCAGTGACAACAAATATCTGTTTAAATTTGTTTCACAGCTTTTTTTAGAACAAGTCGAATATGTAAATGCAATAAACACCAAATGTGATAGATTTCATTTATCTTTTATTTAGGAAAAATATTTTTTTCCAGTAATAAAAATGACAGGTTTTGTACATACAACTTCTCTCTTTAAATACAACACAGTCACAGTGGTCTCAAGTGCCTAACACATACATGCTCGCATACATACGTCATCTGCCAAATATAAAAAAACAACTTAAATTATAACAGACTTAACAAAAACAACACAATAAAATGTAGCACAAATAATTACATCATTAAATTAAAAGAATAACCTCTTTAGATAACAAATAAAATTAAAAAGGGAACATCTTAACCAAAGGATGGCAGGGCGACGGTGTTCTTGAATCGGCCAATTGTGGAAGACTGCAGGTGTGGGCAGTGCATATAAGCATTACGTCCTCTGTACACACACATTCACACAAACACACACACCTCTATAGTGCAATGAGGTCTTGGCAGTTAAGACTTTTAGAGCTTGGTCTTGTTGGTCAAACAACAGCATCATTAGGAGGTAAGGAAATATAAACAAAACGGTCAGTTTTGAAGCAAAACAATATTAAACTGACTGAAATGTACAGAACATTCATAATACATGATTTAAAAATTAAATCCCATTTTTTTTTTTGTGTGTGTGTTCTAATGCTGAAAGTGTTTCTTAGGGTGCTCTGCCCAAACCACCGCCCTGTTCATCCCAACTCTCAGAGGCCAGTATGGCCCAACAGAATCCACGATGGATCAATCTGCAGTCACTATTGGAGTTTTCAGTTTTCTCTTTCCTGCTGAGAACCAGCTCAGCCAACTTTGCCAGTGCTGTAGAGTTAAAGATGGATTATAACTGTTAGTAGTCTTGTCAGAAAAGCTCCACGTGACATTTGTTGAGTGATTTGGTGAGGATTACAGCTCCATAACTCTACTCTGCAGCACTGCGCAGAACATAAACCGTTTGAAATCCATGACACATTTTTCTTACACAGCGCAGTACTACAGCAGTACTTTAAAAGGGGTTTTTCGGTATCCTGAAGGTACAACACTGTTCGTTCAGTTGGCACGCTAACCGTACGCAACAATGTCATCGGTCAACATCCAAGTCGTAGCTCCGCTGCTTATCAGGAGAGAACAGCTCATCCTGTTATGGGCTGTAAATCTTCCAGCGCCACAAGGAGACGTTCAGTGAGCTCTTCATCAGTTCTCCAGCAGTCTTTGACTGTATGAGCTCTAGGTCAGTGCTGTTTCTGTATAATGACAGTGCGAGAGCAAGCACTTTGTTACGATGCTTCATCCATAGCACTGAGCGATCAACAGACCTACATCCATCGAAGGTCGAAAGTATTTAAGAGTTGACCTGTATTAATGTAGTCCTCAGTCATCACTGAGCAAAACACTGACTCTGCAGTAGCTCATCAACACCTTGACTCAAGGTCCTCTGGGAACTTCCAGGGAAGAGCAGCAAACAGCAGGAGTAAAACCTCCCAGAAACAAACTGAGCTCTACTGCTCAGGGGTTGGTGTGCGTTGATCGCCATCAGCCACGAAAAACTGGTATCATACCTGTAAAACAGACCACACAAACAAATAAAAAAAATAGATAAGGTTTACAATATTCTTATACAAATGCTGGTAGATGTTCATGTCTAAGGAATCATTGAGCAGGTAAATACCTCTGTGGCAATGATGCATTCATCTTTCTGGTCTGAAATGACATAGACGGACTGGTATTTGGTGTCGGCGGTACACAGGTACCGGCTGTCATTGGCACTGTGGTTTTCACCATCAGTGCTTGACTGGCATTTGACTTCACACGTTGTCTGGTACTGAGAATCACTCACTCCAGGAGGGTTTAATTCAGTGGATGGCTGAAGTTTTGCTTCACTGTAGCTCGGTGAATCTGCTGATGGCTTTAGTTCTGATGCATTGCTGAAGGATAAACAACAACAAGATTTAGAGACCCTACACCTCACACAACACACGCTTTTATTTATTTCTGGGTATAAAATGCAACATGTTCCAATACTGTGTCTATTTTTAGATATGTGCACCTGTTTTGTCGCTTCCTGAACCCTTCCTCTGTTTTGGACTCATCCATGACATCACATTTGGCCTCCGGCTCATGATGCCCTTCTGTACAGGGCAGCAGCTCCTCAGGGCGGATCTCGTGAACCAGGTTGTACTCAATGCTGGAGTAGCGAGCCTTAAAGCCATTTTTTTCTGATCCATTGAGGCTGCCAATTCCACTCAGCCCACCGAGTGACCCCGTAAGCTCTGAATGGTAATCTGCCTTCTTGTTGGTGTTTTTGACAGATGCTGTCATCATACCACCCAGTTCTTTGTCATTCCGGAGACAGTTGTTGGTTGTGAGGTTATTCATTGTCTCTTGGCTGTCGCTGTGCACGCTATCGCTGTGGTGACTGTGGCGGTCTTGCAGCTTGACTCGGACATAGACCACCAGCACAGAACAGCTGATCAGAATCACAAGTGCAAGGAAGACGCCGGCACATACGGCCGTCCAAGGAAACCCGCCTTCATCGTCCCTGTCGTCTTCAGCGTTTCCATTTTCTGATGACAAAAAATGACGATCTGGCCCATCCACAACGGGATGGGAACCCCTGGGGATCTCTGGTAAGAGGAACTGGCAGTTGTGACCTCCATAACCAGGCACACAGGCGCATATGTAGCGGCTGCCACGTTCGTGACAGGTGGCACCGTTGTGGCAGGGGTTGTGGTGACAGCGGAGGATAGGGGTGCTGCAGTTTTTCCCAGTATAACCTGCAAAGAAAGTGGAGATTTAGAGTCTCAAGGGCACGTAACACATAAAGCAACAATGAAACATCATTTGAGAGCTATCATACCTGGAGGGCAAGTACATGTGTAACCATTCACTCCCTCCTGACAAGTTCCACCATTCTGACAAGGGAAGGACTGACAGTATCCAGAAAAACCAGTGGTGACCTCACAGTTAGGACCTGAAAATCCTTCAGGGCACTCACAGAGGTAGGAGTTCACAAGATCAACACACTCTGCTCCTGCAGGGAGATAAAGCCAAATAATTATTCATACTGTACTTTAAAACCAGGTGTAGGTTTATTGGTGAGTTTACAAACAAACATTAGAAGACGTACCATTTAAACATGGATTGGAAGTGCAGTGGTCAATTTTCTTCTCACAGTTGAAACCAGCGTATCCCATTGAGCACTGGCAAAAATAGCCACCTTCAGGATTATCCACGCAACGTCCACTGTTGAGACAAGGCCCATCTGCACATGTATTGGCACTTAACTCACAGTTGTTGCCATAGAAACCAGGTGGGCAAGTACACTTGTAGCCGTTATCATCATCCTATAGTGACAACAGTACAAACAGTGGTTACAGACATGCATGTTCCCATGGTTAGACCTAAAAACCACTCTTCATTTGAAGTGATACTCACAATGCAGCTGCCTCCGTTGCGACATGGATTTCCGGAACATTCGTTGACTTGGATTTCACAGGTGGCACCTGTGTATCCAGGTGGACAAGAGCAGGTGTAGCTCCCCTGGCCAGTGTTGGTGCAGGTGGCTCCATTAAGGCAGGGCTTATGGTGTGTGCAGTAGTTCAGATCTGGGATAACAACATTAATGAGTAAAATGGTTTTGATATGAAGCAAAGACTGCAACATATGGCACAACCTTGTACTAAATCTGTGAGTAAATTCTCACCTTGGTTGCAAAAGAGGCCGCCCCACCCCTCCTGGCAGTTACACTGCCATGGTTGTTGGCAGGTGCCGTGGAGGCAGCCTGGGTAACGGATGCAGTCATCACAGTAACGTCCACTGAAGCCCACACGACACCTGGGAGCACAGTATTTGGTTAATAACAGAAAACCAGGGAAAATGAAAACTTTAGAAAACATTGATTTATGGAAAGCAAAGACCCATCAAAGTAACTTTGAACTTACTTGCACTCGCCTGGTTTATCACAGAAACCATGTTCTTCATCGCATCCAGGGAGGCAGATTGCTGCAAAAAAGAAACAAAAAAAGTCAGACAAAGAATAGAAAAATCATATTGTCTGTTCTACACCGGTCTCCATTGATGAAGTCTGTTTAAACCTTTGCTATTTTAATTTGTGTTTCTTTCCTTTTTGTCTGATGTTTACCCTTTTCTATTTTTTTTTATTTACGCTAGTCCATCCAATGTAATCACAGATCAATTCGTTCTCAGCTACCTGAAAGTTTATTTCCTCAGTGCTGTAAATGTTGTTCAAATGTTACTTTTCAGACTTTGGCAGATTTGGTCACCAAACAGAAGAACGAGTCAGAAAGCCTTCTCTTTTACCGTGGTTGCTCTACAACACAAAGCCCCCCACACAAAGCCTCCTTTCTCCATTTGACTGTGGGTCACAAGTCCTTTTTCGTACCACTTGCCTCTCTCTCTCTTTCGTCCTCCATCCACCTATCCCCTCCCCTTCTCACAATCTCTTCTTCTTCATCTTCATCTTCCTCTCCCTCCTCCTGTCTCTCCGCTTCCCCCTCCTCCTCCTCCTCCTACCCCCAGGGCCAGCTGGTCTGTGAGGAGCTAACCACCAGACAGCTGCTCCATTGTCTCCTCTCACTGAGCAGCTGCCCCCTCCAAAACAATACACAGCCTCGCTCGGCCAATCACCAGACCGAGCCACAACAATACGGGACCCCCACTCGGCCAATCGGGGAGGAGGTTTGGGGCGAGGAGGCCCCAGCGGTCTAATGGAAGGCACGCGGCGTGTGAATTACTGAGGAGCCACTGCGGCTCATTAGAATGGAGGCCTCTGGTGCTATGGGATAACTAACTGACGCCTGTTGCACACGGGCCCCGCATTATGAGGTGGAAAAAGTCTCGAACAATAAAGAGAGGCAAATGACTGGAGAGGAAATTAACTTTGAGAAGAAGTTTTATAAACTGGGTAGAAACCAGAAACTCTACAAGTCTGTAGTTTTGACAGTTTTGAAGATGGCACTTAATGGGGAGAAACTAATGTGCTAATTATAGCATTACTGAGTTTTTTTAAGACTTTGTCTAAACATCAGATCCTACTACTAATGAAATTCCTTTCCTTCTTTATATCAATGACAAGCAGCTGTCACCAGAAACAACATTTACCACTAAGGTTCCTTCCTTTTACCTCCTATTTATGACTTTTCTTTGATTGTTTCACACAGACACATAATTAATTAGCCACTCACGCTCAGTGCAGTACTGCCCCTTCCAGCCAGAGTTGCATATGATCTCTCCTCGCTCTCCACAGGTGAAATGTCCAAAAGCATCGTCTCGGGGTCGACAGAAGACTGAGCAGCCATCTCCGTAATAGTGCTCGTCACACAGGAAGCGGTAAGAGAAGTGCAGCTCTGTCCTGCCAGCTGTTTGCATGTCCTTGGTCCATTCTTCCCCTACGGTGAGGTGGCGCTGAGTGGTGATCCTGCTGATCAAACGCTCCGGGTTGTCTGTTTGAGGAAATCACAGTTTACTATGGGTCATTTATTGTCACACTAACAGAACGCCTCTGCCACAAATCACCAGTTTGTTCAAATCAGAGGCAAAATAAAAGTGATTATGATGATATAGTGCTGCTGTCTGAATTAAAATGATGCTTTTGTGTGATTAGTTGAATCCTGGAGGTCATCTACATTTAAAAACACATTTATTGATCACAATATTTTCACATCTATATTCCATCAATAGAAAATCTCCTCACTTAGCCAGGTCTGAGAATTAAAGTGCTCTTTATTATTATTTTTACAGGCCACATAAAGTTTGTCGAGACAGTCCAATTTGCTCCTCATAGGAACTACGGTAACTTCTGACTTTTTTTAAAGGAAGATTCACATTTATAAAACTAATAAATGTGTATATTGCCAGCTAAATATAAATGAGAAAAGTGTAAATCATGACTCAAGATAAGTGTGTCATCATTACAACGGATGGATGCAGTTCTTAAGAGGAAAACATGGCACCTAGAATAAAGCAGCACCATCATTAGGCTTCTTGTCTGTCTTTAGGTTACACTGCTGTCTTCTCTTGCTGTCACCCACCTGTCGTCAGGTCGTCCAAGGATTCGGTGCGCAGGGCTTCAATGATCAGTGAAAACGTCCCCTGAGGAGAGATGGAGAGAGTCAACAGCTGCTCAGCTTGGACGTTCCCCCCTCCTCCCCCTTCCCCCTCTGCAAAGGGCCATTAGGAGGCCTCGCAATAAACTTCACAGCCTAATTCTCGTGTTGATTAGAGGCCTAATAAGGCTACCTGCTCCTCTTTCACATCTCTGCTCCTCTCACACTCTGACACCACCGTAAAACCAAAAAAAAAAAAAAAAATGAGGCGGAATTTCACGCAGCGTTGCCAATGATGTGCCAACTCAAAGGATGTTATATTTCCCACCAAGGCTGGTCGGAGGGGAAAAAAATCTTTTGGTGACCGTCCCCTCCCTTTCTTTTTTCACTCACACACCCTCCCTTCCCTGTTGTATCCCACCAAAGACCACTGAAACACTACAATAGACCCTCTCACACACTACTGACAAAGACCCTCACAAGTGTTGAGTTTGGGGAGCATCTGTTGGGTTTTGTGCTCTTCAAAGCAAACACGTCCCACTGGAATAATAATTATTCCACTGCCTCTGCGCGTGGATGATTTTGTACGACGCAAATGCATATTGCAGTAAAAAATTAAAAAGTCCCATTAATTCAACTATTTATTCGGAAAATGTACAACTAAGCAACTGTCTGAAAAGTAACATTTCTCGTGACAATCACTTACTGGCCACGTGAAGCTGAAAGAAAAGCGGATCGGGTTGGTGAAACTTTCCGCGTTGGTCTCCGGCACCTGGAAGGAGTTGGAGCCGAGGACGGGAGTCACAGCCCCGCCATAAGTGCAGGGGGGCTCCGGGGAGACGCTGGCCTGGTAATGTTTCAGGCAGACCCGAAAGAAGGTCTTACACTCGCACTGCTGGTGGCCCTGTGTGTGCGCGGAGCCACTGGGGCAACAGTTGGCGTTCCCAGCGATCCCCTTCTTGTTGAGAAACTCCTGCAGCTTCAGCTCAAACACACCGGAGCCCAAAACCTATGACACAGAATCAGTTTGGTGTTGTAAATATAAGAATGACCCAGTTATATGTATATTATATATCCGGAAAAACGTGCGTAAAACTCTTTAACGTTCCCTAAAATGGATTGGACCTTACCTGGCAGGTGAGTAAAGCCAGACTGACAACCAGGAGCAGACACAGGCGTCCCATTATTGTGCTGACAGCTCTTCAGCAAGCAGTGAGAGCTCCACGGGTCCTCAAATACTCATGAAGAAAGTTTTAAAAGTTCTCCTTCAAATCACAGTCAAGCCTTGACGCACAAAGATGAAGTGAAAGTTTTCCTGGTTTGCCACCTGATCCTTTAACGTCCCACTGAATTTGTGAGAGTTTTGATTATTTTACAGTATAAAATAATTTCCAGCGGAACAATCTCCTTTTGAAGAAACGTGTAGAAAATCCTTGATGGAAACAATAATTCCAACCTGTCGTCGTTCAGAAAATTCTTGTATGTTTTTCCAGTTTTAGTTGTTGAATCTAAAAAAAAAGATCTACACAGAGAAAACAAGTCTCCGTTTTTCTTTGATTCCCTTGGTGTGTCACTATAGTCTGATGGGTTTTCTGCCCTGCGCAGGGTTTTATACCGGGTCAGCAGGAGAAGAGTAATAAGATGCAAATGAGCCCCTCTGCTCCTCATCTTTCCCTCCCTCCACCACCACCACAAGTCCGCCCCGGGGCCATCACAAAGAAACTGGAGGGAGAGGAGGAGGAGGAGGAGGAGAGGAGAAGGGAGGGGAGTGCAAAACTTTTTTCTATTCTACCCCCCTCTCGCTTTTTCTCCCTCTCAAGGGGGACAGACCAAATGGCTAGTGAGCTGTTAAATGTGCAACAACCCTCTTTGCTTCCCCCCTGATGTCTCCCTCCTCCACAACACGCGGGGCCCATTTTACATTCCGACAAATTATTCAAACCTCCGCACGAAATCCTCAACTCTGTCCAGAGATTTATGCGCAGCAGCCAGCCTGACGGTGACTTCTCGTATCATGAGGTTATGATGGTAAAGTCTTGGCTGACCCGCTCCCTGCGTGGCCAGCCGGCCAGCCAGCCGTTCCCAACTCCAACGACCATCTGCTCAGTTGCATTCCTATGGTGTTATCCCTGCCGCTTTTTTAATGTTTACACCCTCGAAACTAAACGATCTGTTCATTTCACCATTCATCTTTATTTCTTGACGTTTAGACATGTTTGTAGAGCTACATGTGCTTAGACATAGATGAATGATGATTATTTCTGAGTGAGAATTTTGATCAAATAAATATACAAGTAGAGCATGTCAAAAGCTGTTTCAAGAGGATCCAAACCAATCTGAGGGGTGCACTTCTCTAAAACATCCTGGTTTACTCTAAAAATGTGTCTCAGTGTGTTGTTTTGAACCGATTCAGAGTATCTGGGCTCAAAAAGTCAAACTTTCTTTTTGTGCGTAAAAACGCACTTTTACGCACAAGCGCCACTGGAACTCAGATTCCCCTGCGCGTCTGTATTTCTCTACAAGTTGCTCTTCGATCGAGGCAGTAATAAATAAAAAAAGACTTGGTGGTGTGTCACTCGCGTGGCTGTCATTAAGAGACTTTGTGGGGAGAGGAAGGGGGAGGAGGATGAAGAGGAGGAGGGGACTCGTAGAGGGAGTAAACTTTTTTTTCTCTTTGTGCTTTCAGCTGTATGGTAATTGGGTCGGCAGCACCTGCTCTCCCACAATAATACAACACCAGAGAATCTCTCTCTCTCTCTCACACACACACACCGACACACGGTAGAGATAGCAGGTCAGTTTTTTATCCTTGCTTTTGATTGAGAAATGACATTTTTTCATCACAAACACCATTCAGTTTTTGTGAGAAAACGATCAAGCCTCTCTTTTGCATGTGGGTTAAAATTCAGGAAAAAGTGCGCAGAAGAATGCGCACTTGTTACAATGAAATTTTTTCAGTTAAATAATAAGGCTGTAATGCTGTCTTATCTTCGAACAGGGAAAAGGATGCTCATGGAATCCATTAAATTATGCACATTTTTTCAAGAAGACATTATATTGTATGAATTTGCGGCCTGGATGCGGGAAAAAAACGGAAATGAAAGGCAGTGAAGAGTGTCGCTGATTGGCCAGAGCCGTTAATTGGTGTTTTGGTGCTACACTTGTCAATCAGCTGCAGCCTTCAGAGATCCAGAGAGGCCCTCCTCCCAGAATTATTTATTTATTAACGTGTTGGCACAGCAGTAGATCCCACTGAAGAACAAATGCACGGCATCACAGGACTATGCCACTTCTAATGTTTATGCATTCCAGCACACCCACACACACACACGCACACACACTGAGAGGAGGGAAGGAGGAAAGGAGGAGGGGGGTCTTAATTAACATCTCCAATTGAAGCTGGACCCCTCTGCATAGCATCACTGTTTTTTGTCCGCTGCTCTCCGCGAACAAGGCTCTCATTCAGGAGCCATCAGTAACATATGGACAACTTTCAGCGCGCCATGTCAACACATACAGTGTTGGTGATCATCAGTGGGAGCCGCGGTGCTGTAACTGCATCCTGCAGGGTTATTCTCCTCTCTGAGCCATGAGCGTGGAGATCTAAAGTGGCTGGGGGGGGGGGGGGGGGGGTG
>JARVJO010000164.1:11576370-11589324 GCA_031762555.1 Cynodonichthys magdalenae | reverse complement strand
CTCACATTATGAATAACATCGTATTGGTGAGTCTCTTATCTGGTTCTGACACGAATTGCAGTAAACGAACACGTATTTTTTAACAATTCTTTAGACATTGGCTGTTTTTTTTGTATTTTTTTTGTCTGGTCCTCGTAGAGGCCAACATATGGTGGAGTTCTTAAAAATGAAGAAAACAGACAAATGGAGAAGTGTCCCAAACAATCATCAGCAGCAGATGAACAATATCTGAAAGTCACTGTATATAAATCCAGCTCCTGATCTGACGCAGGCCCTGTTACAGTGACCTGCAGGGTGCACCTCACCCTTTGCCTCAGACTGTAGAAGATAGTCACCAGTTTCTTGATCCTAAATAGGACAAAATATAGATGGATAGACAGGTGGACCTGAAAGATGATGCTGGTCATCAATATGAAAAAGAAGGAATTCATTAAGAATCACCTTGTAGGTGATAAAATATTATTTTATGTCAAACTGTCATCTGTAAAGTTTGTATTTATTTAAATAAATTGAAACAAATAGTTGTGATGGGCTGCTGATCACATTTGAATGTTTCATAGACATTTAGTGTCCTAAACAAACAACAACAAATGATTCATCTGAAAATGGTCAGGTTAAACTGAGAAAAAATTATAAACACAACTCAAAAGAATTGACATTTTGAGAAACTTCCATGAAACTTACAGAAACATCAATCCACTTTACAAGATTAGAGGAAAGTCTGGCTTCTTGAAGCAAAAATACAACAAGAGATGACGCAAGACTTCTGCACAGTCCTTTAGACAGACAGGTGCTGATTATAATGATAAAGGGGGAGTCGTGTGGCTTGATGGATAAGTCTCCCCCGGCAGCAGCAGCAGCAGCGGTCCTGTGATCAAGTTAGAAACTTGATCTACAAAGAGGCGAGGAGGCCCTCTTTATTCAGTATGTAGTGACTTTACACCTGTTCAGACATTGTGTCACAGTAACTTAGACCTACAGTGTACCGGATATTTTACTAAACTCAGATCATCCTGGTCTTGCCTGGGCTCATAAAGGTTTAAAACGTTAGACGCAATCTTAAAATTGTGAGGGTATAATTCTGGTCGTTAAAGGTATTACAAAGGTATTATATTCAATGTGAAACAGTTTGATGGTTTATCTTTTTGTCTCATGACAGCTGGCCAACCTTCAAGCCAAATACAACTGAGACTGATATTTTCACTTTAAATATCTTGTGCTGTATTCCTTTCTTATTGTAAAGTCAAATTATTGGTAGAGAGTAAGGCTTAAGAAATAAATGCGAATGATTAAATTTTCTAAATTTAATCTGTTTATTTTTTTAAATGTTTCAAAACACAATTTGGAAAGGGTAATTTGTTTTTCTGTAAGAATAATTAGTTATTTCTTCAATAAATATTGGCAGAAATTGGCCTTCAGCTTGGACCAGTTTTGGAATTTTGGCGTTTTTGTGTAACTGAGTTTGACCTCCTGGTCTAAACCGTTCACTGTTATTTAAATACATTTGATATATCACTGTTATCACAAAGAAAACAAATGAACAACTGTAACTATTAAAAGCCACATTATCAGACTAAATTACACAAGTATGTCAGTAACAAAAACCCTACAGTTGATGATCTGATGAGTCAAACTTGCAAATACTTAGTGTTTGTTATGAACATATAACAAGCAAGATAACCCCCCCACACACACACACACCTCCCTTCCTGCATTACAAACAAATCACATGCTGCCTGCTCACAGAGATCTCTGCCCCGAGGCCCTCCAGGAGTCCTTGGTCTTTAGTTTGAGAAGTTGTGGCCTCCAGCAGCTGGATTAGCCAGGCCAGCTGCCTACAAAAACCCTGGGTCCAGGACGCTGACACCGGGCCTGACCCCAGGGTGGCCATCAGGAAACCTGAGGGGATTTGGACAGCTCATGGTGTGTGTGTATGTGCATGTGTGTGTGTCTGTTGTTCATTCAGCTGGACAACTGTTGAGCTCTTACAGATTTGGGCAGCGGTGTTCTTTGTATGAGTGTGTGCGTGCTTGTATGGCCGATTCTTTCCGGGGGTTAACTGCTGATCCAGTACAAATGGGAGGCGTTGGGTGGGGTAGGGAGGGGTGAAGTGGGGCTGAGGGCAGTCGTGTGCTCCTGGAACATCTGCCTCTGATACTCCCCGGTCAAGCTTTGGTCAAGACAGGAGGGGGGTGTCAGAGGTGAAAGAGAAGGAAGAGTTGGCATTGAAAAGATCTGATGTGAAAATGCAACAGACCCAAACTCTGAAGAAATGAGAAAAGGATGCAGGATTTAGAAATTTAAGCCCCTCTCAGTGCTGGTCACTCTCTAACTGTGTGTGTGTGTGTGAAGGGGGGGGTTACAAATGCGCAGATGTTTGCATAGTGTGTGCTTTTCTTGTATGGCTGTAATAAAAGGGCCCTTTCAAAACTTCACTATAAGCTACACCCAAGAATTAAAGTGTAGGCCTAATGAAAAAATTATGTGTTTATATAATTTGAATTAAAAACCCTGCATATGTTAAAATGCTTTGATTTTCTTACATTTTTTTAAAGATATCTCACAGAACACCCATTATTTTCACCCATTATTTTCAAATACAAATAAATGTTTGTTGCAATACGTTTTAACATCTTTACACACTCATGAGATAAAACTTTTAATACAATAAATTAAATGAAATCTAAAAAGTTGTTTGTGAGGAATATAGGTTGTTTGGGACAATTGTCTGCACACTCCAGAGAACATCTGGCTAAGAAACAACAGCTGGACTGACTGCCAGCATATGTTCTTTTCTTTATTGCTGCCCCTCTGTGTAGACAATAGAATGAACAGGATGGGGTTGCTTTCTGTTGAAAAGGTAGACCTAATAGCTTGTGACTCCAGAGAAGAGCCCCCACTCTCTTGGAGAGCAATTAGACCCTTATCCGCACCTAGATAGGCATTATGAGGACTGACAGAAAACCATAATTGTTCGTTCTCATTCATGGCACTGCTAGACAGCGTGGCAGTATAATGGCAACCTGTGATTTTTTAAGCAATAATTAAAGTTTGTTTTAACATTGCTAATTGGTTTATAAAGCAGCGGTTACAAGGAAAGCTGTAGAGCATTTAATCAGATCATACTCGTCTCTAATTTTTAGGGGTGGATAAAGCTGAGTAGTTAGGGGAGTCGTCCTCCAATGCAAGAGTTGGCGGATCAATCCCCCTTCTATTCAATTGCATGTCAAAGTGTCCCTGGGCAACACACTGAACCCCCACTGCCTATGTGTGTCCCATCAGTGTATGTGATTTAAGCACTGATTAGTCTCCATAGATTGAACTGTCTAGGAAAGCTTTGTAGACTTAGTAGAGTGCTTTGTTATTGGGTCAATGAGGGCACAGACTGTAGTGGAAAAAGCTTTGATTATGCTGGTTGGATAGAAAGGTGCTATATAAGTATTACGTTTATTATTTTTGTGATTTTTGTCAAATTAAATCAATCAAATGTTTCCTAATTTAAGACACAATTAAAAGTGTATTTTAAAATATATTTAAAATGTAAATATCTCAAAGTACTTAATTGATTTGATTTTGGATATCTTCAGTGTTTGTTACTGATACGAATAATGTAGAACTATTTGTGGATAGGCCTACTTGGAACTGAAAATTGATAAAATATTGGAAAACCCTAATTCGTTCTATAAAAAAAATAGAAAAATGCTTAAGGTTTCTAAAATGCTGATTTTGAATCAGAAGAAGCTCCTACTGAATATCTGACATGTTTTATTTAATTAATTTTACTTCTAGAAGAACTAAATTACATAGGCTTATCTGTTTTCAATAGGACAAATTGGCTTGCCAGTTCCTCCGAGCACATGTGTTTTGTTTTGCAACGTCATGACGTCACGCGTCCACACAGGAAGTAATTAAATTTTTCGTCTAGTAAACAGAGCATAGATTTAACGCTATACATGCACGTCAAGCTCTTAAAGTAAGACTTTTTTTTTAAATGTGACAATACAATGAGTAATTGAATCTGCAGACTAAACATACTTTGTGTACCAGGACAGATATATGTAGCTGAAAGCGATGTTGTAACTGGTTAGCTAGCTCAGTTAGCATCATGATCGTTCATAAAACAAGTTGTTCAGTCTCGTGCTACAGCAGCCATGTAACTAGTTTGTAAAACATGACCTAATAGTGTTATTATAACAAGCTGCTGCAATTTTTTTCTCCTGGTAGCAAAATATGGTTACTTGAATTTTTGTACTTTAAAGTTTTATTATTACTGGAGCAATAAACAAAAACATTGTATTATATTTACACTGTCTACGGGTCAAACGCGTACGCTTCCAGTTTTTAAAAGTGATATTCAAGCAGCTTAACGATTAAAATAACAAAGTCTATTTTTAAAACTATTCAATAAAAAAGCTAGAAAACACACTACCACTTACACATAGATTAATATTAATAACAGTAGAAAAAGCAAGATTACATAGAAGAGTAGAAAAGTTTTAAGTAGTATATTGTGTAAATTGGTGTATATCTGTGTTCACGTATTTATTTTTTGTTTCAGTCATTGTTTTATATTAACCTTAAACAAAATACTATTAATTTTATTGCTGTTGGCAAATTAGTCCAAAACTGAGGACCTCTAAACTAAAAGAAAGCTTATCCACGTGATATTGTTGACTTAATGTAGAAAAATGTGATCAAAACATGAATTATCAAATTATCAAGATAGATAATGCCTTTTCTGTATCTTGCAATTGACTTTTTGTCCAAATGTTTTGTTGTTTTCATTGCGTTTCTGTTTGGCAGGAATGGGTGTAAAAGGTCTTCAGAGCTTTATGGAGCGATGCTGTCCAGAGGCCTGTGTGACGGTGGACTTGAGAGAGATGGCTAGACAGCATGTTGCCAAAAACCAGCAAGGTTGTCCGTACACACATAACATAAAGACTGACCTGAGCATTTTATGTGTTGTCATTGTGGCAGTGGCAGCATGTGTGTTATATAGACTAAAATGGTTAAATGATGAAGCAAACTTAGCAGCATTATGACCTTATTTTCATGTTCAAAATTGTTACATTTTGCTAAACTTGTGACTTTTAGATAATAATTCTTAACCACAATGTTTTGAGGACATAACAAAACACTTACAATTAATCAAACAGATGACACAGACTAATTAAATGCCAAAAATTGTTTTAACTATAATTGTTTAGTGTAGAAAGCAGGCCTCCACTTTGTTACATGAACACTTTTGCTCTTGTGTAGGTCCCACTCTTGTTGTGGATGGCATGTCTTGTCTTTGCCACTGGTACTCATGTAAGGACTGGGTGTGTGGGGGCCAGTGGAAGGAATATGTGGAAATCCTGAAGAGCTGGGTGGAGGCGTTCACCTCTGCAGGCATCAGATTGGTCTTTTTCTTTGATGGAGTAGTAGAAGAGCAGAAAAGACAAGAGTGGGTAAGCACAGACACACAAATCAGAATCTTTATTGTTGTAACAATGAAACATCCTACGACATTTGAGGTGCAATACTCCAGTGAAAATAAAACACAGGTAAGAAATAAAATCTCAAATAAAAAGAGAATAAGAATAAAATAAAACATAAAAAAACAATATAATTGTATTACACATCCCTTTGCCAGAGTTTAAACAGCACATGTCCTGAGTGGAATGGGTCCTGAAGGATTTTCTTGACGTTACTGAGAAAACAAGAACTATGCAGTTCAAGTAGAGGACAGCAAAAAATCTGCTAGGTGACTCCAATGGCCCTGTGGGTCATTATGGAGGTTCAGATTAGGTAGACATAGAGAGATATTGGTGTTTAAACTACAGTAATAGGTTTCTACTTGATATTCTCAGAAACAGGTTTTTACCCATCAGGTGGCCCTGTTCAGTACTACATGTACAAGTCAGATATGTTTCAAAATGTTCTTGATCTTATTTGTAAAAAGTGATGTGAACTTGTTTTCTCTTGTAAACTAATAGTCTCAAGATTGTGTAAACAAACAGCATCTTCCCTGTTTCACAGGTACAGAGGCGACGCAGAGTGAACAGGGATATATCAAAGATATTCAGTCACATCAAAGAATATGGCGATCAGCCCGGCAGGATGTCTTGCCTGCCATCATGTTTGGCAACATTCACACCTTACGCACTCAAGTGAGCGTTTTCAAATCCGATTACAATTCAGTTACTGCCATGCAGAAATGTATACTTTTTGGATGAATGTATTGATGTAGATTTGGTGTTTTCTGTAGGTCACTGGGTCAGGAAGTGTTTTGCTCGGTACGAGAGGCAGATTATGAGATTGCCAGCTATGCTCGTCAGCATGACAGCATGGGCATTCTGGGACAGGACTCAGACTTCATCATATATAACAGGTTTGTAAAAGTGATTACATTGTTACACTTGGATTTTCAAGTGCTTTTTCATGATGGCAAAATTACAGGAATAACCTAAATACTGTCTTGGATTTAGTAATATATAGATAGCAAGTGACAGAGCTGTTGACAAACTGATCTGAACATGCAGTTTTATCTCATCTCTTAAGTGTCCCTTACTTGTCTGTGGCAAAGCTGCGGATCAACAGCCTAACCACTGTCATGTACGACCGGCAGAGGCTCTGCAGGACTGTTGGACTGACTGTTCCTCAGCTTCCTCTGCTAGCCTGTCTCCTGGGTAACGATGTGGTGTCAGAGGAGCGCGTGCGGCAGATCAGGAACAATGCCACAGCCACATACAGGTATCTGTCATTTGACTTAGAGCAATTATTTTTGCACAAAGGAGTTTCAAACCTAATTGCATATAATCAGAAAACCTTTAACTAGGCTGTTATGTCTTTCTAATTTACTTTATCTGTAGAGAGAAAAAAAATCTTGTTAAGATATGTAAACAAACCTCTTGACTGTTTACAGAAGAACCAGTTCAGTACCATATTCTGGTGCTCCTCAGGATCAGGTGGTCCAGGCTGTAGCTCAATTTGTGAGCTCTCTGTGTTGCCCGGAGGATGAACGAACTGAACTTGTCCCACAGTCTCTGAATGCATCAGCTCTTCTGAGAGAGCTGCTTGAAAAGGGGATCCGTTCTTATTTACTACCAGGACAGAAAGGGTTTGAACTAGTGGACATTCCTGCTCTTCCTTTTGCATTTGAGAAATATGTTAGTCCTGAAATATTAAAGGCACGTAAGAAACATACAATGTGCATTTCAGCTGCAAGTCTTCATTTATTTTAGTTGACATAACAAATCCTGCACTGGTTAAACTTTTTTTTTACTTTGTGGTTTTCCACAGGCATGTAGAGAAAAGCATGTAGCAGTGGATGGTTTTATGGTTTACAGTGTCGTGTGTGCCGGAGTCACAGAATGCAGCAACTCTCTGGAGGATGAGGAGGATACTGAACTGGTGCCTCAGGCCCTCGTCTACAAAGAGTGTAGACAACACATCTATGGCTTGTTGCTGTTGCTTGGGCAAGATCGTAAGAAGGCAAACACATGGAATGAGTTATACCCAAACAGTAATACATGTGTAAAGATTTACATAAAGAAAGGAAACGTGAAGCTTATCCATTTGGAAACTTAAAAATGTAGCATTCATCTGCATACACAAACAGAACAAAGTCCTCTGGTGGAAAATAAGCTTATGAAGAATGTCACGTCTTTTTTGCTTCTTATGTTTGCTTTGAAGAGTTCTGAAGTTTCATGATAGGAAATGATAAAGTTAAAACTGGATTTTTTTCTTGCATTTTCAGGAAGTACCGTGGATATTCCGGTAATCAAAGAATGGTTTGTCTACCCTGGAAATCCTTTGAAAGAAGCTGACACAGTCCATCCTGTCCCTGTCAACCTCCCATGTACTGTTCATGCTTATCATAATAATACCTCCGTGGCATCACTTTTAGTCATCCTCAAAAGACCAATAGACATCAGTTATCTGTTATAAAGAGTTTATGTTTTATCTGTTGTTTTTTCTGTTTGAATTTGTAGCTGGTGAGCCCAGTCTCGACTTCCTGTGGTTCAGCACTGGACCAGAGGTTTCTGCGTCTCGCCTCACAGCCTTCCTCTCGATTTTTGACTGCCTCGAGTTTTCTGACTTGTATGGTGCGATTGAAGACTCCCTCCTAGCTGCTCTTTGTTTGATCACATACATCACCCTACAGGTAATATTAGCTTGGTTATCTTACAGTTTGCTTTTTTTTTAAATATCTATAACAGCATAAAATCCTTCAGGAAAAACAGGAAAAAAGTCTTATCATTTCATTTTTAGACTTCTTTTTTTATTATTTTAATTCTCTGTCTCAAAATAAAAGTATAATACTTGTATTTTACTTGAAAGTACAGGTAAATATCACATGCGTTATCATCAAGTAGGTACTTAAAAGTGATGACGTCTCCTCTGTGATTATTCTG
This sequence comes from Cynodonichthys magdalenae, assembly GCA_031762555.1. Lineage (NCBI taxonomy): Eukaryota > Metazoa > Chordata > Actinopteri > Cyprinodontiformes > Rivulidae > Cynodonichthys > Cynodonichthys magdalenae. The sequence continues at coordinate 11,580,925 of JARVJO010000164.1, read as the reverse complement.
TCTCCTGTTGCTGTAGAATCTGCTCTGCTGTTGATGAATGGGTGGTAAATCTGCACCTGCTGATTTGCGTAAACAGAAAATGAAAGACCAAATTTATTTAGTGACAATTATACATACAGGTCAGCTTTTGATTTGGGATTAACATCAATAACATACACACAACAATCATTCTTCTCTTTTGTCAATGTGTGATGTGAAATGAAACACTGCTTGTTGACATTTTGTTTTGTGTTGGCTGACAGTAGCCATTATCAGCCACACAGAGCCCAGTTTAATCACAGAGGGAGATCTTTGCAACTCCAGCTCTTGCGTCAGCAGCAGGTCTTATAAGCATCCAAAAGCTTTAAATATTTCAAGACATTTTATAATTTACCTCAATACTTTTATGTTCTTATTATGTTTGTGCATTTTAAACTAATGCCTTTTGCGTTTCAAAGAGGTAGGGATTTGTGTATTTTGGATTTTGCACCAAAACAGAGATTACAGGGTGAAACCGCCTGGATAAACTTGCATGCGTCACATTATAAAAAAGAAAATACAAATTATGATGCAGTTTCATTGATTAGCCCACAAACAGTCTTAAAGACAACATATTTTACTCCTTTTTTTAACAAACTGACAGGAGTTCCAGAGGTCTTTTCTGATATGCTTTGGTCAAAATACAACATCATTATGTTAGGATGAGACGTGTTTTAGTATACACACAAAGTACTGAAACAATGGAGGAGAACATTTATGTAGGAATAAATTATAAAACATTTCTATAATAATTGCAAGAAAAAAATCAGAATTTGTATAATTTATTTTTCAAAAACGTTACATCTAGCCAAACTTTAGTGAAATATTTATTTTAAGCAAAAGTGAGTGCAATTTTACAGCAAACAATAATTTTAGTCAAAGCTATCAAAAAAAACAAAAACGAGTAATTAGTCAGACAGGGACATTTTTCACAATTTGATCCTTCTAAAGGGCTTTAAACATACAGTATTTAGACCTTTGTCTTAGGCTTTATTTATTAGTTTTTCCAAAATTAAAAGTAATGTCTAAATTCAATTGGTTATGCTAGTTGTAAAAGTTTTAGATCAGATGTGTCAAACTCAAGGCCTGTGGGCCATATCTGGCCCTAGTTAACATTTTATCTGTCCCCAAGGTCAATACTTTAAATGTGAAATAGTTTGATGGTTTCCTTTTTGTCTTTGTATTTGGTGCATTCTTCCCATGACAGCTAGACAACTTTCAAGCCAAGAAAATCTAGTTTGAAATTTTCAATAATCTTTGATTTTGGTGTGAAAAGAGCAATAGAAATTGGACTTATTTTTTTTCTTCCTGTATTCTTTTCTTATTTTAAAGTCAAATAATGATATTTTTAGTGAGGGTTTTCTTTTATTAACCTGATTTGCTGGATTGTGACAAAATTGACCTCTAAGGAATAATAAATATGGTATAGAATATGCATAAGAAATAAATTCTAGTGATGTCTTTCTACATGTAATTTTTATTTCTCGGTTAGGTATGTATGTTCTAAATGCTAAATTAAACAAAATTTAGAAAAGGTCTAATGTATTTCTGTAAGAATAATTTCTTATATAACATTTTTTTAATAAATATTAACAGAAACTGGCTCTTGGCTTGGACCAAGTTTAGGACTGACAGACAGGAGTCCAGACAGACTCTGGTTGTAGTCAAACAGACAGACGGTGACTGGCAGTCGCTGATTTAAATGGATGAAGGAGCAACAGACAGACATGAGAGCAGCTTGTCAAACAGACCATTAGACGAGTAGATAATCAGAGATGAGCAGACAGCCCGACACACAATAGTCGTCGTTGTCTGATCACTGCTGCATTCACATTCCACTCTCACTCCTCTATTTAAATAACTCCAGGGTTTGTTTGTTTTGCACACGACTGGGAAGCTTTGTTTCTGCTGTCAGCGTTGTTTCTTTTTCTGTTGAATTGTTGTGCAGCAAGCAGACCAAACAAACGGACCCACACTAAGATGGGATTGAGATGGCAAACCATGTATCGTCCTCTGTGTGTGGTTTTTGTGTATGTTCCAGGTACAAACTTTGTCTCATGAAGACGTAGACGCTTACCTGAGTCAGGCTGTGTCTCTAAGGCTGAAATCCCCCCCACAGCTTCAGCAGATCGAGGTTGGTCACAAACACAAAAACATTGTTTTTTGTACTTTTTATTTTAAAAACATTTTTTTATTCTGTTCGTGTCACAGACTTTGCTGTGTTCCCTGCCACAAAAAGACAATGTATTTTGGTGTTTACAGTAAACAAACATTTTGTGGTAAACACAGCTCTGAAAAAATGTTTCCATTAATAGAAACCTGAGGGAAAGGAGGAAGAAAGCATGAACATTTTTTTTATTTTTAGAAATGAACATGCTGCTGATTGACTTTCCAAGAATTCATAAAACAGTTTAAAAATAGAGTGAACAAGTATGGCAAAATGCAGTGATTGTGTTTTAATTTAAACCTGTAAAGCTTTGCATTAAAAAAAAGGTTATTTGATTTACAAATTCAGGGAAAAATCTAATAAAATGAAGTTTTTATTGATTAAGCCCAGGAATGATGACATGTTGTGAATTTATTATCTAAATCGCAAATTGAATCTTGATTTAAACAAACATGTATGTTAAAAAGTGTCAATAACACATTTTTATTATTTAGCTCACTTTGAGTGTAAAATCCAAGTTAAAAAATTTCCATAACTATTTTGTTATTTAGCTTACTGTTCTCACATTTGACTAATTTTTACTAAATGTTAAATAAAATAGGTAAATACTAAATCTTAAGTATATGTGTAAATCTAAATGAAAATGTTAAATCTTAAATGTTGCAGCTAATGGTAAAGTTTGCATTTAAGTATTTCAGAATGGAACGCAGCCTTTGCCGTTGGTGTGCAGCTTTTGTTGTGACGTCATCCTCCGACAAAAGCTAATGCTGCTAATGCTGCTGAAGATGGCGTTTAAAATTAAAATTCAAAATATGTTCTTCGAAAACAGTATGGATGTTACCTGTGGTCTGGAAGTTTGACGTGCAGCTCAGACATCGGCGACAACTGCAACTATGATGTCTTGTAGGAAAGCGTTAGCAGTGTTAGCTACGTTAGCTGTGTTCAACCGTTAGCTGTTGCTATTGTCTCAGGATGAAAACACATGGAAACATTGTAACAAAAGCTGCGCACCAATGGCAAAGGCTGTGTTCTATTCCAAAATACTTAAATAAAGCTTTACCAAATAGCTTCAACATTTACATTTACATTTACACATTTAGAGTTAGGATTTAACATTTATACATAATGAAGGAAGTTCGTGATCAATAAATGGAAGTCTGAATAATATAGCAGAAAAACAGTTGAATCTCTTCTAAAAACTTTATTATCAGCTCTAGCAGCACACACAGGTAGGCAGAAGGCCGTGGCGCCTTATCTGAACATAAACTAATAACAAACTCTCAGGAGCAGCATCTGTCCCAGGTTGAATCTAAGACAAAGACAGCAAAGACACTAAGTAAAAACCTTTTAAAAACCTCTGACTCACCGTAGTAATGAATCAACCTTTTAACATGTCTCTTCCTGGTTACACTCCTGAAGGTGGTACCATTTACGTCAGACCAACTTTGTTATGAAGACAGAAAGAACACATCGATAAGACACACACTCATTCTGTTTCAAACCATATGGCTGCAATGATCAAAATGTATGAAATACAAGACATGCATCTAACATCCATTCAATCAGGTACAAAATTTTCTTTTAATAACATTTAACATTAATTTAACAATTAGTAAAAATAAGCAAAATATAAGAACATTAAGCTAATTAACAATAAAATGTTAGTGGAAATTTTTAACTACCAGTACATACCTTTACATTCGGATTGTGAGCTAAATAATGAAAATGGGTTAGTGACATTTTTTTATATTTTATTTTTTACTTGACATCTTATAATCATGATGGTGACAATAGTAGTGTCTTTTACAGATTCCAGCATAAGAAAATCAGCTGTCCTGATTCACTCTCCGGGGAAAAAAAAACACTTGTTGTGTTTGCTCCCTTTTTTTGTTGTCCCATTTATTTTTACTACTTAATTACCATACTTATGTGAAGTAATTTGTATTTTTGCTGCTTGCCTGTTTTCTACACAATAATTAGATCTGGGCGTTGATTTAGAGAAGAGTCAGAGTTGCAGGAGGAGCTTTAACTGTGTTACTGACATATATGTTAAATTCACAAACACACATACGCTTCATGTTGTGACTTTACAGCTCATCAAAGAAGACAGTTATTGACTGTTACACCACAGTAAAAAACAAAAAAAGAATTTCTGATAATCAAAGTAACTCATCATTTTAATAAAATAGCTTAATTGTAATAAACTGAAATTGTTTTGGGGAAACGTAAGCAGGTTTTGACTGTAAGTAGTTTAGTTGCAGCATTCCTCCCCGTGGGACTGTGAGTTTGGTGTTCTGTGTGTGTGTGTGTGTGTGTGTGTGTGGACGGGTTTTTCCTACTACGTGGGGAAAATTTCCTCAAAAAAAGCAG
>JARVJO010000164.1:11553041-11573277 GCA_031762555.1 Cynodonichthys magdalenae | reverse complement strand
GGGTCTCTCTGCTTAGGCTGCTGCCCCCGCGACCCGATCCCGGATAAGCGGAAGAAAACGAACGAACGAACGAACGAACGAACTTTATTAGTGCACTGTTTTTATTGATTTTTTAAATCTCTGTGAAGCACTTTGTGATGTTTTGTAATCTTCTTTCTGTAGTGACAAGTGTTATCATTTGGTTGAGCTGATATCTAAATATAAAATGTGATTACTCTTCACGTTTGCAGCTGCCTCTGTTTTCGAGCCGGGCGGTGCAGCTGGGGTCCCTCTACGTTCGAGGACTGAGCCACCTGGTGGGTGCTAACAACGCTAGCGGCTGCCCTCTGCGTAGCGCTGCTCTGATGCCGTGGCACAGTTTCGATGGACGACTCTTCCACTCAAAGTACCAGATGGCCCACAGCGGCGTGGAGAAAACAGAGCTGCTGGACAGTGATGTGAGTGGAGAGAAACCAGCTAAGTTACATTTTAGGACAGAAAAAAGGTGACTTCTACTCAGAATACATCTGTGTTTTTGGGCCTGACTTTCTCTCATTTATGAGCAACATAATTTTAAACATCTGGAAACCTGCAGGTTTGTGTTTAATTACGTGTATTGTGGATGAGTCTAGTCTAAATGTGTCTGTGTTTATTTCCAGCTGTCCTGCCTGTCTCAATTTGTTCAGCTGAAGGAGAAACTTCTGGAAACCTGCAGGAAGAGAGGCCGAATCCTGCAGTCCAGACCCAGAGTACCACAGACAGGTGTTAAACCCACACCTGGAGATAGATACAGATCCTCTGCCTCAGGTGAGACACCCATCTGATTAATTACTGTCTGTTGATGCATACATACCTGCTTCATCATCATTATTTCTGAAAGACACAATAAACAGTTTTGTCTATAATTAAATGATTAAATATCATAATTTCCTCCCTAAAACCAAAAACATGACTGTTAGGTTTATTGGTAAGTCTAAATGGTCCCTAGGTGTGAGTGAGAGAGTGAATGTTTGTTTGTCTCTATGTGTCCCTGTGATGGACTTGGACCTGTCCAGGATGTACCCCGCCCCTCTCACACTGACTGCTAGATATGGGCACCAGTGACCCCCGTGACCCTGAAAGGACGAAGCGAGTAAAAGATAATGGATGAATGGTTTAAAATCATTTGATATCGGCTTTTAAAGTAAAAAAAAAAAAAAGAGAAAAATTATTGAAAACGTTTAATATGTTTGTACAAAATAATTATTAACAAGATAAAATTAGTGCTTTTGACTGAGACAATAATGGGGTTCTGAACTGGTGATATTGTTCGTAATATATATTTGTCTAGTCGTTTTTTTTTTTAAAGAAAATTAAATAACATGGTAATTCTAAAGAAAACCCAAACAAGAAGGATTATGATGTGAAATAAAAGTTTTGCATATATGTGTTTTAATCTTACACATCCACAAATTCATTAATAATCTTTTAAAACATAGAAATTTTTAGTTCTCATGTGATCAGATGTTTTGGTTTGATTTTTTATTTATTGTCTATGCTTTTTCTCTGATGTTTAACTAACTTATATTTTTGCTGTCATTTGAACATTTGGAAAAATACTTTTTATCCTAAAACCTTCCCTGGAGGGTCAAAGAGAAAGAAAAAAAATTGACCTGAATTAAGAAATGTTTTTTTTCTGTTCTTAGGACACATACCCCCCCCCCATGTCCTTTTGCAATGATGGGGCCCTTTGTTGTCAAACCCACATTTCTATTCCTGGGTTTCCTGTTTGTATCTTCTCAGTTAACTTTCCAATGAAAAAAGTAAAAAAAGAAAAGTCCAGATGAAGTCCACAGAAGAAAGGTCATTATTCTTCTTTTCTTGTTAGCAGCTTTAAACTCTTCCTTACACAAAGATCTGAGGAGGCCGTCTGTGAAGACAACTGAAGACAACACTCCATGGAGAGGAGTCCGTTCTTAATCTGACAATTGATCTATGATTGTAGTTCTTTGGGCTCCTTGCAGAACCACATTACCCAGAAGGCCATGCAGTAATGAGGTCCATGTGTATTTGTGGCTGTTTTCCTGTGTGTGTGTTCACACACACTCGTGTGCGCGTTGGTGGAGACATGCTTTGTCAGTGCAGCAGTAATAGTAGGTTTCTGTTTATAGGCTGGGAGAGCTCTATTTTAAGACACACAACAAGACGAAACTGATTACAGACTCCTCTTCTGTTCCTCCCCTCTTTCTGCTCCCCTTCCCCTCTTACTTTTATTTTTATCTCTTTTATTTTCTTTGCTCTTGTTTCTTTCTCATGCTATTCTGAGAGTTCTACTATACATCCCAATACCATTTGTATATAAATATTAATGTTGACCTTCTTACACACATTTATTTTTTCCGTTGTACTGTTCTGGATTTAAGCTTTGTTTTACTTCTTTTACTCAACTGCGCAATGATAATCTGAAGTGTCTGTTCAACCTGGAGAGTTTTGAACCATTAAGCAGTCATTTCTTTGCGTGCCATGTTGGCACAGAGTCTCAGATTTGCACCGAACTGTCTGCTTTCTGCCCAAGTCAACCCCTGTGGGTCTCCCGAGGATGCCTCTGGTTTTACAGATGAATGATAGACGCTCCTTATACCTCAGTGTTTCATTTCTGTTGGATGCAGACACCGATCATTACTCCAGAACTGTGGGGAAATGATGTGTGTGTGTGTGCGTGAGTGGTGGTGGCGCTATGTGGTATCGCTGAGAGCCTGGTTGGGTTTTTGTTTGGAATCAGGCCTGATGTTTAGTCTCCTCAGCGAATATCTCCTCTGCCTGTCTGCCCTTGCAATTACACTCCAATGGTGCATCCAGAATAGCTGCTCTCCCACATCTCTACGTTTTATTTCTGTTCAGAATGTAAAGGAAAACCTCCTTTATGTTTAAACTGATCCACATTTGTCAGGAATTCACTTTATGAGACAAGACCAGTCCTTTTTCTTCCTTTCTGTTCTCCTCATGTTAATTCTCTTTACTAACATCCAGCTGTCACAGAAAAATATCCAGTTTTTCTTTAATACTACTTTTTAGAAAAGTCATCACAGCCATAAACAGTTAAAAAAATCTGTCTGCTTGTGGTTTGACTGACGTTTCTTTCACTAAATCTTGGCATATGTGTGTGCTGCTTTTGGTAATTTAACCACTCAGGCTGTGTATAAGAGGTCTGATTTTGTTTAGCAGGTCCCATTTGGTGCAATCTAAAGTTGGACGTAGATGTTTTATTTCCTGTAATTTGCGATTTGGCTTAAAATCTCACACATCTGCTTTGTTTGCTGTAGTGAAAAACATGTTACAAGCACTTCTGGTGTGCTGGAATATACTTAAAAGGAAGCCACATAAGCTTGGGGAGGAGTTTTCTGCCAGTTAATCATTTTGATAACTCATAGTCGAACAAACGCCTCTAATTAACATTACAAAATCATCTGGTTCATTGTGTAAGTTTATTTGTTACACAGTATCAAAAAAACATTTCTCTTTCTTGATATGTTTCTTCTGCTGTGTTGTGGGGAGTTTAGAAACAGTAGATTTGAAGCTGACTTTGTGCACTTGAAAATAAGAACTAATACTTGTATGAAGTGAGTGGAGCATTAGCAGATTTAACACGACTGGTAAAAATATACAAGTTAGTCAAGTTATTGATTGAAGTAGGCTCGATTCCCAGACTCTGAGTAACTTCTAGTAAGATATTAAAATCTGATGTAGATCAGTAACTCAACAGAAAAACACTGACGGCACAAGAAGCAACAGTTGGACCCTAAAATTAATATAGAATTTGCGTTGTATGTGTTGGATTTGGAAATATAAAATTAGGATTGTGTAGATAAAGTAAACAAAAATTTATTAAATTTGCTGTTGTGAAGAAATTTTGTCTAAAAGCTTTTTGGGAATGTTTGATGAAGTTTTACGGCCAGACTAAGAGATTTGTTTTGTTTAAATTGCGAGAATAAACTCATACTATTACGAGAATAAAGTAAAATTATTAAAAGAATAGTCATATTATAAAAACAAAGTCATAGTATTATAAGAATAAAGTCAGAGTTTTAAAAGAATAGTCATAATATAACGAGAATAAATAAATAATAAGAATAAAGTCACATTACTAGAATAAAGTTGAAATAGGAAGAGAATAACTTCTTCAAAATAAACAGTTGTTTGCAGATTCCTTTCAAAATCCTGCTGCTGATAATTTGATGTGTTAAAAGATTAAGTATTTCCATATTTATTAAAACGATACCAAAGTATAACTTCACAACATGCTCAACGTTCCTTATTTTAACGCAGTGGTAAGACTGCTTTTTTTGTGTGTAAGAGTTCTCTTAATATTACAACTTTTGTTCTCATAGTATTATGATTTTATTTGTACTCTGGTCCTAATATTCCATTATAGGAAAGTAAAAACAGGAGACAAATAAAAAAAGGGTTGAAAGTGATGACATTTGATCTGATGGTGATGATGGAGAGCATGTCCAAAATCCTAAAAGTGTTGGATTTTAATCTGGTTTCTGTAAGTGTGACACTTCATAACTGGTTTAGTTTTCCTGTTCTGAAGATTATTCAGTGATTTTATCACATAAGAAGAACTTTAAATTGAGAGACCTGTTGAGGAAAATGCTTCCTGTGAATTAATTGAAAGTTCTTCTTATGTGATAAAATAATTGTCAGATGTTACTTTAATATGTTTTATTTTTTTACCTAATGAAATAACCTTTAAGCAAACCCTAAAGCTGTTTTCTTTTTCTCAGCTTTTCATCAAAATGTTTGGGAGGACTGCAGAGGAAGAGGAGTGAAAGCAGAAGGATATGGACACAGACAGGGATGGAGAGGAAGAGGGGAGGAAAGAAGACCGTGGGGTAAAAGAGGACACAGAGGAGAAGGACGAGGAGGAGAAGGCCAATATTTCCATCAGTTTCATCCTCCCTCTCATGAAGGACAAGTCGTGGACCTGAGCCGTCCTCTGAAACAGACCAGAGGTCGATCGTATCACAACAGAGGAAGATATCAGCGTTCTCCAATGTAAAAATCAGGATGGCACAAAAACATTTCCTCTGTTTTCCTTTTTTTTTCTTTTTGAATTGATCTTTTCCACTTGTCTCCTCTCAGGCGGCCACATCCTCCTGCTCCTTGAATACAAGTCAAGCTTGAAGGGAGGAACTAAAGATTAGAGCTGAGGACTTAGTGAAAAGTAGATGGAAAAGGCTTGATGAAAAGCCAGATGGGATGAAAAGTCTCTGAACAAACTGATTAGTGAATGACCAGTTCGGGTTGTTTATGTAAAGGATGATGAAGGAAAGAAAAACAGAGTTTAACAGGAGGCACAGTGTCCTGGGATTTTAGAGTAAAATCTGAAAGAAATCCTGCAGCTATAACACACAGCCTTCACTTTATCTCAGGTCAACTTTCATGTTTTAGTCTGGCAACAAAAAAAAAAGAACAAAATGAAGATTTAGTCATCAAACAACTTGCAAAACACCACTTCATGCTTGAACTGGGAAGTAGATTAATGGATAATCCTGGAACCTCTTATCTTAGACTGTAAACAGGAAAGACAAAAAGCTAAAAACCTGCGTGTATTCAGTAGCTTAATCCTTTTAAAGGAGTTGGATTTACTAGAAGAGGAGTTCTGCTATCGAATGACCACATTATTTTAGATAATCAGATGGGTTTTGTTTTAATAAAACAAAGTGAGACCTCCATGTCTTTTTTTAATGAGTGCCAAAGAAGACATCTTAGCTTATCTTTCACAACAATTTGAACCAGTACTACTAAGCAAATTTAAAGGTTTAGCTAAAATATTTTAGTTCTTTGTAGCTCAGCTGATAATTACGTATTTAAGTTTAAATTTCCTATCCAAAATTTTCTAATACATCCTGCACATCAGTAAAAGATCTGACTAAGACTTTAGTCAGCATTTGACCCCCTGACGTACTGCTGCACTGCGGTGTGTTTTCCAGTGGGACACCCACACACATAATATCAGTTCAGTTTGGGTTTATGGCTTGATTAGGAAGGCAGAGCGTGAACACTTTAGCTGTTAGTTTTTTTTTCTGTAGCAACAATGATGTCTTAAAATCCAAATGAGAAGAAAAAAACACAGAGAAAGTTCTCTGGCACCTTCTGTGTTTTGTATGAGCATGTTTGTTTGTTCATGTGACTGTAAGCAGATTGGAAAAAAAATGTGAGGATTATTTACTCAGCAAATGGAAACAAATGGAGGGATATCAGATTGTTGATACTGTACAGTGATGGTAGGATTAACGCCATTAAACCACAGCAGTCATGAGTTCCAACTATTTTAGTTAGAAAATGTAACAATGTGGTTAATAAAAGGTCCAAATGTAACCTTGTAGCTAGCAGGGATTCTGACTAAAAGTATTAATTGTTTTGTTTATAATTTTAAATCTTTAAAGAGGTTCTGCAGCATACATACAAGACAAGTTCATCAGAGAAAGTCGGCAGAACACAGAGTTCTGCTCGGCAACAGAAGGTGAAAGTGTCGGAGTCCGGAACCACAAAGCTTTTTAAATACAATCAGAAGATAATTAGAATCAGATTTAGAGTTTGTGGGAAACCATTGGTGAGATTCAGAGTCAGTTTTGTTATGAACCAGCTGTGACTTTTTAAAATATTTTTTGTTATTGACTTTTTTTGGTCTTAGATCTTAGAACTTAGATTGACAATAAATAACTGTTCGTTTTTAGAAGTCTGCTTATTTATGTTGGAATGAATTTTAAGTTGATGTGTGTTTATAAAAAAAAACATTTATTAAAAAGTATCCAAAGTAAAAAATACATAAATAAAGCATGTTTTCAAGCTCAACAAATCTGGAGAAATCAGGACCACTTTAGAAAGTGAGTCTTTGAAGAAAAATATTAAAAACCGTGTCAGCCACAACATTATGACCACCTGTCTTATATTGAATAGGTTCTTTATTCATCGTGACACCTCCGTAAAACAGACTTAGAGATGTAACATTCCTGCTGATGTAGAGTTTCTGGTACCTGAACTTTGAACCCTGAGGATTATAGGCTAGGGTCTCTGTGGATTGGTCTTCCTCTGATGACATCATTAGATTGCTGTTTGGATGTGTGGGGAGTGTGGAGGCTGGTTAAACACCTCACACTCAGAACCGTTCTGCAGGCAAGAGCCTCAGCCTTAAACCTTCAGTGAAACCTAAAATTATTATATCTGTTTAATCAGATCTAATCTTGACATGCTACTGAAATCAGGACAGGATTTTGATACAGCTGTATATTTTTTAAAACACAAAGTATGTGTGTGTTTTTATTTTTTATTTGAGTTGGAGTAAACAGTTCACACATTGAACCTCTGGCTCGACGTCATCTGACCACATCGTCCACTCCCTGGCTTTCTTCTCAGGCTGGTGGCAGCAGAAGAAACAACAGAGCGTGCGGGTGTTTTGTGGTTAGTAACTGTGGTGAGCGCAGTGGGTGTGGGTGTACGTGTGAGGAGGAGGAGGCACGAAGGGTGGGGCGCACAGCACACATAGTCCAGTTGCCCCTTTTAGATAACAATAACAGGAGGAGGGATGTTGTTTCTTTTTGTGGTGAGGAGAAAGTTAGGGATGGAGGGTTAAAAAAGAGGAAGTGTGGAAGGAAAGAAAAGGAAACTCAGAACATGAAGGAGAGAAGAAAGAAGAATGGAGGAAGAGAGACAACAATAAAGAGAATAAATGGATTGTGATTGAGAGGAGGACGAGTTGGGAGGCTGCATCTTCCCTCCATCAGAGGAAACCCTGCTGGCCTCCTGACAGATCAGCTTCCTCTGTGTGTGGTGGACGTCTGGGCGTGGTTCCTCCAGCAGCAGCGACACAAGCACACAATCAGACTTTCTCTCAGTGGCCTCCTCCCAGAGACCGGTTCAGGCCCACTTCCACTTTGACAGTGATCATTCAGCAGACTTGGGTTTTCTGTCTTATCAAAACCAGCTGAGACTTTCCTCCCTCTGAGCTCATCAAAGCAGCCAACTACTAGTCTTACTCAGTTAAATCAAGACAAGATTTGATTTAAACATGGTTGGTATCCAGTTCTGCCCACAGAGAGCTGGAGCTAAATGAATCCATGAAGACCACAAAACCACTTTGTTGTGTATGTCACAGAGCTCCAGGGCTTCACTTCTGATTCTGTTTGAACCTGCAGGCAGGTGAAACATTTATACCTGTAAAATAAATACTCTTCATTCACTACAGAACTGTGAAAAAGTCTGGAGTCATCCCTCACCTTTTCATATCTTTACATCTAATTATTAATATTGTATTTTCTATATTTCTTCAAACTTTCTGAAGATTCTGTGATTTAACTAATTCTGTATGAGTTATGATATTTGGTACTTGCAGGATGAGTGATAATAGTGTTTGTTTCTTCTTTTCTGTTTCTTTCTTGTTTGTCCAGTTTATACTTCAGCTTGCACCTTTTTTATACATTTATGATTTTCCTTTTATTCTCACTTCTTGTTTTTTGCACATGCAAAGCAATCCTGAGGACAGAACTGGCTTCTGTTTTGTTGTTTTTACAAAGGCACGAACCAAAGGCATCCAGAAACACGCTGCGCTAAATTGAACAAGTATAACCCTTGTGTATTTACAACTGTCTATAAATACAAACTGCCTTCAGTAGTTGGGGCCATAACAGGAATCAACTTCTAGGTTGTTATGTGTGAGGCAGTCAACAGTTCAAACACACTACAGACTGCTGCCTAATGACAGGAAGTCAAACTCAGGGCCAGAACTGGTTCTTTTCAAGGAAGGGGTACTCAGCTCCAAAACTGGAAGGATTAGAACTCTCCTTGTCAGAATCAGTTAAGTTCTTGGGGGTCTATCTAGACACAAAGACACCTAAATGAAAAGTGTAAGAAGGCAGCAATGTGCCTACACTAGTGCAGAAGAATTGCAGGTAGTCGTTGGGGTGCTACCCCAAAGGTTATCAGATCGATCTGTAAGGCCATAATCCGCCCCATGCTATGCAATGCTACTTTAGTGTGGGTTCTAGTTCAAGTTGGGGCGGCAAGAGTGATGCTCACGTGCAACATATGGCCTGCCTGAGCATCACGGGTTCCATTAGAACAACACCCTCAGCAGCCCTTGAAGTCATAATGGACCTGACTCCACTGGCTGCATCCAGCGCAGTAAGGTTACACCAGTCTGGTAGGTGGAAAAGCCTATCCGACTCACAGCACACTAGAACCTGGGACTGGGCAGTCATTGCTGTTCCAGTAACTGCAGGCCCTGGAAACAGGTAAAAAAAAATACAATTTTGAACCACGTTTTTAGACAGAGATTGAAGACAGGTCAGCCTGTAGTAATTTCTCTATGTTTGACCTGTCTCCTAATTGTTTCTACTGTTTTACAGATGGATCCCTTGGGGTTTGTCCCTGCTTCAACACAGCTGATTCAAATAGATGATTTACTTTCTCAGTTTGCCATCAAGTTCTGCAGAAGCCCACTAATTAGGTACTCCTTAGGTTCAGCTGTGTTGAACTAGGGCAGCACCTAAAACATGCAGGACACCGGCCCTTGAGGACCGACTGTGGACATCACTGCACTAGGTGGTTTTGTAAAGGTATCTCAAGCTGAGATATATGCAATCCACCAGTGTGTAGCATCTTTCAAAAAACTTTAGTGTACGCAGAAGGAATTATTCATCCTAACAGATAGCCAAGCTGCTATTAGAGCTCTCCAAGGGCCACATTTTATGTCATTACTGGCTTGGGAGTGTGCCAAAGCAATCAACCAACTGGGGAGAGATAACAGTGTTACTGTTCAATGGGTACCAGGACATACTGGCATTAATGGTAACGAGAGAGCTGACTTGCAAAACCTGGCAGTCAAGCCTACTTTAAAGGACCAGAGCCTATTGTAGGCATTTCAACAACAGTCTGTAGGACTGCCCTACAGGCCTGGATTAGACATCAACACTCAATCCGTTGGAGGGAGCTGACGGACTGTGGACAGGCATAGGAACTGATAAATGGCCCAAATCCTAGGTTTGAAAGTCCTTCTTGTCCTGTCAAGAATAACTTTAAGCACACTTGTTGGAGTCCTAACTGGGCCCAACTTGCTCAATTGCCACAAAATGGTGATGGGACTCCATGACAATGGTCTGTGTGATGCCTCTGGCATTGTATTAGATACCTCTTTGCACTACTTAGGCCAATGCCTGGTCCTGAGTAGTCAAAGGAAAATAATTCTTGGAGAACCTTTTATAGATCCTGAGAAGCTCAGAACACTGAGTGTTTCTAACCTGATGTCCTTCATTCAAAGGACACAAAGATTTGATTAAAAGCCCAGTGTCTCTTTGGGGAGAGTAATGGGCCCACATATGAGGCCCCCGCTCACGTGTGTTTTTACCCATCCTCATTCACCAATACCACGCTCAGGGCCAGCCTGTGACATAGGTGGCACAGACAAATGCTAAGAGTGCCATCCATCTAGAGGATGACACAAATGTGGGACGAAAAAAATATTTTATAACTTTTTATCAGAGTATAGTTGATTTAGTTTGTAGAATAATCACTGGTTACTTGGGTTTATTAAGGGAACTTGTTTTGTAGATTTCTCAGCTGCTTTGTTACTACGTGAGGTGTTATATGGTGCAGAGAATGTTTCAGGATGCAGTCAAGACTAATTATTGGTTCTTAGTGTGTAAATAAAAAACAAAACAAAGATAATGGTAATAAACATTTCAGAAAAAGTTGAGGTTAAAATCTGGTTTTCAGTGTTCTCCTTTCATAAAATACGATTTTATGTTTTATTTATCCCAAAAATGTTGTAAAATGCTCTTCAAACAGCTGGAAAATGCACAGTTTTCAGTAGATCTTCAGTAGATCTCTACAAAAATTGTCCAGGGAAGTATACCCCCGGATCCCCCTAAAACTGCTTCACTCCACAGCCGCTCGTTCACATGAACAGGTGATTCTCTTTGTTGCCATCAAATGTTAGAAGGTATGATGAAGACTTTTGATATTCTATTTCAAATTAATTATACTGCTAACTGTTTTAATTGGATAACCTGGATTATAAATATAAAAAACAAATAACAAAGACAAAAGTATGAAAATTGCACAAGAGGTGCCACCTGAAATCTTGCCTAGGGTGCCAAAAATTGTTTAGGGTCAGCCATGTACACATTAAGAAACCAATAAAAATTAAAAACATGCTAAAATTTGTACTGTTTTATAAGCTTGCTTGGAAAGAAACTAAAGGAGTTACTTTGCAATGCACACCTCTGCTCCTATGCATTTGTTACGGCAGGCCCCAGATTAATATTTCCACACTGAGATAAATGACCGTCTTTTTGTTTCTCTCTAGAACAACAAAAGCTGAAGGTGTGGCCTCGCTCCTCATCACCATCAGGAACTCCCAGCCAGCGTGTTTAGTTCCAGTTGTGGGCAGAAACTTTATCCACCCTCATTCAAGCTTCCCTCTCACTTCACACCACCCTTTTTATCTTTTTTTTCACCTCCATCCATCCTTCTTCTTCACTGTTTTGCCCACCTACACCTCTCCTCAGCCCCCACGCCCATCCTCCGCCCTCGTCTGTCCATGAATGAATGAATGCTCTCTGACTAGTGGAACATATGCTGCTGGTTGTTCAATACCCTCCCTCTGAGCGGTGTGTGTGTGTGTGTGTGTAGGAGACTGTCTGTTTGTGGCCTTATGTGAATACAAGTCAGTGTGTGCGTGCGTGTGTGTTCATTGAAACATATGCCTCCTGTTGCACATCGGCCATCTGTTCCTTGAATGGACTGATGGAGTGCTGCTGTAACCATGACGATAGGCCATTCAGTCAAATAGCCTATCAAACTACCCCTGGATCCTTTTTTTCTCTTTCTGTGTATGTGTGTGTGTGTGTGTGCGTGTGTTTGTATGTGTTTATGCTTAGGAATTGCCTGGCAGAGTAGAGGAATTCTCACATGTTGATGAAAGGAGGCTGACCTTCTAAGACGACCTGCTCCTACTTTATCCAGTTTTCCTTTGGTCTTCACATTCACAGAGGTTTGTTTGTACTGTAGCTGAGGATACTGTGTCTATCACTCAGCTAGACCAGCCAAGAAGGAACAAACAAAAACAACAACAACAAAAACCTCAGTTCAAATGAATGAACTGCAACAAAAACAAGACGGTAAAAAAATCAGTTAAAACTTGAACTTTTACATTCAAACCCTTTCATTTAGAGTACTATCAATTTTCAATCATAGTTATTTACATGGATTCTTCTTTCTGGTTATTTGGCAATACAAAAAGCAGCAGGAGAAGCTAGTTGTAGCCCGAAGCACTTTAAAAACTGACAAAAGTATAAAGGTTTATAAAATATCACTGGCAAAAATCCCCAAAATATACTTAGCACAAAAAGTAAATAAATTTGTGTTTGGTGGATTATTTCTTTGTTGTAAGAAAAAAAGTCTTGGCAATAAATCATATACACAGAACCTGATTGACAGCACCTGGGGGTACCAGAAGCTTATAACAAGAGTCAATAACAACAGCAGAATAAGCTGTTTGGCAGAGAAGATATGGCAAATTTTTCATGTGCAGGACCCACATAGCTCTACTGCTCATCCCACAAATGCATGTTCCTTACAAACGTGGCACCGTTTAAAAGGGAAATTAACAGGCTTTCCAACAGTATAAGATTTATTGCCAAGAAGCATTGTTACAGCAATGAAATAACCAACCAAATACAAATTTACTTTCTTGTGCTAAATTTAGTTTTGAAACAAGTCATTTTAAGGCAACAGTAAACTACTTTAATCTTGGCCCCACTTGGAAAGTTTTAAGTTCTTCAGTTAAGAATATTTGCTGTTCAAAAACTATGACCAGTACATGAAGTGTTTATAATATTTTCACATGAACATGCCTACAAGCCTAAACAATATATAGTGTTATGTATGTATGTATGTTAAGAAAATCATTGTGAAACAGGATGGCATGCTCACACAGACACACGTCACTCCAGCAGCAGGCCAACAGTGAAAATGAATATTGAGTTTCAACTGTCTCTAACCACTCATCTATTCATCTGCACCCTCATCAGACCATTCAGCAGCCCCACCCTCACACACACACGCTGCCCCACCCAGCACAGTGGTCTGCTGGCCATATGTCAGCCCCCATCTCATTTGAGACACCTCTCCTGGGAGCCCCCACCACCGCCTCCCCAATCCCTCCTGTCTTCTGTTGTATTTATGTGTCCTAATGTGTTTGCCATCACATCTCACTATCTCCAAAATCTCTGAGTTCAGTAAGAAAAATGAAAGAAAGCATGTTAGTTCAGCTGACTACATAACATAACATGAACCTAATTAGAATATTTTAACATTCCTGGCTTGAAAGAAAGAGAGAGAGAGAGAGAGAGAGAGAGAGAGAGAGGGAGAGAGAGAGAGAGAGAGAGCGAGAGCGAGACACGCTGTTTCAGAAGTGAAAACATGTTTTAATTTAAAGCTGCTGAAAACTGCAGCAACCCTCTGTTTTTCCTGCAGGGCATCATCACCATTATTTGTTACTTTTTTAGAGACATGTCTGTAAAATCAAAATTTGCACTTCAGTGAGTTGTAATCCTTCTCTGTGTGTCTTAGCATGTAGATGTATTAATGTAAACAGCCACCATAACAAAAAGCAGAACATCATTTGAAAAACACACATATTTACGCTTTTCTGCTTCCTCCCTCTCTCATACAGTATGTGCAGTGGTGGGCACCTTTAACAAAAAAATTAAAACATAATCAACAAACTAAAAATATAGCTTTGCTAACGCTAAAATGCTAAACATGTAAAAATTGAAATTAGCGAAAACTAATGCTAAACAAGTAAAGATTAGAGGACGCTAACACTAACAGCTAATTGCTAACCACTAAGACAATCGTCACTAAAAAGTCTGCCCTCCAGCCAAAGTTTCAGCTGAACTTAATCCTGTGATTCCTGAAGTTGGATGTGTTGAATCTTTTTTTTTTCTGTTACAGTATTAACACTGATTCTCAGTAGAATCCACACCAATTGTCTAATCATTTGAGAAAGCGGCAGATAATGTTTGTAAATGATATGCGCAGCGTCACAAGTGAAGGTCCCCATTAACGACCTTTCTGTGCAAAAACAGTGTCCTAATAGTTTACAAAACACATAGTGTGATGTTTTTATAGAAAAACACTTCTGCAGCAGAGTGAATGCATCCAGCTGAGACTAGACCTAGAACTCGCAGAACTTTTGCCAAGTTAGCATTTAGCTAAGCAACCATAACAAACCTTATCAAACATCTGCACTCCTGTAAATATTTATGTCAGGTTATGAACTGAACAAGGATTCTAGTTATTTAGCCTGCCTGCATCTTTTCGCTCATCCTTTCTTTCCTCATCAGGCTCTGTTTTTGGAGTGAAAACCCTAAAACATTAGTAGAGTTCATGACCTAATAACTGAAATTATCCTGGTTTGACCTCTGAAGGATGAGCAGAATTTGTAAACATGTTAATTCTGCAGGAGCTCGCAGCCTCCAGCGCTTCTCTTTGGGGTAAAGATACTTCTTCCCAGGCTTGATAATGAAGCTTCTGTTTTTTGTCTCTTGTCTGTGTTCTGAGCAGTTGAAAAATTATTTGGGTTGACAGCTGTAAAAAAAAGCCTTCGAGCAGACAGCGATGAATAAAATGTTTCTCTGTGTATGTGGGAGTGTGAATTGTGCAACAGCAGTTGAATCAGCAAACATTCAGCAAACAGGGCACGACTGACCACAGTATCCTAACTAGTTATGGTTAACCAAAACTTCTCTCTCTTTCTCTCTGCAGTCTGGATGTATGCGTGCAAACTGTAGCATCATTTGACGTGTTTCTGTCAACAATGCAGCTGTGAACTCTGAGCCCCCAAAAACCACTTTCCAATGATTGTTTATTTCTTTCATCTTAATCTCTTGATGTCTCATTTGGTTTTGTTTGCACTTTCGCCACTTTCTCTTTTTTTTCCAACTTCTCTCCTGTTTTTGTTTGTAGAATTTATTGCAGTCAGATGTTTATGAACAAGGCTTTGCATCCCGGTCCTCGATTCTTCAGTCAATGTCTGTTATTGGTTTGGCAAACAACAAATATCTTAAACACAGTATTTCATTAATAAATCTGATTCACACAATTGAGATCATTTTTTTCTTCTGTACGTTTTTCAGCATATGTGTCTTCTGCAATTTTTGTGCTATTTGAACAATTTCTATATCAAAACAATCAACTCTTTTAGGACATTACAGCTCTGACTTTTGGTATTTCAAAAATTTATACTTTTTAGATATTTTGCTTTTTCTGCCTTTTTTTCCCATTTAACATCCTTAAAACCCTTTAAAATGGAGATAAATCTTTCCTGTATTTTTACCTTTACCTAACTTATTTGTGCTAATTTCACCTTCCTTTGTATTCTATTTTATTAATTTTAGCCTTTTAGCTATCAATCTGACCTTTTCTGCTATTAGTTTGCTAATATAAATTTTTGTGCTCTTTTAGATTCTTTCTGCTTATGTGTTTTTAGGTACTGTTTTTTTTTTTTACTAATTTTAGCTTTATTCAGCTAAACTTACTTGTTTGTGATAATTTTATCTTCTTACTGCACATTTCAGCAACATGCTCTTTCCATTTCTTTGTGCAAATTTCAGCCATTTCAGCTATGTTTTAAGCTATTTTGTGCTAGTTAGCTCCCTTTAATTTCAAGACAAATTGCTGTTTTTTTGGTACTACATTTCTTGTTTTTTGCTATCTGAAAAAACCTTCGCGCTCATTCCCCCATCTGTTAATTTTAACTTGTTTCATCTACTTTTACTTTCTTTGTGCTAATCTTAATTACTCAATTTTCAGCAAAACTCAAATGTTCAAATTCAACTCATTAATACTTTTATCATTAAACCTTTCCAGCTTGATTTCAACAGCTTTCAGCATTAGGCATTCACATGGCATTTTTGCAGGAAATGTAATTTCTGTAGTTTTATTTAGCAAACATTTTGTCAATCTTTACAACAGCTGAATTGCACTCTGGTTTAGCTCCCTTTAATTAGATCACTTGTTGCATGCCCTCCCCCCCACTCCACCCCCACTGCTGCTGGAAAGTCTGAGGCCTGTTCCACTCCTCCTCTGTGTCATTGATGTGTTACAGCATGAATCACTCCTGCTTCCTCTCTTCCTTTCTCTCACCCTCATTCAGATCGTTTTGTCTCACTTTCTGTCCCAGAGTAACGCCTCACGCTTTAACCCCCCACAGATGACTTTCAGTTAGAACTTCCTCTGAAGTGCTGATGGGTCACATGCATGAAGTCCAGGTTAACAGGCGGGCAGGTTGTACAGGGAGGTGTGTGTGGGGGGGAAGAAGGTCACGGTCAAAGGTCGCAACAATAAGGAAGTCTCAAATTCAATACTACCCATCCTCCTGTCAGATCATTTTTCAGAAATGACTTTTGATCGGCAGCTTCTCTTTTTATATTTTGTGCATAGTTTCGACTGCACATGTTTCTTTTCAACCATTAGGAAATACAGGTTTGACACTTCAGGAGCAGATCTGAACTCCACATTCAAATCTATCACATTAAAAGACCACCTACAGACCAATCGCAACTCCACATAAGTAGTCAAGTTTCCACCTGAAACAGAACAAAAATGAGTTCTGAGCTAAATTATTGTTTTCTTTTCAGATGTGGACAGACAAAGACAAAAAAAGAAGGCAAGACATACAAAAAAAGTAGCTTAAATTGGAGAAAACACTTGAAAGAAGAACAAAACATTTAAATTTGCAAAAAGAAGCAAATAGATGCACAACAAAGTTTAAATCAGCAGAATAACTGAAAAGAGCAGAAAGACTGCTGAAAAGCAAATAAAAAATAAAAAAAAACAAAGAAAAGAAAAGAAAAGAAAAGAAAAGAAAAGAAAAGAAAAGAAAAAGAAACTAAAGTTAGATAATAAGTAGCTGATGGAAGCTGAAATTTGCACAAAGACATTAAAAAAGCAAAACCAGAACAGAAGGTGAGTTTTATAGACATTGAAACGACACAAAACTTGACGAACACTATGTTAACATTTTAGCCCCCCGAACAACTGACAGCAGTTATTAACCTGACATTTTAAAGTCTGCTGCAGCACGGTGGCGTCGTCCTTCACATAAATCGGTCTTGGATGTAAATCTCTACCTGACAAGTCTTTGATTAAAGCAAAGTTAAAAAATAATTGTGCGTGTTTGTGTCCAACAGTATTTTTAATAAACGCTAAAGGTCAGATCATCTTTTGCTGAGAGAGAGTTTTTGACATTTTAAAAGATGGCTTCAAAGAGTAGAAGTGAACTCCTCAGTGTCTGCTTTTGGGGAAATGTTTTATAAGTTTGGCTCTAACACACACACACACACACACACACTTTGGAAGTGTAACAGCTTAGTGAAGATGCTGGCAGATTTTCAGCAGGTAGACGTCGGCTTGTCCTGCTCTTTGAAAAGCACCAACACTTCCCTTTAGCACTGGAATGACAAACACACCTTCACCTTCCTTTGTACCTTTATAATGTCACACAGTTTTAACTTTTACAGTTTACATTATCACAAGTCAGCCAACACTCATCTTAACACACAACATAAGTGATAATTGAGAAATTAGCTTACATATAATTATCCTAATATGACAGTTTTCTGTTCGTGTGCATCGGGGTAAGAAGTTTACAGTTAATGAAGGAGCTGAAATACTTCACACCCAGATGAGATGATGATGCAGGGAAAACAAGAATAAAAACAAGAAGAGTAAAAAATGAGCCTCTGCTTCACTTTAGCATGTATCTGCTAAAAAGAAGAGGATGTGTTAAAGAGTTTAAAGGACTTATTTAATGACATCTTAAAACCCCTCATCATCCCCTGCATGGTGTCATTAGCAGTTTGACTCAACATCCCACAAACTGCATAACAATCCTTAACAGTTGACTTTAAAAATATTCTCCTGATTCTGAGAGGTTAATGTGATTGTTTTGATTACTAAATAAAGGTCTGAAAAAATAAGACTTTGTTTTGTGGTACCAGTTTAGTTTTAACGTTCAGTCCACTTCAAACGCTGTGTGGTTTTTTGACTTTCTTTCTTATGATTCACCAGACCAGAATCCTCTCCGTCTTCAGAAACCCTTGTTATTTACTCACTGACTAAGAATAAAGTGGATAATAAACAAAACAATGGCAGCACTGTTGCATTCTGCGTTTTGCAAAGGAGCGAGGATGCAGAGAAAGAGACGAGCTGTTCTTTACGCTTCATGTTTCATTACACACATGATCCACGATGCGTAGAAAAATAAAGTAAAAATAATGAACTGTAAGTAGTTTAATAGGATGTTCCCCTGGGAGCTCTTATGTAAAAAGAAACAGATTCCTTAAAGGCGAGTCTTTTTTTTAGATATTGTGAACGCAAACCTAATAATGTTGAAATTAATTCAATAAAATGTTTTTTGTGCAGCAAATTTGAACAAAACCGAACTAATATACCCAAATATACACCAACACAAATCTTAAGGCACAGAGTAGCTTGGGAGCAAAGAATAAATAACAAATACAAAATAAACTATATAGCATATTATGTTCATGTCAGGGTTCTGTTTTTTTTATTATGTTCAACAGTAAATGTTCACACATCCCAGAAAGCAGGTAAAGAAAATGGATGGATGAGTGTGAGAGGGTGTTCCTCAGCTGCTTCTAATTATCACCTGATGACTGCAGGGGGACTGAGCTGAGTCTGAACATCATTTGAAGTCTTCATGTGACTTTAAAGGCTTCTAGTGGGCATTCTCAATCAATCAATCAATCAAAACTTTATTTATATAGCACTTTACATACCCCAAGACAACCAAAGTGCTGCACAGCAAAAAATAAAATTACAGTAATATAAAAGCATGCAAACAATCACAACTTCCAAAATAAAAACAGAGGAAAAAAGAGAGAGATTCTATTCCCTGCAGGTTTTCACAGGACATTTCACCTAATCAGACTCTCTATGAGCTTCATCACTCTGAAACTAACAAGAGAAGTCAGCTCAACACACTACCTGCTCTACATGCCTGCCATCCATCCATCCATCTATCCAGTCTTCTCTGGACTCAACACTCGTGCCTCCTCCAATTACCCTGAAAAGATAAATAATGAGAAAACTTTTAATCTGTTGGCAACATTTTAAATTATAATCAAAGGTGGAAGCATTTTTCCTCCTGCAGATGAGCAAGCCACCTGCTTTCCTTTCAAAATAAAATCAGTTCCACTTATCTTTTTTCCAGTTAGGATTTTTTTTGTATTACTCAATAACCTAAATTCTGTGTAAAACTTGTATTACGGTAAATATGACGGTGCAGGAAAAACTTATACAGAATAAAATAAAAGTACAAATAAATTGTTCAGAAATAATAATATATAAATAACTTCTGTAAAAGTGTAAAAAACATAAATGAATGCACAAATCTATAAAATGATATTCAGAAAAATCAAGTAAAAGATGAATTTAAATTATAAAAAATATGATAATTTCACCATTAAAATTTACTCTTAAGGTTTTTCTTATTATATAAAAAAATATTTTCAACAAAACAGCCTTAAAGTCTTTCACAATTCAACCTTTGTGCATTGGGGCTGTGTGTGAGGGGTGGGACAGAGTCCAGCTTCTGCTCAAAAACATTTTTTTTTTGGCAAAACACTGTTTTCAATTCTCCTGTTACTCAGAATCATGCAATCTCTGTGTTTTGATAACAAAGATAGAAATTATCAATCCTTTCCTCTCTTTTTGTGCTCCACAGATCTCTGGTAGGATCAGGCAGGATCAGGCATTAGGAGGTTAAAATCATCTCCTATCGTCATTGAGGTGCGAAGCCCGGACTTCTCACGCCTCACTCCGTCCCCCTCACCCCATCCCTTACAACAGCCCAGGTGCCAAAGCCCCCACTGAGGTGACACTTATCACTGGTCTGGGAAAGTTGTTCTGCAACAACAACAACACACACACAGATAGTAGAAGATGACTCGGGGTGGAAAATGTCTCTTTCTCAGCAGATATCCAGATTATCATGTCTGTAAAAAAAACTGATTAAAAAACTATTTCCTTGGCAACAACATAGCAACCAGGACAGCCATGTTGAGTCCAGACTGGTCTCATTAAACTGCTCATTTAGTGATCCTGGCCTCACACTAGCCGTGTTTCCATCAACGTTTCTTAATTCGCATTTTGAAATTTCGCATCAGAAAAGCTGAATGGAAACGGC
>JARVJO010000164.1:11532726-11549665 GCA_031762555.1 Cynodonichthys magdalenae | reverse complement strand
CCATGTCTACATGCCTAAATGCATTGAGTTGCCGCCATGTGATTGACTGATTTGACATTTGCGGTAATGAGCAGCTGGACAGGTGTATCTAATAAAGTGGCCAGGGAGTGTAAGTTCATGCCATTTACTATTTACTAGGGCTGCACAATATATCATGAAAATATTGTCAATGCAATATCAGTGTGCACCATATTCATATCGCAAAGGAGTAATTGGTATGCAATAATTGTTGACTAATGTATTTGAAGAGATTTGAAGTTGTATTTTTCAGTAGGACAGAGTCTCATTAACTGCAGCAACAGCTCACACCAGACACAAATAATATTGCCAAAAGTGCTAAAGGTCACATAGAGTAGGAAGTACAGGTTAGAAAGGGAGGAAAGAAAAAAAGATATTGCACCTGATATCGGCATTGCAACATTTACAAATATTATCGCCATCACAAGATTTTCCAATGTCGTGCAGCCCTACTATTTACCATATTATTTTATTTATCCATCCATCCACAATCATAGCGTAATGCTTATTATCATAGCGTAATCCTTATTTGTATTGAATTTTAAACTCCTATATCACAAAGTACTTGATGATGTGCATGTACTCGCCATACCTACTACACGTGCACTTGCTGTGTATATATTTATATTTATATATATATATATGCCTTTTTATCAATCAATCTTGTATTAACTATGGGACTGGTATCACCAATACAGATACTTTATGAAAAGGAAAGTGGATATATATTGTCTTATTGAGAAATCTTTTTTTTTCAAAATTTACAGTTGTTTTTTTTTGTCTGTGATTTTTCTCTAATTAATTAAAAGACAGAACAGAATCTGATAAAGGTTTATAGGTAAATAGAACATACTTTATTAACACAATAACATGTTTTGAGACAGTAATAACCTTTTTCCCCTAAAGAGATTTTACTTTGTCATTTCACAACGTCTGTTAAAAACACATAATATTCTATTTTCCAAAGAGGAGTGTGTGTTCAATAAATACAGTAATAGGGCTCCCCTTGTTTCTTGCCTGACTGAATCAAACCTTTCTGCTTGTTAAGTCACGTGACAGTACAGCATCAAAGTACATGAAGAAGAAAGTAGGGGGCGAATCAAGTTTGACTGCTCCGCGCCGTCGCTCATTTTGGTCATTTCGGCTTGCCGTAAGAGACTAGCGAAACGTTTATATGTATCGATCCCAGCAAACCATATCGATATATAACCGCCCTGCTATAGCTTGCTGTGCTAGCGAGATGGATGACTTTGAGGAGCAGCTGGCGGAGACGGTTAAAAATTACAATCATCTTTACAACTGTTCCAACAAACCTTATAAAGAGGGTAAAATGGCGAAGAACTCGTGGAAGGAGATCTCACAGTTGTTGTGCACGGAGGAGTCCGTCTGTCGGAAACGGTGGCGGTCTCTTCGTGACAAATTTGCAAAGGCCAAGCGGAGAGTAGAGAGGTGGAAGCATGAAAACCCCAGCGGGAGAAGGAAACACATTCCAGCTCTGTACACTGCTTTACAGTGGCTGGACAGTTATATAAAGTGCCGCGAGATGACAGCCAACATGAATGTGTTTGAAGTGGAGGTAAGGAGCCCCGGAGCATGTTTGCGTTAGTAAATGAGGGGAGTTCTGCGTCAATTTCTCGTCGATTATGTTTATAACAGAAAAGAACATCTCGCTGCTACGTCAGCGAGAGCTGTATTTGTTCACTTATCACAGAGTATGAATTCAGAACTTGTTGTTTAACCCGAAACAGAGAGAAACATGAAAAACAGACCGTGGGAGGAACAATCTCAATATGGATATCAATACACTGATCTTGTTATTGTCGTTATAGATGGATACTTTATTGATCCTTTGCTGGAAATAACAAGTTAACAGCAGAAGCAGCAATTATGTCATACATCAACAGTGTAACTATACAAACATGTTAATGCAAATACTAAAACAAAAAATAAATTCATACATTCAGATGTAGAAACAATTACAGTAATTGTAACTACCGGTATGTTGTTTTTCATTTTACATATGTAATCATAACAAAAAATGTTTGTTTTTTTTCACAAGCAAAATCCATTGATATCTATGATATATTTTAATTTAAAAATAAAATAATAGAGGCTGGTGAAATAAAGTAGTAGTAGTAGAAAGATGACTGATAACTGACTTTGACAAGCTGCTTTATAAAAATGTACATTTTAAAAATAATAGAAAATCCTATAGTAAATTCAAGAATACAAATGTTTTCCTTTAAATCAAATACAGTTGATAACATTTACAACTTTGACTTCTCAACTATTGTGTCACCCATCTTACCTCCCACCCCACCCATTGTTTTTCTGCCATGTAGGTAGACGGAGGAATAGATGACGTGGAGAAAGAGCCAGAAAAAGACAAGAAGGAGCTTCTGGACTCCCTGCCAGTCATCACTACCATTTTCTCTGCTGCTGATTCCAGTCCTAGCAGCCTTCAGACCATGGAAGCTTCTCTTAAACGCAAAAGACAAACAAGCACACAAACTGAGAAGAGTTCTGTGGACGCCATCGGCAGCCTCAGAGATGAAGACGAACTTTTTCTGCTCAGCCTTCTGCCCTCAATGAAGAGGCTTAGTAATAGAAAAAAGATGGAGGTGAGGATGAAGTTTCAGCAGGTGCTTTATGTTGCAGAATTTGAGAACTCAAATACTTAAAAAGAGGTTGTTGATTGTTATGTACATTCTTTACAGCTTGTAAATAGTTATTTTTATCAATATAAATCAAAATTTCTTGTTTTTTTTTATCCACTGTATACTTTAGGAAATTCACTACCTGGTCAAAAAGTCATGTTTTGCTGAACCACCCTATTTTTATTACAATACACATCTTTTTAATATATAGAAATTGTTTTGATAAGTATAATCAAAAAGAGCATTTATTTACATCACATTTTAAATGTGTGTTTTAATGATGTATCCCCAGATAAAGTTTTACTTTTTCATTTAAGAGAAAGACAATTTCTAAATTTATGTTGAAGTGTTTTTTTTTTAAACTAAAGAAAAATTGAGACCGTGGGAATCTGAGACAGTCAGATATAGAGCATTATAGGGAGCAAGCGCTTTTTTATGCCAAGGAATTCATTTATTTAGTTTGTGGTAAATATTTGACAGAGTTTCTCAACTTCTGCAAAGTTACATTTTCTGATCAGCAACTTACAAATTCCAGGTAAGTTTAATTTCATATTTTAGTTCTCACTTTTATTCTCACCCAAAAAAAAACAATGACTTTTTGTAAAATGATAGAGATTACAATGCACATAAACAACAACTTTTTCCCTAAAGGGTGCTATTTCTACAAGTTATATTTTACAAATAAATATTTTATTGTTACAGAGTTGTTTTTTTCTCTCCGTTTATCAGACTGTATTCATAAACATCTGATGTTAATCTAGTTCTCCTTACTACCAACACAAATTTCACAACTTAAAATACAAAAAAGTTATAATGTATATTTTTAACAAACTATACCCCCCCCCCCCCCAGCTCATTTTGTTTCTGTTGATAGTGTTTAGTCTTTTTTTATGTTTTTCTATTGTATCACATAAAGGACGAATACAAACAAACTAATAATTTTTTTAAAAGTATGCAAAACTTTTATTTTGAAATCGTGGAGCGTCGTAGTGGCGCGAGCCAGTCGAGACGAAAAGTGTCGTTTTCCGCTGGCGAAAAGACATCGCTGTGAGCGGACGAAGTCATGGACCCGACAGAACTAAAGCTGGCGGAGCTCGTGCGCAAACATCCGAATCTGTACGACCAGTCTCAGCGGGACTACAAGGACAACCTTAGGGGGCATTTATCGTGGAAAGAAATCGCCGGCGTCATGGAAATGTCGGAGGGAGAAGTTCGGATGATCTGGAAGAATCTGCGCGACAAGTTATGTAAAGCGAAGAAGCGGCTTGCCAAGAGAAACTTCCTTCACCTGGAGGACAGTGCCGGTAACCCGGTGAAAAAGAAGCCCATCCCGAAGCTGTACTGCCAGATGGCCTGGCTTAGTGCTTATGTACAACCGCGAACAGAAAAAAGGCAGAAATACACAAAAAAGGTGCGAGTGTTCAATGTTAACATGTGAACAAGCGTATTAGCATTTCATTTTTTTATTTAAATTTGACACATGTTGTGAGGTATGGTAGGGACACCCAATGTTATTACACATTTTATTTATCTGATCATATTTAAAATAATTTTAAGAGCGAAATTCAGGGACATTGCCGACGCCTTCTGTGTCGCCTCTAACAACATCCGCTTCTAGTTTTTTCAAAATAAAAGCAGCTGATGTACTACAAAGCAAATTTAAAATCGTCATCTTTCTATATAATCCCATCATTACTACCCCCCCCTCCCCAAGTTTGTCAGGAATCTCAAAAAAGTGTGTTTTGTGTGTGTTAACTGGAAAAAAACTCACACATTAAATTATTGTGAAAAGTAACATATTAAGAAGTGTAAATAGAAATCCTAATAAACAAACGTAATAGGACCAATAACAATCGCTAAAAATGTTTTTCCATTTGGTCAAGTTTAGAAGTTAGACTTTATGTCAAATTTATTGTTAACTTTCAACTTTCAGGATTAAAAAAAAACCCTCCATCTCCATGTTTGTTTTATTTATTGGAACAACAAATGCTTGCCAACAGGTATGTGGTTTCATATAACAAATGAACCTAAAATGTATTGAAGAGCTGTTAAATTATCTTTCAGGATGAAGGAATAAATGATATGGGGAAACCGCAAGATAAAGACAAGGAGCAGCTTAACCCTCTTCCAGTCATCACTACCATTTTGTCTCCTGCTGATTCCAGTCCTAGTAGCCTTCAGACTATTGAAGCTTCTCTTAAACGCAAAAAACCAACAAGCACACAGACTAAGCCTTGTACAAACGCCCTCCGAGATGAAGACGAACTGTTTCTGCTCAGCCTTTTGCCTTCATTAAAAAGACTTACCATTAAACAAAGGATGGAGGTGCGGATGAAGTTTCAGCAGGTGCTTTATGCTGCAGAATTTGAGAACTAAAACATTTAAAAGGGGGTTGTAGTTTGTCAGGTGTTCATTTTTTACAGCTTGTAAATAGTTATTTTTATCATACTTCAGCATTGATTATTATTTTTATAAACTGCATATCTCTTCTAAAATTCACTGCCTGGTTAAAAAGGCTGAGCCACTATTTTTTTATGACTGCATGAATTCTTTGTTGAATTGTACTGATAAGGATATGACTACATCTAATTACATCCAGAATTGTAATCATTTTATTTGAGATCTTTGTAATTTTCTCTGGAATATTGCAGATATTTTTCATGAACTTAAGTTGTGGAACGACAATATCTTGCGCTCAATAATATTCTTGGTTCAGAACAGTAATTGGATGTTTGAGACATTTTTTCAGAAATTTTTATTTGTTTTTTTGTTTAAGCAACAAAAACCACCAGTTTGTTAATCACTGCAGTATTTTTCTATGGGAAAGCTCAAACATAGTTGTTTCAAAATGTGTTTTGTTGGAAAAAGACAAGTTCTGAATTTATGTTGAAATAAATATTTTCAGATAAAACAAATGAAATACTGAGATGTAATGAAGGTTCATATGAATCTGATACTTCCAAATATAGTGTTATAGGAAGCAAGTTTTTTTAAATAGATGAATGTAGCTTTTAAACTTTTCTCCTGCAAAGTTACATTTTTTGAGCAAGACCACGCAAATGCTATTGCACATTAGTTTACCTTAAGGTTTTGTGTAGCACATTTTGTTTTTAGTGCTAAAACAACATAAAAATATCAAGAGATAAATGTCTGTACATAAATAATTTGCTTCATTTTTTAGAGTGCTTTTTCTACTATTTATATTATTCAAATAAATATTTTAGGGCTACAGATAATGATTTCCTTTATTATTGTTGCTCTACATATTGCACTCAATTCACAAACATCTGATTATATGATCTGGTACTTTTACTCAAACACAAATTTGCAAACCTTTATGAAAAAAAATAGCAACATTAAGGTGGTGCTTTAAACAATCAGTTTACAATATTAGTACTAAAGATGCAAGAGAAAATAAAAAATCTTTTAAATCCAAAAACCACATACAAGCTGTTTTAATTGACAAACATACAAAATACCCACTGTGTTCTGAAATATTTCTAATTTGAATGTTAATGTGTGTGAAAAAATTAGATGTACGGGTTAGTGTCTCATCTGAGAAGAGTTTCCAGCTGTAGAGTTATAAACCTAACATGATAAGTACATAAATATGTGTTTGGAAGTTTATTTCTTTGTTGTAACAATGCTTCCTGGCAATACATCTACCGTTTGAAAGCCTGTTAATTTCTCTTTTAAATGGTGCCACATTTGTAAAGAACATGCATTTGTGGGATGAGCAGTAGAGCTGAGTATGTGTGTTGTGTACATGAAAAATGTACCAAAAGTCTGTTTATTTTGCTGTTGGTTTTGACACTTGTTTTGAGCTCCTGGTCCCCTCAGGTGCTGCCAGTCAGGTGCCAACTATAAGCTTTATTGCAAAGAAGCATCGTTACAACAAATAAATAATCTACTAAACACTAATTTTCTTACTTTTTGTGCTGAGTACATGTTCATTCTTCCTGATCCAGACTCATTCATGTCTAAATGATCCAATCACTTCCTGTTTCAAACTGCTCCTCCTCCAAACTGCATCTGATTGGACGAAAACAGAACTGATGTTTTCATTCATCGCTTCATCTCATTCAGCTGAGCCGTGGATTAAAATATTGCTGTCTTTTTATTTCAGTCAAACCCACATCTTTTTTATCTCTCCCCAAGCCTCCGTCCTCCTCCTCTCTCCCATCTTTGCTGTTTTATTAAACCCCCCCTCCTCTCTCTGAAGCCTTGCTGCTTTCTCACCATTGGATGCTGTGTGGGGTGATGGTTGTGGTTTCTGTCGGTGATATCCCCAGAGCATGAACCGGCTCACTGCCTCTAATCTACAGAAACTCGTGGTGACGCTGCAGCCTCAGTGTACATCTGGAATAACACAGATCGACAGACATCAGTTTCTGCCCATCATCACTGACGTGCTTCTTCTGGGAGCTGCTGAAAACTGTAGGAGCTGCAGCAGCTGGAGATGATCCTCTGAGGCTTTGATGTGCATCAGGCTCATCCTGTCCACGTGCAGAGACTGCAGACAAGCTGAAATCCTACAGATCAACACTGGGATTCTTCATTCTGAGGTAGGCTGCAATAATGATCATGTGTGATTACAGTAAGTAATCATTGTGACAAATCTAATAAGGGTTAGAACATGTACAGTTGTTTACAACCTATACAGTGAGCTCCCATCATTTGCATTCCTTCAGTTTATTTGAGGTTTAATGTCGTGTCTGTGTGAATGTAAAATCATTGCTTCAGGGATGTTTAGAAAAGCTGCATTTTATCTGCAAAGTGAAAGGTTATTACAATAAAACAGCATCACAACAACAGAAAAAAAGGCTCTGATGCAGTGAGCTGATTGGCTGGTTTAGCCGTCTTTTGTATAGGAGGGTGTCTGTAAAGTGATTCTATGGTGCCAAGGCACACTATGATGCGTATTGTTTAGGTGTGGTTTAGAGACGAGGGGCTAACATGATGCAGCATTAAACTCATCATTTTGAATATTTAGATTGTCTGGTATTAAACAGAAAACTGAAGGTAATTATTATGGATACTGAATTTTATCCTTTTATTTGAAAACTGAAGGTAATTATTATGGATACTGAATTTTATCCTTTTATTTGTTTGTTTTTTATTAAATCAGAATAGTAATGTTTAAATCTATATGTCTTCCTAAGTAAAATATTTTGTTCTTTGACATTTTTATACACATCTTCTTGTTCGACTTTGTCAGGTACAGAAAACATCTTTGTCTGCAGAAAAAATAAAACACGAAGCTGCTCTTTCAAATATGCATAATCCACTGAACTTTATTACAAATAAGTGAATGACACAAAAGAATTAAGTACACATTGCCAGGATGTTGGCTACTTTCAGAAATAAAAAAACAGCCTTTCAGAAAATTAAAACAGCCAGCATAGAAACAGCTAAAGAGGCACAGATGTGTTCAGAACTGGTCATATGATCTCTGGTCATGCCTGAGTGATTAGAGAAAAAAAACGCTTGACAGGATGAAAAGCTGTGATTGTAGTCACACAGATTGCTGGAGCTTCAGTGACAGAAATATACTATTAGTGGGACTACAGGCTTTTTCAGACAGTTCGATAAGGTGCAAACCCACTGGATGTGTTGCTTATTATAAAATGGAATATAAAATGTTCCTTTGTGGTCAGTGATATTCACATTTAATCTGGAAATTTTGCATAATAAGTAAAGACTGTTTCAGCATCTATAATTCATGCTAGTAAAGGGCGTGTTTGTGTGAGGGGAGTCCTATGGTAAAGGAACAGAACATGTAATAGTCACTGTTTACTTCAAATGAACCTTTATAATCAGAGTTTTAGTCACTTTCTCAAATGTTATTAATTTATTGAATCATTGATGAGAAAGCTACAAATGTGAGCTGATCAATAACTTTTTAAATAATGTACATTTATTTTGCATAAACAGAGCCAGCAGAATTTAAATCTGTTGTGAGTCTTAATAGTCTCTGATTAAAAAAAAAATACTTTTTTTTTGTTTGTTTTTGTATCCTTAGCAGAAGCAACCCTGTTGTGCAGATCCTGAGTTTGTGGCTCAAACGGATCAAACTGGAACATTTTATAGTAAATCATCACAGTGCATTTTGGATGTAAAATAAACAAGAAAACCTGACAACCCTGCCAGTAGGTTCCTTGAAACCTCTTCAGATTGGACCACTTCATCGCTGTGGGACGACTCATCCGCCTTGCAGCGAGGCCGTGGGCAGGCGAGGGTCCCTCTCTCACCATGTACTCCCCTCAAAGTCTTCATCGTTGGGGCATCACTCACAGTGAGAGTCTGGAACGGTTAGCCTGCAGCCAAGGTATGAATGATGGGTGTGAACATTTGAATGTCTAACACTATTAGACGAATAACGGCAACAGTCAACTTGATGTCTTACAAAAACATTTGGGTGTAAATTCAACATCATAACAAGTAACAGAAATCATTCATGGTGTTAGAAATGTTGATTGATTCTCCAGCGGGTTAAAGTAAATGACTGATCACAAAGTATAACATAAGTGTACATGTGAAATTTAGTTAATCAAATACAAAATATCTTTCAATGAAAAAAAAAAGTAAAAAAGAAATACTAGTAAGACTGTTTATTGACATAGTGCACCAAAAATGTGCAACTTGTGCAGTCTAGTCACAAACTAGTGAGCAAAAATTACGTTTGAAGTCAGGGATATCTAATAAGTACACAAACGGCTTGCCATAACAGGCAATAATCTGGACCTGTACATCGCTATGCAGTTCTCGTTTTCACCGTTAGGGGGCAGCAGACCACGAGAGCAGCGGTCCTGTTAAATCATTACGTAGTGCTGCCTTTTGTGTCTCGTGAGCCCTTCGACGCCGCCCCTCCGGAGGGTGCAGCACTGGGACCGTGGAGACGTCAACTGCCGCTCAGGTTTGCTGGCTGTAAACAAATCTGTACACCACCAACGCGATGTTGAGGAAAAGGCAGTTTTCAGAGAATCGGTATTCTGTACTGTCGCCTCCTGTTGTAACGCTCATTATGTTGTGGGAGTGACGCCTTGTAAAGATTTGGCAGCCCCGTAGTATATAACGCGGGGACACTTGACCAGGACAGTTGATTTTTCCCCCCCTATGGTTAGTTGTGCCATCCTTTGGCCTGTGGTTTGTCGCACGGATTTCTATGCGATGGTCAGATGGTAATTTGTGCATAAAAGCTAGCTCGCTAACCGTTAGCACACTTCAAATTGTGCTGTTTTCGCATCGGGGAGCACAGCTAGCTCTTCTAGGATCAGACGAACATGGCATCGACTGCAGAGCACGACCTGGCTCTGTCTGAAGCAGACAGCAGCAAAGACAAAGGTCAGGTGTTTGGGATTTTGAGGCTTCAGGAGGAGAAATCTGGTTCTGGAGACAAACCTTCCAGCAGCGGGAGCGGCAACGCGGTGAGAGGCGGAGGCGACGGCCGATGGCAGGGTCCGATCTTCGCCTTGGCGAGGAAAGCATCCGAGACTATCTCAGGGAGCATTCACGTCCTACCCAAAGTGTCGGAACACAGGACGTCTCTTCCAGGTGACTGGACCATACAAGGTAGAGTACGAGCAGCATCTCGTCCCTGACTGGACTGATACAGGCGCTGGTTTACCTGTGCCAATGAAATTAGTCTCCACTGGTGTGACAGATGTGTAAACAGTGAAAGCCTTCGTTTTGTTTTTCACTCTACTGAAGGAATATTTAGTAGCTTTTAGTTCCACATCCTCCTATTTAAACACCACAATAGGTGTAGGAGTTTTCAGTCTGTTCCCTACTCTGTGCTGTCAGCAGCTTCATTCAGCCTCCCTCATACTCAGTTAAAAATAATCTTTTGTCTGTCATCTTCTCACCACATTTGCATTTGAATTGAACCTGTTCAATAATATGGCCAGTTATTTACACATTTAAATTTCTACATTAAGCAAATACTTTTCATTAAGTACATTTAATTATTTGGTGTAAGTGCAGTTTATAGTAGGTAAGTAAACCTTGTAAGACATAACAAAATATCAATGCTTTTAAGCTTTTATTTTGGAGTTTTTCTCATTCAGTCCTGAATGTATCTTGGTACAAGTCTCTTGATGATACAGGTTAGTCAAGGTTATGTCATGGCAAATTTTTATATAATAGAAAAACATCAAAAGTTGCTCAAAGTGCTGTACAATTCAGTCAGATGCAAATGTAGAGCAACAACAAGAAAACACAAGAAGTCTTGTGTCATAAAGGTTAAACACAAAGTTGGCAGCAGGATGGCTCAGTGGTTAACACTGTGGCGTAGACAGTATAGGCAAATGCTCAGGGTACTGTCCATCTAAGGCAGGCATGTCCAACTCCGGTCCTCAAGGACCGGTCTCCTGCAAGTTTTAGATTTGTCCCTGCTTCAACACAGCTGATTCAAATAGATGATTTACGTTCTCAGTTTGCCATCAAGGTCTGCAGAGACCCACTAATTAATCACTCCTTAGGTTCAGCTGTGTTGAACTAGGGCAGCAAGTAAAACATGCAGGACACCTGCCCTTGAGGACCGACTTTGGGCCCCACTGATCCAAGGGATGTCACAAATCAGTATAATATGATATAGTTAAAATAAATATAATAATAGATAATATAAGTTTCAGTTATGAGCACAGATAAAGTTCAGGTTAAAGTCTGGTTTTCAGTGTTCTACCTTCATAAAATACTGATTTTATGTTGTTTTATTAATCCCAAAAATGTAATAAAATGCTCTTCAAATGGCTGGAAAATGCACAATTTTAGTAGATCTTTAAAAAAATATCTAGGGGAGTAAAATCCTGGATCTCTCTAGATCTACTTCCCTCCATAGCTGCTGGTTAACATGAACAGGTGTTCCTCATTGTTGTCAGCAAATGTTGACGGGTATGAGGTAGACTTCTGATATTCTGTTTGAAATTAATTATATTGTTAGCTATTTTAATTGGACATCTTGGTTCCTAAAGATAACAAACAATATCAAAGTCAAAACTGTTTAATTTGGAATGCTGTTGTATGTAAATTTTCAATGGGATTTGGAAAATTGCACAAGGGGCACCACCTGAAATCTTGCAGAGGACGCCAAATTAGTTCAGGCCCTGGTTAGCACTAATGCCTCACAGCAAGAAGGTCCTGGGTTCGATTCCCATTGCGGATCTGGATTCTTCCTGTGTGGAATCTGCATGTTTTCCTTGTTCTTGTGTGGGTTTTCTTCAGGTACTGCAGTTTCCTCCTACAGACCAAAAAGCACGCACGTTATATTGCCTTCAGGCCGAGCCTCTCTTGCAAAAGAGAACTGTGATCTCAGTAGGATTTGCCTGGTTAAATAAAGGTTGATAAAGTTAAAACAAAATATAAAAATGCATCATAAAAACCATTGTCTCAAACTTAGTCTGAATCAAACACCAAGGAAAGAAAAAGGGTCTTGAGCAAAGATTTTTAGGTCTGAACAGTCTCAGCGGCTCGTAAACAAAGAGGTAAACCCTTCCACAGTTTTGCAGCAGCAACTGAAAAAGCCTGATCACTTCCTGTTAATTTAGTTTGGATGTTGAAACATAGGAGAAACTTGTTGGGTGCTCTTACTGGAGTGGGAACATTAAGGAGTTTACATAAAATCCAAAGTGCCCAAAAAGCGGCCTTCTAAAACATCTAGATGTATCTTTATGTTTGGTCAGAGTTCGCCTTTCCAGGCCAGTTTGCTGCAGCCTTTAAGACTCTCTGACTTTGCTCCTGTCCTGATATTTAGCTACACATTAACTCAAGTTGCACATGTGAATCACTTTAAAGCAGGAAATATCAGACCCTGCAATTCTCCTTCATGCAAAACACAAAAAACTCCTTCATGCAAAACAACATTTATTGCAGTTACTAAAATAAGCTGAAGTTATTTCTGAGGCAGGTTATGATGGATGGATTTAAAGTCATTTTTTTAATATAAAATAAAAAAATCTTTGAACACTTCTGTTGATTTTAGTTATTGTACTGACTGAACACCGTGCATTCAGTTTTTAAACCGTTAACAAATTGTAAGCTGACATATGTGGTGCTTTGGTTCTGCAGCCATGCGGGACCCCATGGCCATGGAGCGAGCCAACCTCCTGAACATGGCAAAGCTCAGCATTAAAGGCCTGATCGAGTCGGCTCTGAGCTTCGGACGGACGCTGGACTCAGACTACCCTCCTCTGCAGCAGTTCTTTGTGGTCATGGAACACTGCTTAAAACATGGTCTTAAAGGTAAGAAAGTGGATGAGATAAAGTGTTTTTATATTTTTATATATACGGATTCATTTTTTTGGGAGCTTGAAAATTGTGCGGTGGAGTCGTTGATGTGATCGTATGTTCATCTTTCTGCAGTGAAGAAATCCTTTCTGGGTTTTAACAAATCTCTGTGGGGTCCTCTGGAGCTGGTGGAGAAACTGTGTCCAGAAGCAGCAGAGATCTCTGCTTCTGTACGAGACCTTCCCGGACTCAAGTAAGGAAGAAATCCATGCTCCTTTGGTTTCATTTAGCTTGACCCGGCCTGCTGGTGACAGAACATCAGCCACAAAAACCACACTCTGACAAACTGGAGTAACCTCCTCAGGGAAGTACCTGGAACTACCTGTGTGTTGTTTACCTTCACTTCACCTGTCTCCACTCAGCAGCCTCACTTTTTCCTTAATTACCTTTTGTCCAGACACGAACACATGTTTAAAGTTTAACAATAACTGATGAATCTCCAGACAGGAAACTTTGTGAGAAATGTTCACTACTGTCTGATTCAGCAAAATGAGGAACATATGTGCTGTTTTGTGGAAAGCTCACTGTTTCCTCTTTAGTAGTGCTGAGTCAGACCAGAAGATGTGTACCGAAGCAGGACGGACTTGAACGTTAGCTGGAAGACTGTGTCTGTGCCAGAAGTTACAAACAAACAAACAAAAAAAAGGAATATTAAATGAATAAAAGTTTAATATCTTATACAAACACAAAGGTTTGTCATGTCTGGAAATGATGCATATTATTATAAATGTAAAATTGACATTTTTCAACTTAAAGTTTGAAATACCCGAGCTAGTTTTTACAGAAACTGACTGCTGCTTGTCTGAACACGCTTGTCTCAACCTTTTCAAAGTCCACCCTCATCACCGTTATGCATGTTTGGGTTTTCCAGAACTCCACTGGGCAGAGCCAGAGCGTGGCTGCGTCTGGCCCTCATGCAGAAACGGCTGGCCGACTACCTGCGTCTCCTCATCACTCGAAAAGACCTCCTCGGGTACATGCAGGGAAAATACTATAAAATATATTTGTCTTATTTTGACATCACATATTTGTTCAAGATAAATGAGCTGGTGATTTAGGAGAATTGGTTGTGACATCCTTCTCAGTGATTTTTATGAGGATTCAGCGCTGATGCTGGAGGAGGAGGGAGCTGTAATCGTAGGCCTGCTGGTGGGCCTGAACGTCATCGATGCCAATCTGTGTGTCAAAGGCGAAGACTTGGACTCTCAGGTAACAGCTTCTGTGAGACCGCAATTTGACATCATTCATTTTACTTTGACCTTGTTAGTAACTAGTTAAAACAAAAACAGATAATGTTTCACATCTACATAACCGTCCTCTAACTGTCTCCTTGACCTGAAATGGTTTATTTAGTTTTATTTAGTGTTGTGGTGTTTCAGGAAGCACAGACAGGAAATCCTTGTTGGGGCACTTTTTTTTTTTTTTTTGGCGTCAGGCAGAGCTGGTGCTCTGGTGTAACAGTTGGGTGGAGACTTTGCCTGTTTCTCACCATGTCAGACATCCAGCACAGCTCGTCTTCACACCAGAATGAAAAAGGGTTGGGTTACGTCCACACTGCAGGCAAATGCCACACACACCTGATGTTTTTGCACCCATGCAACCCAGATTGGATTATTTTCATGACAGTCTGAACGTGACAAATCCGACCCTCAATCTCATGCTGTTTAAATCTTGTAGCTCCACACGTCCTCAGCTACAGAACAGTTCAATCCAGTTCCCTGCTTTTTTTTATTTGTTATTTTTATTCTACTTGACCATATTGTGCATAAAAGGAGAAACAAGAACATGTCAAACTTAAAAATTATCTTCTTGCTTATTTTATGAATTTACTCTGTTAAGGTTGGAGTGATCGACTTCTCCATGTACTTGAAGAATGACATCGATGATTACAGGAGTGAGGAGAGGTACAATCTATCACTGTATTTCTGCTTATTCATTCAGATGTGTTTTTTATTTTCTCTGAATGAGATGCACAAATCTATCTAATTTCCCTCCGGGATCAAAGTATTTTTGAATTTGAATTGAATTTAAATCTGTTTTATGTCTGTTTCCATGACAACAGGAACAGCCAGATAGCATCCATTTTGGATCAGAAGAACTATGTGGAGGAACTGAACCGACAGCTAAAGTAGGACTTTTGGATTCTTTTCAAAACATTACCCATTGGAGGAAAAACTGTTTTAAATATATGTAGCATTTCAGCTCATCTCATAGTAATACTAAATACTAAAATAATAAATGCATATTCTAAAAAGGAAAAGGTGTACCGAAACTGCGGTAATCAGATGTTTTGTTTTGTTTTTGTGCAGCTCCACAGTTCACGGTCTTCAGGGCAGAGTTGACTCTTTAGAGAAGTCCAACTCCAAACTGATAGAAGAGGTGAAAGCAACATTTAATAAACATTTCAGAAATCAAGTTTTCACAATAAAGCATCACTAACACTGTTGATAACTCTACATGTCTGTCTCTGCAGCTCGCCATAGCAAAGAACAACATCATCAAACTGCAAGAAGAAAACCAGCAGCTGAGGAGCGAAAACAACCTGATTCTGCTAAAGACGCAACAACATTTAGAGGTTCACACAGTTTTAACAGTGATGGTAGAATGACTGATGAATCTGTGGATTAGGGACTTGTCAGCAGTAATGAGGGCGTTGCTCTGATTAGTTGTGGTGAAGAAAGTGTTGAGTCAAAAGGCTAAGCTCTTGATTTTTTTGCTCCATCTATGTTCTAACCATCTCATATGGACATGAGGTATGACTGAAAAAACAGTATCCTGGATAGAAGCATCTGAAATGAGCTTCCTTTGTAGGGTGGCTGTGCTGAGCCTCAGAGAAGAGCTCCGTCAGCTGCTGCTCCTCTGCATCAAAACGAGTCAGTTGAGGTGGTGAGAGCATCAGTTTAGGATTCTTCCCATTGGAGATTTTACAGACATGTCTCACTGGGAAGAGGCCCTGGGGCAGACCCACACGCACGCTGGAGGGATCATATATCCTTTCTGGCTTGGGAATGTTTTGGGATCCCCCAGGAACAGCTGAGAAATTTTCCACCTAGACCTATTGCCTCTTACTGAGGCTTAAATTCTAATTTTTTTTCTTGTTGATTTTTATTTATTCAGGTGACCCAAGGTGACGTGTTGGTGGAGAGAGACACGTACAAACAGTCCCGTCAGGGTCTGGATGAGATGTACAACGAGGCCAGGAGGCAGCTGAAAGAGGAATGCCAACTAAGACAGGTCAGACTGTGGATGTGTGTGTGCAATATATCTGTAAAACTAACATGAAACGACTTTAACTACAGATTATATCTGTATTTTCTTCATATTCAGGATGTAGAGAACGAGTTGGTAGCTCAGGTGTCGATGAAACAGGAAATGGAGCTGGCTATGAAGCTACTGGAAAAAGATATTCATGAAAAACAGGTCAATACAAAACTTAATTATACATTTAAATCATTAATGGGCTGCTTTATTGATGTACAGGGCCACCATTTTTTGTTGACACTATTTGAGGGCTGCACAGTGCTGCACTTGCCTAAATGTAATAAAACAGCAATTTAAAAAAATGTCTGTGTGTTTATGTTTATTAAACCAACACACAGTGCAGTAGCTTAACATATTTCTTGCTTAAATGCATGTATGCCAATTGTATTCTTGTTTAATAAATATAAATATAAAACATCTGAAGCAAACAAAAAACAAACACTAATTTTAGCAAGCTGAAGTGCAATAGCATAAGACGCCTTGAGTGCAGAATCCTGGTGGTTCTGGTAAAACGTTACTGTTTATGTACTTGCGTCTTCAGTAAACTTCTTATATTTACAGTTGTGGTCAAAAGTTTACATACACTTGTAAAAAACAATGTCATGGCTGTCTTGAGTTACCAATAAGTTCTACAACTCTTATTCTTATCTGATAGAGTGATCGGAACACATACTTGTTTGTCACAAAAAACATTCATAAAGTTTGGTTCTTTCATAAAT
>JARVJO010000164.1:11516885-11532626 GCA_031762555.1 Cynodonichthys magdalenae | reverse complement strand
CTTATTGGAAACTCAAGACAGCCATGACATTATGTTTTTTACAAGTGTATGTAAACTTTTGACCACAACTGTAGCTTTTTGCATTGTGTTGCAGTGGTGACTTATATTAAAATGACAGACGCAGACTAAACGCATCACTGCAACCACATTTCCAATTTGTGAACCTGAACTCATTTACTCTCATAATGTGTAAAGGAGCGTTTGAGCCTTGACTGTTTTAACATTTTTATTTCTGCTAACAGGACACACTGATCGGACTGAGGCAACAGCTGGATGAGGTTAAAACCATCAATGTGGAAATGTACCAGAAGATGCAGGTAACTCATCCTCCTATCGTTCAGAAGATGGTAAAAGATGGAAAATTGCAGCTTAATAACGAGAGTCAATTGTTGTTTCTCAGTCCTCCGACGAGGAGATGAAGAAGAAGAATGATGTGATCAGTCGTCTGGAAGAGAAGACCAATCAGATCACTGCCACAATGAAACAGCTGGAGCAGAGGTGAGATACTGCCTGTTAATTATTTAACCCACTAAATAAACCCTCTTTTCTCTGAGCCAAATGTTCAAATCATATCTTCTCAGTTTTTCTTTATTTATCTGAAATTACAATGTGCAATGTTTTCTTTAGCAAAGTTTGATGTCTTTCATATCTGTTCAGGTGAAAAAAGTTAAATAATATTGTTAGACAGTTGTTAAGAATTGATATTTTATGTAAAAATTTAGTTAAGAATTTTGAATAAATTGGTTGTATATATTCAAAACAGAAGTGGGAAGAAAATGCAGACAAATTATTTAAAACATCTTTACCTTTGTCTGGGTTTTGGGTGTCCCTAAGGGTCAAATTGGTTGCTTCATATGTCTCCCATGTGATTGTGGGTTGTACCTTTCAAAAGGAATACCAAATTTAAGTTGTCGGAATAGACCATGTGTCTATCCAAGGCCAGCGGGCCAAATCTGGCCCTTGTTAAAATTTTATCTGGTTCCAAAGTCAGTACTTGAAATAGCAGAAACAGTTTGATGGTTTCTCTTTTTGTCACATTCTCCTCATGACAGCTGGCCAACTTTCAAACCAAGAAAATGTAGTTTTTATTTTTCAGTAATCTGATTTTGGTGTTGAAAGAGCAGCAGAGAATTTACTGTAATTATCTGAGGCACAAATAAAGTGAATGGTACTGACGAGTCTTTCCAAATTGGTTTTCTTTATTCATTAGATTTTGTATGTTCTAAATAAACTTAATTTGGAAAAGGTAATTTTTTATTTCTATCAGAATAATTTGTTATTTAACAGTTTTTCAATAAACACTGACAAAAATTGACCCCTGGTTTGGACCAAGTTTTGAATTCTGGCCCCTTTTGTGTAACTGAGTTTGACACCCCTGGAAGAGACGATCTTTTTGTTAAATATCCATCACTGTGGCTGAAAAGCAAATAATTTTTGTGACATAAACATGTTTGGCTTTGGTCTCATAAAAACATTAAATACAAGAGAATTCACAAATTCAATAAAGTTATTTCCTTGTGGGTACCCTGCCTTATTTAATTTCTAATATCTGATAAACTGCAAAGATTTTCATTCATTTAAAGGTCGAGTGCTTCACATTTGTCATCATGTTGCTGCCTGCTGGTTCATCAATGCTTTATGATCCTTCCTTCCCCCACAGTCCATCATTGTCAGTGTCTCATTGGTTTAAATATGATTCATCTCGTTTGTGACTGGCTGTCTTTGTTTGGCGCTGCAGGACACACATCCTGGTTTCATTAGAACTCTGTGCTTCAGTTCCTAAAAAGTCAAATGAAGAAGTTAATGTGACGAGTTGTGGGGTGAAAAATCCCTGCGTTCATCGTAAAGATGCTACAACAGAAATAAGTTGTTGCTGTTTTGTTAACTCAGCATCTCTCTTCAGATGTAGCCTGCTCTGAAATGTTCATACTTTGTCAGACGAATAATCATCGGTCGTCTCCATTCCCCTCCTTCACTTCCCCACCTCTTCTTGTTTGTCACGCTCACTATGAAAGGAAATAATCCAGACTGTAGAGATCTGATTACAGCTGGCAGCCTGAAATCAGACTCCTTGGTTTCAACATCTCATTTACACTTCCTGCTATGCTTGTGATGATAAGTCAGAAAAATGTTCAGTGTACCTGTGGCCACTTAGAATACCGATGTATTGACATCCTCTCTTCCTTTCTTTCTTCCCTCTTCCCTCCTTTCTGTTCATTTCGTTTGAATCATCCCTCCATTCATATTGCTCCCTTGAAACCTTCATGGTCAATTGTTTTTCCTGCTGATTTTTATTTATTTGTTTATTTGTTTGTTCCTGCTCCTCTGTGCAGTGATAAGGATCTGCTCAGTCAGACCAGAACCCTTGCCATGTCATTTGTTAAGTGTGCCAGCACAGACACAGAGCACCAGTACAAGCTAGTGAAGGATATCTCCTTCTGAGGACCAACTGAACTTTACTGAAAGCTCCTGTTATTTTACACACAACACTATAAAACAGTTTTAGGGTCAAAGAGCCACCAAAGAATCAGGTGGAACTTAACAGCATGTTTGGTTTGGTTTCCTACGACGCTTTCATCAACCAAATCCTGGGACTCATTGTGAACTTTGCGTTGGCGTTTTATGTTTAAATTACATCCAGACACATTGGTACTAAATAAGACAAACGTTTTTGAAGGTTCAGACAGCTGCATTTCAAGCTGCTGCAATTAACGAGGCAGAGAA
The DNA here is from genome assembly GCA_031762555.1 of Cynodonichthys magdalenae. Lineage (NCBI taxonomy): Eukaryota > Metazoa > Chordata > Actinopteri > Cyprinodontiformes > Rivulidae > Cynodonichthys > Cynodonichthys magdalenae. The sequence goes on along the minus strand of JARVJO010000164.1, from coordinate 11,529,902 downwards.
CTGGCTTAATTTTCACTTCTTTAAAGTAGTTTTAAAGAAACTAAAGACACATTTTGAATTAAATATACATCACTTTATATTAACTCGTGTTTAGGCGTGCACACAAATGTTACACACTCTCCAGTAGTCGGTTTATACGCTTTTAATATGGACAATAAAGTAGTTTTGACTCTGAGAACTAATACGGTTGTTCCTGTTGTATTTAAACAGCATTTTGTCAGAACAGTATCGTAATTTAGTCCCACAGTGGCATCCATGTTGGCTCAGCTGAGATATCTGAATAACTGTGCCTCTGCTGTTAGAGGATGTTTTAATTTCAACAGTTGAGCAGTATTGTGATAATCACCTCAACCGTCTGACTAAATGGATTTCTCCTGCAGCCATGATTTAGTGTGGCTCATAAAAGACATGCATTCAGACAGGAAGGTGCTCATGCAGCCTCCTGCTTCTACTCTTGCTGGTTTTTGTTGCATGTTACACCTTCTGTGTCTGAAATCAGTCCCCCGTGCTCTCACACGTAAGCCTTTACACGCGAGTCGTGAGCTTTGAAATCATGCTGTAGATATGACAGCCGTCGTGTAAAATTCTAATGTTATTATGAAACCACTGGATGGCGTTGCAAAAAGCAGTGGACTTTTTATTAAAGAGATTTTTTGACTACTGCTAAATTTAAAATTTGCACTCTCAACATGTAAGATCTAGGTATTGTTTTAGGAAATATAGTGTAGTAAAAAAAATGTAAGAAACTGGAAACAACTTGTTTCCTTCAGATTCGAAATCTGAAAATTGGAAGATCAGGTTTTCGGGTGAATCATGTTTTATATCTGGAGAACAGACTAGTCAGCCAAGTGTAACAACTAGAATCAGAGCTGTAAACCTCTGAGGGATCTGCGTTACTGTGTTTGTCTTAACATAATTGCTGACTCATGATGACTCATGATTATATATTGGGGATTAACTCTTCTGCCTATTGTGACTACATGTTTATACTTTCACTTTGTAGAGAACTACAGACCCAGTACAGCTGTTGAAAACTCACAAGTACAGTCTTTTACCACAGTGATTAATAAAGTTCAATGTTTTGAAAGGTGCTGAATGTAGTTTGAATTTTTAACCATTTGATGCTGGAAAGTATGGCGGCTTATAATGATCAAAGTTTTAAAAATAAAATAATCGGACACAAATGTCTCCCATATGTGACTTATGATGTTACCAACCAAAATACAAACAATGAAATATGCTCCTGCTGAGTAAGGAGATTTTATGGTTATCAAAACGTAGAGCATTTGATACAGTTTATAGAATTTTTCATGAAAAAAAAAACCGAGGAGCAATTTCCTGTCTTGTGTTCTTACAGAAAAATATATTTTTAGTTGTAGATTATTGTCTGACTTTTATATATGAATACAAATTCATCATGTAAAAAATATAGGATTTAAGTAAGGTTGACAATCATGTTTCTTTATGCTCTGGGCAAAAAAAAGTGAAAGGATTCATGTACAAAACCTGAATAGGGTGCAGAAAACCTGTCCAATAAACACATATAAAGATAATAACTGCGCTGTGGTCCATCCTGTCCGCGTGCAGACAAAAACGACCTGATTTACCATAATCTTATAATACTTGTTGAAACTCTGGTCCCACCCTGGATATGCTGTCATACCCCTAAAACAGTTCTACATTTCTGAAATACAAAATGTTGTTTATACTGTTAATATAGAGACTTGTTGAGTCTCTTACTGGTTAAATTCAAATATTACAAGACTGTATCTAAAATAATTTAATCAACCACAAAATATCCAACAAAAGTATAAAACAATAAAATAAAACGGACCAAGAATTGAGCCTTGAGGTGCTCCTTCAATCCTCGCTTTGTTAGAATTAAAACCACCAATGGACACAAAGAACTATCTCTCATCTAAACGTTATATAAATATCTGTGAGGTAAACAAACCATTCTCTAACCCGTTTTTTAAAACAACATGATCAATGGTGTCCAAAGACATCATGGTGACGGATCGTTCTGTCTGTTGGTGCTCGAGCTGCATTGGGTTATCTATTCTTTTCTTCTTCACTTTCTTCCCTTCATTGTTTCATCGTGTATTACATCATCCCTTTTGTCTTCCTAATATATTTTATAGATCCACCCTTTGTGGCGCATAGTTTCACTTGTTGGTACTGTAAAATAGCAGATTACAACGCCCTCCTTTATCATCACATCCCCAGGGATTAGTATTTAAACCTCCCTTCATACCCCTTACATTCTCCCTTCCATCACTATTTATTTTATTTTCTCCCCCCTCGCACATACGCCTCCCAGATTTTTCTCTCCATGGTCCTGAGTTTGTCCCTGGTTATAATGGTGCAGATTACAGGAGGCAGAGAGGCACCGCACCTCAGCTGAGGAGGGATCCAGGCGCTTCAAGCTGGACTTTGCCAACAAGGCCGACAGTCTGCAGCGGCAAATCGAACACAGAGAGAAGCAGCTGTAAGCACATCACCAACATGTTGTAGACTTACACATTTTCACATGTACTGGAACCCTTCTGCTCCCTAGAGGTTCTGATCTTAAATAGCAGGAATATAAATGAAGTTACGTAATTGTTCAAAAAGTAGCAGGCTTCCCCCAGTTTTAAATTAAACAGGAAAAGAGAACAAAAATAAAGTTTAAAAAGCTGTGTATAGTAATTTACGTTATCTTATAGTTTTGTTGTTTATGTTTATGATGGATTTGTAGCCAGCAGCTGGAGACAGACCTGAAGATCGAGAGGGAGTGGAGACAGACGTTACACAGTGATCTGGACAGAGAAAGAGACACGGTGGCTCAGCTCAGCACTGAGGCGTTGCAAATCAATGGACTGAAAAAGGTGAAGAGAGTAAAAACACAATATGTTCATCTTTTGTTTAGTTAAATATATTTTCATGCACCTGTCAGCACATATGATTGTGTTGTCTGCGGTTTCCTTTGACTGGTTTTAGGAGTTCCATCGTCTCCAGGATGAAAACATTCAGCTGAAGACAATCTGTGAGGACCAAGAACAGGCTCTGGAGGAGCTTGGCTCTAAACTCAGCGAGTATGTAACCTCCAATTAAAAAATAAAATTAATTAAAAAAGAAAATAAATTTAAACTGTTAGTTATTGAGGGTAACTGTAAAATTAATAATAATTAGTCAATATTTTTTTTCTTATTATTATTATTCTTATCATTATTATCATTATTAGACATAGTGTCCTCCTTTTTAGTCTCATCCATAAACTGTGGTGGATGACTTCCTGTTTCATTTCCCCATTGCTGTCTAAATGTGTTGTTTTTTCTTTACATTAGATCTAAATTAAAGATTGAAGACATCAAAGAAGCCAACAAAGCTCTGCAGGTAAAGTCACAGAGAGACCCAAAAGCAGAAACCCCTCCTGTGCTTCTAGCTCATTTCTTCAAGGAATTTAAAAAAACACCTAAATTTAAAGGGGTCATATGCAAAATCCACTTTTTTAGCTGTTAAATACATTTTGTTGTGTACTTGCAGTCTCTAGGTGTGCAGAAAAGTTTAATTTAGTTTCTTTGTGCTGCGAAGATATCTTTAAACTCTGTTTGGGTCACATTTTTAAATCCTCTCAGTTTTCTCTATTTTCTATGATGTTTTTTGAATTATTACATAAAATTATGTGTGTTTGGGCTTAAAGAGACAACCTCAAAAACCTCAGAGAATGGTGAAAAAGGGGCTTTTGGAGTTACAATAAGGAGGAATCCAGTCATTTTCTTTTCTTTCTGAAATAAAAGTGTCCTGGGCTTTTGACTCATGCTGTACTTTTATATATGTTGTATTTTGATGCTTTTTAACCACTAGTTTCACATTTCCTTCAACAGTTATTTTCTGATTCTAAAACGAATGTAATTGGTTTTGTTTTCTTGCAACTTCTGAGTAAAAAAAAAACATTTTGGTTTTTAGGGGGGTCAAGTGTGGCTGAAGGACAAAGAAGCGACTCACTGCAAGCTGTGTGAGAAGGAGTTCTCCATCTCAAGACGAAAGGTCAGCGCTCAGTGGACTTTAGATTTAAAAAAATCATGAATTGTCATCTCTCCTACCCACAGATTTTACATCAGTTTACTTTTAGAGAGAACTGCTTGTAATTCAGTACAGGTAGTTGTGAAACGTGTAACTGCGTTTTCACTGGACAGAACATGAGCCATCCAGGAATGTAAAGATTTTTTAAAAATTGTTTTTCCACAGCACCACTGCAGGAACTGTGGGGAGATTTTTTGCAACAGCTGCTCAGACAACGAGCTTCCTCTGCCAGCATCTCCCAAACCGGTCAGAGTGTGCGACACCTGCCACGCCCTCCTCCTCCAGCGCTGCTCCTCCAACACAACATGAGACAAACCTTCAACCTCTTTATGAGATCCACCTACAAACTTAATTTATTAGCTGTGTTTTTGCTGCTAAGGGAGAACGTCATGCACTAAAGTTTGTGGAATGTAATTTATTGTTTTTAGTTAAATGAGGTAACGGCATCATTCTTATGTCTGTTTCTGCAGTTGCCCTGAAATGGAACAGGAAGCAGTATGTTTGATATAATCGGGGCCAAAACATTCTACTTTATAGCAGATTAGTTAAAAATTTTAACTGTACAATTTTTACTGTTTAAGTACATTTTGACAGCAGGAAAAAATCAGCTGTGAGTCGACCATTATAGACTAGAAAAAGACAGATATTTGAAGCTCAACATCAGACCTACTCCTCATGGTTGTTTTGGAGTATCGGTGAGTTTGGTTATAAAAAGAGAAGCAACTTTATTAAGAACTGAAAATGAAATTGCACTGACTTCTGCTAAAAGCAGATGGGTTCCTGAACCAAACCCAGTTTAATCCATGTGACAAATCTGAAACCACAACTCTTTATAGCCTGAAAGATATTTGTTTTAGAAATTAAGTGTCTTAATGAAATGTTTACAGATTTTCAACATCAAGCCAAACTGACTTGTTAAATCCAAATCAGATACTACAATAACATTTAAATAGTTATTTATACTCTGTGAAAATCAACTATAAGAAAAACTGAAACCAGTTTTGCTTTACTTCAGTTTAATAGAGGTGAAATATATATTTTCAGTGTTTTCAGAGAAAGAGCTGCTGGACACATCTGCTCTGCTGACACATCCTGATGAGGATCTGACCTTGATAGAAAGATTTTTTTTAACTGTGCCATTTAAGACTTTAAAGTCACTTTATAACCACTTTTCTTTCTCATGTTGCCTAAATAAACCCTGTACCATTTATATACTTAGCACAAAAAGTAAGTAAATTTGTGTTTGGTAGATTATTTCTTTGTTGTAACAATGATTTTTGGCAATAAATCTTATAACGGGCACCTGGTTGGCAGCACCTGGGTGTCCCAGAAGCTCAAAATGAGAGTCCACAGCAACAGTAAAATAAGATGTTTAGTAGAGAAGATTTGGCAATGTTTTCATGTGCAGAACCTACAAATGCATGTTCCTTACAAATGTGGCTCCATTTAAAAGGGAAATTAAATGGGAGCAGCTTTCCAGCAGCATAAGATGTATTGCCAGGAAGTATTGTTACACCAAAGAAAATAATCTACCAAACACAAATTTACTTACTTTTTCTGCTAAGTATATACATAGATTCACACATGCGCACACCCTAAACATTTAAAGGACTTATAATGCAATGGATGCTGTAGAAAGATCCAGAACAAAAAACATTCAGTCTGCATGTTTCTACGAAAGAACCACTTGCCAATCATATGTTTTAAACTTGTGCTCATTATTTCAGGTAATTTAACTGAGCTGTCGTCTTAAACTTGAAGTTAGTTGAAATCAGATGCTGCTTCATTTTAAGTATGAAATCTACACTTCTTGTAATTTTGAATGGTGGGTTTATCAGGTGCAGCACACGTGTTGGTTTTGAACCGTTTACAATTTGGAAATATTCATTTCCATGTAGCTTTTATGTCATAGTACTTAAAGTGAATATTTCTTAACTGCACCCAGATCAGTTTGTTTTTCTTGTGCAGTGTTAACTTTGTAAACCTTTTTATTTTAAAGACTTGTACAGTGTTGATACAATAGATTGTATATAATGTTAATAAAGGTCAGAGTCATGTCCTAATAAATTTATTGCCAGAAAATGTAATCCTGACTAGTTTTTACTAACTCTGAAGTGACCCAACATTGATGCTTTGGTCCCTCTTTTTTTGGGCTTAGAGCAGTTTATTTTCACATGAGGTCAAAGTCAGGAACAGACATTTACATAGAAAATTTATTAAGCAAATGTACAACAGCTTCATAGGCTATGTTACAGCTCAAATATAGAGATTTTGTTTCACTTCCTCTCGTTAAGAGTGGAACACAATATTCAACTCAAGTCTTCTGTAAAGAACTGTGAAAACATTTATAAAAAAAAGCACACCGCATCATTTATGAAAGAATTCAAACCAGGAAAACTGATCTGAAATTGGATATAAATTTGCTTTCTTTCAGTGTGTCCAGATGGTCTCAGAAAGGAAACGTTAAACTTGAATAAACAAATCAGGACTTTTTTAGAAAAAAAGATCCTGAATAAAGAAAGGTTTGTAGTCATTCTTCACGTCTCATCCACGTTTGATCACATTCCACGTGACGATGCTGCAGGACCATCTGACTTTTCCTTGAACATTTAGCAAACATCACGCCAATTAAATCTTTGAACAAGGCTTGGTCTATTAAGAGCACTAAAACCAAACTGGAAATGTTTGATTTCTTATTACAAGAAAACACATTTCCATTAGAAACTGCTAGTAGTTTTTTTTATTGTTTTAATAACTTATATCCAATAGTCACTAATAAGAAAATATAAAAGCGTCTATGTTTTAATTGTAAGAAGCCATTTCTTCATTTGGTTTGGGTATGATGTGGAAAATAGTGCAGCTGATAAGAACTGTACGTCAAGTGAAGTACATCAGTCCTGCACTGAAAAACCTATCACACAGCTTTCCTCCTTAAGGAAATGATAGCTGATTAAATGTGGCCATAAGAAATACAAATAAAAGCCAGGATGTATCAGAAAAGTGGCGTGACATCATCAGTAAATGCCTCGTAGCCCGCTGCTTCGTGAGCTTCTGTCTCCTGAGTTACCATAGTAACTTCCACGACCTAAAACAATACAAAAGCTTGTAAAATAAACTTTAGGTGTTTCTCACGACTAGAACATCAGTCGTTTCTAGCTTGATTGATTTAATCGCTTGAAAAATGAACTCACTCATTTCAGACGCTCCACCAGCAGTTGAGTTCAGGAAGAGCTCAATATAGCGATGCTCTGTGGACAAAACAGAATGTCATTTATCCTGAACAATTATGTTTAATGCTGCCGTCAGTGAAGTCTGTAACACCTGCAGCACTCATTGGCAGAAGGTATTTAATAATGTCTGCTGAAGGATAAAATAGTCTTTTGTTCAGACATGCAGATATAAAGCTGTCATAAGTTTTAGATCAATTAAACATCAGCACGCTCAAAAATACAAGACATAAAAAAGATTCAAGGAGGAAGAAAAGGAGCGTACGCATGTGATTCTTGTCTTTAGACATGGCTCCCACAGCGTCTTCATGGGTGCGAAACTCCACATCTGCCTCTCCAGTTGATTTGCCGTTAGGTGCCACGTCGATGTGAATTCTCAGTGGATTCAAAGGAGCAAAGAACTGAAATAAAATTAAAAAATAAAGAAACAGTTGGGATAAATATACGAATAAAAAACAGCCCAGTGGATACATCCTGTTCGTGAAGCTGCAAATTCTGTAATGATCAGAATCTTTGACACAATCAGGTAAGTAAAACCACTTTGTCAACATTGATGTTACTTGATTGGACACTAATGATTCCAAATATCTACTGAAGTAGGTGCTGGACCAAAAATCACAATGAAGAAAAAATAAAAGTGGTTCTTTAGACAGCTGGAATCAAATAGATAACAGAAGACTTTAACCCTTCTTTTTTATTACAAATTACTTGTTGGTCCCTTAGAAAGGATAGTTAGTATTTTTGGAAGTAATTCTAAAATTAAACCTGTTTTCTTACTTTAGCAATGTCTCCTTCTGAGGCACGGAAAGGCAAACCCCTCATGTGCACAAAATGGCCACTGTGAAAACCTGAGCTACTTTCAGAATGTCCACTATAACCGTGGCCTCCAATTCCTGATGGAAAAAAACACAATCATCAAAAAAATTTAAAATGCACAATTAGAATGAAACATTATCAAAATGTTAAAACTGTCTATATATATATATATATATGTGTGTGTGTGTGTGTGTATGAAACTCCTCCCATAAAAGTTTTTCAGGTAAAAGCTCAAATTCTAAGTTTGAAATTGTTGTTCCAAGTTTAAATGCTTACGAGTGTTTGAAATGTAAATTTATTAAACAAATATGGGAAATGCTTTAATTCTTGAGCGGCTTGAGGAAATTAATGTTTGAACTTTACCTCTCATTCCCCGCTCTCCTCTCACTCGGTCATCAAACATGCCGTTGCCATAACAATAGTTGCTGAAACCATTGTAGTTGTCAAAGCTACTGTAACCTGGACACAGAGCAGAAACAGAAAACTTTACAACAATAAAAACATAAAAGCCAAAAACCTTTTTTTTTACCATTAATTATTGACAGAACTAAAAAATGAACAACTAGACAATTTATCACAAAACGTTTTGTTGGCCAGGAAACTCATTGATTTTTTTTTATATAAAAATGTAAAAACTTGTGGTTTTATTTGTTATATGAGATTACATTTATATACATGTGATATGATTAAACGTCAGCGTACCTCCTCCATAACCACTTCCACTCCTCATGTTGTCCATCAGAGTCCCACTGCGACCAGGCCCATAAAGCCCACTCTTTGGGCCGGACATTACAGGCCTGTCATAGGGCCCTGGTCTCTGGCCTCCCATTCCCCGCCGGGGAACGTCATGATGGCATTTGATCTCCCAGTGAGTGCTCTTAAAGATTTCTATGTACCTGCAACGTGAGAGGTCCGTGGGATAAAAGGGAGTATAGGAGAGGGTTAAGATGTAGAAATGGCTGATGACTGCTTACAGAAACAAATGACTAACAGAGGGACAAGATATCTGAATGTCTAATCCTTAAAAATATATCTCATCGTTAGCTGGGCTTACTGCTACCTGCAGTGAAACAAGTCTTTATAAAATATCTCTATTTGTTCATTTGTTCTATTCATTTAGCATCAGTGAAAGAAACTTTTGATATCTTGAGATGTTGTCCTAACACAAAACAGTTTAAACATAAAATGACACCATTTCATTTCCCCACCCAATTAAATGACCATGTTTCTACTGTATTACCAACATTTTTTAAACCCAACCAACCAACCCATTATTGTTCAACGAAAGCAGAACCCATCCCATTAATTTCACAATTGTTCTAATAAGATCACCCATCAAAAGCCCAAATAGAAACCCAGCCCAGTCCAGCCCGTCCCTCTCCCATCTGTCCCACCTGTGCCCTATTCTTTCCTTGTGTTTCCCCAGAGCCTTTTCTGCTATCTCCATTGAGGCAAACTGCACGAAGGCTTCCCCTGTGCTCCTCCCCTGGTAGTCCATTGGCAGAGTTATCCCATTTGGCACGATTCTCAACCCTTTAACCCAAGCACACATAAATACATAGGTCGGTAGGTAGACTGGTAGGAATGAGTAGAACAACACCCACTGCATCAGTGGATCTTTCAGGATTATTGTGTCATGTCAAACAACTGTAGTATTTGGTAAAACTTCATTAAGTGTGAGAATGTCAGGAGTGTGGATTTACACTTGCTTGTCCCCTGTAGTAAAATAAAACAAAAACTGGCTTGGAATCAGTTTACAACAATATTATTATTACATTTTCAACTTCAAAATATAAAGTTACAGCAAAACTTTAATAATGATTTAAAAATATTTTTTAAAGTAATTTTCCTTTATTCCCATTTAAAATTTGTATTTTTTTATTGATAGTGAGGCTCTCTGCCATAAAACTAATAATACTGACTCCAGATCAGTTTTATGGGACTGCCTGTCTTTTGCCAAACAAGCCTAACAGGCCAGCAACTAATGGATTAACATAAAAACTTAAAACAATGAGCTGTAACAAGCAAACAGTTATGGGCTTTGTGGCTTTAGGAGCACAAAAGCCATAACTTAAAGTCATGTTAATCAATTTGAACGATCAGTTGCTAAATGTTAATTTGCGACTCTAATACAAACACTGGAGTTTAGTCGTGGGGTAATGAGTTGCTGTTAGGTTGTTTTGCAAGGTGGAAAGCCCCGATCAAAGTGCAGTTTGCAGCATTTTAACTTTTTATGAAATATATATTTCCACATATGGCACTATTTAAGAAATATTACCTATTATACATTTACAGAAACGTAATGTTCAGATGCAATAATAACATAAAATCAGTAATGTTCTTCAATCTATCCAGGCCACTTAATTTAAATTAAATGTGATTTATATGACTACTTCCTGGGCTTTCCAGTATGAATTTTGAGTGTGTTTTTCTTAGACTATTTGCAAGTTAAACATATTGGAATTATTAACACTGAATAGTAACAAGTTGGGTATTTTATTTGGACAATTAGATTCTTATGTCAATAATGAAAACTTGCAACTCTAGATGACCAATGGGTGTGCAAAAATAATTTAGATCAACATGCAGCATACTTTAATTATGAAAACTCCAAAAATCACATTTTAGTCTTTATGTACCTGAAAAGAACTGGAGAATTTCCTCCTTGCTGCAGCCAAAGGGCAGTCCCCTTAATTTCACTACGCTGTCATTGCAGCTGTCAGGAGGAGGACCGCTACGTTTCAGCACCCAGTCCATTTCACCGCGCTTCGACTTAAACACTAATTCAGACACACAAATAGATACAAATATTACATATCTGTCATTTGAAATAATGATTTAAGCCAAAAAAATATCATCACAGTCCACAAACTTGTAAAAAAAAAAAGACTAAACATAACATTTACACAGATGAAAGTCCAACTCTGTAGTAAACTGATAATGCAACACAGGAGTTACCATCTGAACTATAAATAATTAATAACATACGTAGGAAAAAAACAAACAAACAAAAAATAACAGGGGAAAAAATAGTACATTTCAGCATAACATAGACATTTATCCCTTTGTTAAAAGAGCATACATTGCTTACCTTCTACGTATCTGTGTCCCATGTATTTACGATCCTTGGCAAGAGCGTTCTTGTAATCTTCGGACGTTTTTAGCTCAATAAAGGCCTCGCCGGTGGAGCGGCCATCTTTAGAGTAGGTCAAACACACACCATCTATATTTCCCATGATTTCACAATCTGCATGTGAATAGGAATGATGCCATTAATTTTGTATGGTTTGCATATTTCCACATTTATATGCTCTTGTGACCACAATATGAAAATATGTTTAGAAGTATGGAAAACAGATGGAACAGCTTTAGAGTATGCTCAGTCCAGCTAACTGGATTGTACCAGAGTTAATTTTAAAATGTATTTGAACATCTGCAGAGCAAAATTATGAAACAGCAAAAGCCTGAAACAAAACAAAACAAACAAACAAAAAAAACAACAAAACAAAACAAAACAAAAATAAAAATAGAGAGAGCAAGTAATAGCTTTTTAATGAGTATCCTCTCTCCAATCATCATTTTTAGTTCCTATATTGTTAAAGAGCTTACATTTTATTAGGGGTTACTTCAAATTGCAAAAGAAAAGGCTTTTGAAGACAGGCAATATGGTAATCTGGAATTTCAACTAACAACTGTTAGAATGATTAATATCACTATTCACTAACATTAATTTTATATTTAAATATTAAAAACGTGTAGGATTATTGTACCGGAGAAGAAACTGGCCACCTCTTCCTGTGTGCAGTTCCATGGAAGTCCTCTGATCCGGACCACATAACCTTCTTCATTTGACGACATCCTTTCTGCCAGAAGAAAGCACAGGAAAAGCAGAAAATACAATAATATAATTCTCCATACTCCCTGACAGAGACTGCCCCCCTCATGCCAGAGTTAATTAAAACGACCTTGTCGTTTTAATCTTATTCTGATCGATATGGCTCCCCCCTTATGTCGGGGGGTGGGGATCAGTGTTTACAGTATTATATTTGCATGATCTTCCAATTTGATATTCTCCCGACCCTTACAGTTTAAAAGGAACAAATTTACTGACTTATTTTTATTTTCTTTAGCTTTGACGCAAAAACATTTATGTCCAAAACGTGAATGACGGCAAGCAGTTATTGCTGCAGAAACAATTGTTACAGGCACAGGCTATGTTTAATTAGTTAAAACCGAAACTATTACTCTAGAAAGTAATTGAATTTACGCAGCTATCAACAGTTCAGATGAGCCATAAGTATCGGAAGTGTTGCTCGCAAGCAAGCTAACAAAACCTAAGTTACCCTTATAACTCCAAACATAATTCAAAACTGTGCCCTTAAAATACGTTATCTATTTGTTAATACATACAAAGAAAAACATTTGTCAACCTCGATCTTGAGTTAGGATAGTATTTTAGCAAAATAATTTCTTCTGTTGTTCTTCCGTTAAAGAACTGTTAGCATTAACACAGTTAGCATAGCAGGCCACTCATAGGACAGACACAGCGGTCAAACGTACAAGCCAAACTAATTCGCAAGTTAACGACCCAGCTACGTAACACATTATCAAAACATACTGCCAGGCATAAACATGTTATTCATTATAAAACGCACGGGGGGAAAAAATCAAAGACATCATTTTACATGTAGTAGTTTCTTTATCTCAGTCTTCTCCAGATCCTCGGGTTACAGTCAGGAAACAAAACGCGCTCAGGTACACTCTCGCGAGATTTCACGAGAAAATGTGCTGGTTCTGGCTTTAGTGAAATGTACAGACATTAGCTGATGCTCAATATGGAACCCCTAAGGGCTCTTAATTAAATAAATAAATAAGACATTATGAAATAAATATCTATATGAATAAAGAA
>JARVJO010000164.1:11497203-11512056 GCA_031762555.1 Cynodonichthys magdalenae | reverse complement strand
CACCGGCGCCACCGGACCCTCTGACCACCATCAGTAGGCAAGGCGGGTGAAGTGTCTTGCCCAAGGACACAACGACTACACACCACTACAAACCACTGTAGGACTTTCTGGCACCAACATTTTGCATAACCACCTGATAATGGTAGGGGAAACACTGCATTATAAAAAAAATAAGAATTTATCTTTTAAATCTGTTTATTTTGCTGCATTGAATCATTAATTTAAAAGTTTATTTTGATTTAAAATGTATTATAATAAAAGAAGATACACAGGGTATCCTGGTTTTTGTGGTGCTCCTTCAAGCATAATGAGTTCCTAAACATTTTTTTATGAACTTACTGCCTCTCCAGTAGCCTGGCCATTGCCTTCCTACACAATTCTGCTTGATTTATCTCCTTCTCCCTCTGTACAAAGCAAAGCTAAGAACAAGGGGCTGGGTTTTACCAGGCTACCTCTGCAGTGCTTTAGACTGAAACCCTGATGAAACTAATATTTTCTAAAAGAAACAGTAGCTGTGTGTGATCCTTCCTTGACTGCAGTGAGGTTTTGCTACAGCTAACTATTTATCGCAGACTTTAAAAGTTAACCGCTTTCAAATGTTGATTCATAAATATTGTATATTAAAAGAAAAAAAACGTAAACTATGATGTGATTGACAGGTTCGAGGTTTCGCCTCAGATGGTTCACGCCAACAACTGAGGTGAATTTGTGCGGTCACGCCACTCTGGCCTCTGCAGCAGTGCTGTTCCAGTATAAAAGTAAGACTTGTTAAATACTGAGCTGCAGAGGCTCTATAAATGTTTACAACAATTATTGTGTCTAGAAGCAGTAAAATCACCACTCTAAAGAAGCAAGATGTATTGTTTCTGAAATTTAAACCAGGTAGATGAAGAATTTGTTGTGAAATTGTTTTTAACGTGTTTATCACGTGTTCTCCATCAGAGAACGTTAATCCAATGTTGGTGTTTGAGACCAAGAGTGGAGACCTGACTGTTACCCGGAAAAAGGACGGGTACATCATGGATTTCCCTCTGAATCCTCCCACTCAGCAGGTACAGAACAAAACCAGAAACACAGCAGAAAAAACAAAAGGTGGCAGAAACATACATTATTTTTATTTTTCCTTGAAGTATGGTTGAGTTTTAAGAATTTGACACTTTCCTTTTTTTGTGCCATTTAAAACTTTAGTTGAAATGTCACAAACTGGGCAGGTACCAAGGAGTAGCCTCTGTGCTAAATTAGAATTGGAAACCTAAAATAAATGTAAATCCTGTTATTAAAATGAGGCGACTCCACTTCCTGATGAGGCGCAGATCACTTCTGCAACATGACGCTCCAGATCTTCTATCAGTCTGAGGCGGTGAGCACAAGCATCAACGCAAAGGAACGCCAACAGACTGAAAACAGTCATCAGTAAGGTGGAATCTGCTGTGGGCTTAAAGCTCGTCCCTTTGGAGGTGGGGATTGAGGACAGGATGGTGGAAGACCCCCTCTACAAAACTGTAGAGTATCTGAAGATGACGCCAACCTCGCTGTCCTAAAGAGCGCCACAGGAAACCTGGTCAAACTATTCCATCTGTACCTGCCTCCTGACATGGTTACTGTGAACTCACTTGCACCTCAGTTGATCAGCTGTAGTTTATTGCATCAAATTTAAACAGTGCAGATTCTTGAAAGTCTCACATTGTTTTGGTTTTGCACCATGACGTTACCCTGTGTAGTTTTTGCACCCATTTCTGACCGTCTTGTTTTTGAACCAGTCTTTGCATCGTGTTGTCTTTTATTTTGCACCTTTTTTTGCATTTCCTGCTGCTGTGACAAACTAATTTCCTCGCTGAGGATTATTAAAGTTACAGTCTATCTAAAACTAGCCTCTTTTTTTTTTTAAATCTCAGGATCCTGAGGACTTCAAAGACATTATAAAAGTAAGAAATTTAATTTGCATACATATCATAAACTCGAGCACCTACATGAATATTTTTGTGTAGTTAGTGTGTGATGTCATCATGTGCAACACAGGCTGCAGTTGGAAACCTCCCGCTCCAAGGTGTTTTTCTGAGCACAACTATGAAGAAGCTCATAATTCGTCTGTCTGACAGCTGTGACAGGTCCGTCACATTTTGTGAGCAGTTCTGGCCTCTTCTCACACTTGCAGTAAATGTCCGATTTGGAGAAAATGATCCTTTTCTTCTAAAGTCGGACAAACCTTTGACCTTTCTGACCTACTTTTCAAAAAGCCCTAAACTGTGTATGCGTAATCTTTAGGTCGGTGCTAACCAGTCTGAAAGTTGACCCTGCGGCTCTCCTGAGTGTGGAGACAGACGGACAAATCAAAGCATTAATCGTCACCATGAAAGGTAACCATAATCATTTTAAAGTATTTTGTGTTGGACTGGTGTTGAAAGTCTTTCCATGTTAGCCTTAAACAGAACTGTTAAAACTTGAGTCGCATCAGTTTTTCCTTCCAATGTTTCGACAGGGTCACCGGATTGTCAGCCAGGGTATGACTTCTACTCCAGAAACTTTGCTCCTTGGGTCGGGATCCCAGAGGATCCTGTTACTGGTGAGACGATCATCATTACTGCTTCTGAGAGAACATGATAAAACTATAAATGAGGGTTAATTTGTACGTCATGCTGGTATGGGCAGTATAGAAGCAGAGTCACTGCTTTCACTCATGCAGACAGTAAAAGTGTGTTTTGTTTTTGTGAAAAGCATTTTTCTGTTCTGGTAGGTTCGGCACACACAGTCCTGGGAAGCTACTGGTCAAAAGAACTTGGAAAAAAGAAGATGCTGGGTATGTAATTTATTTGGAAAACAACATTTTATACTCTAGAAATTTACATTTAAAAAGGACATGTTGCAAAAACATCTGATCCTAACATCTTGAAATGAACTTCAATACAAAACTACAGCCAAAATGTAAAAAAAATAAATAAAAATAGACTAACCCTTTCTGTTTTGGAGTAATTTACAGCCACTAATTCCTCAATCAAATGCATTAAGTGATAATTGTTGTGTAAGCAGTTCTAGAAAAAAAAAACTTTAGCAGGTCTGAAGCATTCAGGGTTTTAATCACATCTGTCAGAGATTAAAAACATCAGCAATGATCTCACAGAAACATCTGTTGCCCATCAGTCTAGGAACGGTCAGAAAGCCATTTTGGGGAATTTAACATTCTGCAGAGATGTTTCTACAAACATTCAAGACCTGCTCCAGAAAACAGCACATCTGCAATTCACAAACAGAAAAAACTAATCCTGAAATATGTCTCACTCTACAGACATGCTACCTTTTTAAAATGAAGTTCATGAAAGTTAAAATAAAATAAATAATTCTGGTTAGTTTTAAAGAGCTGAAAGGAGAAAACGGCATCAGTTGAGCAGACAAAACTAAAGTGAAGATGTCAGCTGTATAACATAGAAGCAGCAAGATGATTTTAACAGAGGTTCTTAACCATTTTCTTTAAAGCCCCCCCAGCTCCAAGCCAAACTGAGCCCAGCCCCCACCCTCGCTACTCCCCACCTCTCCCTTTATCAAAATAATAAAAAAATGAGGTAAACGGTTACAAACTTATTTGGAAAAGGAAAATTAAAAGAACCGCGTTATAAAGTTTTAATAATTCAAATGGACTTGTTTTGGTGATTCTTACATAAAAATAATAAAATATTTTCACAACCTCTGAGCAGACATGGTTAATCCTCCCCCACCCTCCTGGCTGGAAATCACGGAACTACACGACCTAGAAACAGAGACAACCAGTCGGTTATCTAAACAATTACAAAACAGTTGAAAGAGGGGAGAAAATTCTGTTGCAACGGTTTGAAGTTCAGACCTTGACCTGATTTAAGCACAGGTAGGAACTTGGGAGAGATTTGTTCAAAAACATGACTGACAACTTGAAGTCAGATTGTAAAAAATACTTTGAAGGTCGTCTAGAAAACAATTACCCCAGTTTGCTGAAGTACAAAGTACTACGTTTATTTTTGATTAAATAAAGAAAACTGTGTCTTGTTCATCTCTGCATTTGTCTTTGTAAAATCAAGCTTTTTTTGTAACTAAAATTGATTTAATACACAAAAATAGGGGCTTTTTGCGTGACTAAATGTATTATATAAACTATGTATTTTATAACTATCAAATATTATACTTGATAAGAATTTTAAAAAGGTGTTACTTCCTCTTGTTTGTGCAGCTTACCAGTGCTCCAGCCGAGGTGGGGAGCTGGAACTTGAAGTTAAAGACGATGGAAGGATCAACATTGCGGGAGAAGTCGTCACTGTGCTGCAGGGAATAATTAGACTATAAAAGAAAAGTTCAGAAAGTCCTCATGTATTGACTGAAACTGAAATAAATGAGATAATCTCCTGCAGAGACGTCAATCCAACAGAAACACCACATTTAAATTAAAAAAAGTACAAGAGCACAGCACACTTTATTTTATGGATCAATATTATTTATTCACAAAGTACAGAAAAAAAGTCTCAATATCAAAAACAAAAACAAAAAAAAAAAGGTTGTGAAGAAACATGAAGAGATGGAATCACAGCTTTCTAGTTGGAGAATCAGGGATGAACAAAATAATGAAATACAAACATTTGAAATGCAGTTATTGTGTTCGGTTATAAATCCTTACAAAAAATGTTTTACTTGCCATTTCTGCACAGCTGATCTGGAAAAGAAGTGAAGTTACACAAATTGGTTTCACTTTAGTTTCTGCTCTTCCAGCTTTTAATCACAGAAATGATATTTAAAGTTTATTAAACTGAGTCAGTTTTAGACCAGAGTGGTAATGCTCACTCATTACAGTTCAGTTCTGGATGTAAAAATATTCTAGTTTTGTACCACAAAGCACAGCAGTCTGACAAGTTCTTAAGTGGAGAAAACATTCGTAAACAAATATTTCTGGCAGAGGTAAGAACGGTTTCGATTTTTTCATACAACTCAAACAACTTGAGTCGTTAAAATTATGAGCTTATCTGGTCTGAGCGAGAATAACTTAAAGGTAGTTTAAGCTTTTACTGATGTTTGAGGTGAGAAAAGTACCAGTAATGTGGGTAAACACAGTTAAATTTAATAAAACTTTATTTCTTTTGAACATCAGTACCTTGTTTGGCATCACGAGATGGCAAATTATTTAAAACTGAAGCACTTCGATTAAAAAAAAAAAACAAAAAAAAAACAATAATATGAGGCTGAGACAAGTTTCACATCTGGCAAAAATAAAAGAAGCAAAAAGATGAGTTTTAGATGAGACTACAGCAGATGGATTATTCTAAGTACAGTTACCTTTTCAACATGGAATGGCTCAGAGATTATTTGAAATATTTTAGTTTTATGAAACGAAATTAAAATTTGTTCAAATGGGTTTTTTTTTGTGCCAATTTAAAATGATTCTCATCTTAAAAGGCGATTCAGTAATTATTCTAAAAAAGTTATTTTTTTTAAATATTTTATCTTATTTAGACAATCCATAAAAGAACCTCAGCTTCACTTTGAGACCAACAGGTGACCTGTGGAGTCGGCCTTCTTTTACAGGTGCATGCTGGGTAAGGCCTTGTGGGCAGCTGGTGGGAGCTGGATAATGTGAAAACAGGGGTTCAGGAAAAACTCTTTACAGACAGAACAGGAAAAAAAAGTATTTTTTTAAACTTTTTTTTAAAGAAATCGGCCCTCAAAAACAAATGTTAAGTATAAAACGTTAACTCAAAGGATATCATGTTGTCCTGCTGCAGATGGTTGAGTAACTTCTCCACAGGTGAGTAGCGTCGCAGCGTTGTGGCCGAGCCGACCATCAGCAGTTTGTGCTTAGCCCTGGTGATGGCCACATTCAGGCGCCGCCAGTCCTTCAACAACTCCCCCAACTGAGAAGACAGGAAGTCCAAGGAATTAGCTTTACATTTAATTCTTTAATGTCATTTACTTTATTTTACCAGATTTTAAACCCCACTGAGATCAAGACCTCATTTTCAAGGGGGACCTGAGCACAAACACATCATAAAACATACTTAAATCAAAACCATAATAAAATGACAAATACTCTGACAATTTAGACATAAAATAAGATAAAAAGCAGGAATTGTAAGAATAAAAACAACATTTAAAACACAATGATTAATGGAATCATATCGCTTAATGTTAAGATCTGAAATAAATAATAAAAAAATGAGATCTGACTAGGTTTGCTACGATTAATTTTGCTGGACAAAAAATTGTCTCTGAAGTTATTGCAATAAACAATAATATTTAGCACAATGATGGACAGCGTTGCTATTCACGCAGATACGAGAGCAAAGAAGAAATAAAAGATGACGGGAACAGAGACGCTTACGTTTCCTTCCTCTGCGGTGCTCCTGACAAACGACAGAACAATCAAGCTTTTGTCTCGTCCCTGGTAGCGGTCCACAGTGTTCACCTCCACACCGGTGAACGCAGGAGGCTGCAGCAGAGCGGAGATGCTCTTTAACTGCTGCCTGTAGGGCGCGATGACGCCAACATCACTGGGCTTACACCCGGCCTGAAAAGAGGAAAAATAAACAAGGATAATATGAAGCAGAAATAACACAGATGATATTAAGTATTAATCTGTAAACATGTTAACCTTTATCAGAAGAGAAAGCAGCATGTGAATGAGCGCAGCTTCGGTGTGATTGCTCACACCTCCCTGTTCCATCGACTCCAGAGCCGGAACCTGCAGGAACCAATAATGAGCTCTGCGTTCAGACGCTGTTTAACTGAGAAAAGAAAAAAAACAACTCTACTTGTATATTCCATATTCTACAAACCAGTGAGCAGTCCAGGAAGCAGACAGGATTGCTGGGCAGCAGCGTGGCCTGTATCCAGGACAAGTCCAGGTCAGGGAAGGACCGAGTGTAAGAATCCAGCTCCGACTGGACGGAGAGCAGGAAGGGCAGCGTGAGCAGAGCTGTGGCCGTCCGCTCTGATCCACACTCCAACCGGCCGTCGTACATCAGAGAGTTACTCAAAGACATTATCTGTCTGAAAATATAAATAAAAAAAGAGAGTTAAAAATGACCTGGTTTTATTGTTTTCACCATAATCAGGATTCTAGAGGCCTCCAAGGTTTTAGCAATAAAGTTAAGTTTTTTGAATTTCATCGTTTACTGGTCTGAACGATGCAGCTCACATTGAAAAAAATCCCAGTTGTTGAAGTGTCCAGTTTCATTTCAAGAGTAAATTTATTCACCTGTTCATCCGATACTGCACATTAAGTTGAACCACCGCCTCACTGTGGAGCTCCAAGCGTTTAAACAGACTTTCATCCATCCCGAGTGACCTGAAGGAGAAAAGAAGAAGAAAAAAGTTGACATCCTTTATTTTTTTACCCCTGATAGAACCTCCATGTCATCATTTAGGAACAGAGCTCTGACTTTGCTTCCTGGTTTTGAACGATGGGCGGCAGCTGCTGATGGTCTCCCACCAGAACGAATCTCCTGGCGTGGAAAAGTGGTCCGAGGCAGATCGGCTGGCTGATCTGCGACGCCTCGTCTACGATGCAGAAGTCAAACCGTCGACGTGTGAAGATCGGGTGCTTGATGCCCATACAGGTGGTGGCTACGACCAACTAAAACACAGGTGACAAATTCAATATTTCAACTCATTTAAACAAGTTATTGTAATAATGTTACTCGTCAGCTTCTTACTTCTTTATTATAAAGCAGCTCCAGCTCTGACAGAGTGTGAACGCTTTGCTTCCTCACACTTTCCTCCGTGTACGGCTGGATGTCAGGATGAACCTGCATGAATGTGATAAAGAGGAAACATGAAGAGCACTTTTTATAAAGAGAAAACTGTAAAAATAAAATCCAGAGCCTGTGGAGCGTGGCGGACCTTCTGTCCTTGTCCTAGACGCAAAAAGCCAACCCGGAAACGTTTGAGCTTAAGCAGGATGTTGTCAACAGCAGAGTGAGTGTAACTGCTCAGCAACACACTAAACCCACACGCGTGCAGAATCCGGACCTGAAAAATAAAAAGTGTTTACGGTGGAGACGTAAGTGAAGGTGTTGGTCTTACAAAAAGCAGATGATTTAAAGCTTTGTTTGAGGGTTACCAGGGTGCAGATGGTGGTGGTTTTGCCGGTGCCAGGCATCCCAACAATCAGAGTGTAGTCTTTAGATAACAGCACCTTCTTCATGGCCTGTTTCTGGGGTTTGTTGAGACCTAAACATACAGATTAACATTAATTCACCACAGCAGACTTAATACAAGTGAATACTTCATATGAAGAAAAATTGTGAACATGGTGAGAAAATGTTTGTGTTATTGATTTAAAATAAAATATAACTCAAACATAAGCATCGGAGTAACAATTTCAGTCGTGTGTTTAAAGTTGATGGGTCCAAAAAATAATAATTTATATCTAAATCCACCTTTAATTAAACCTGACCTGTTTATAAAGAGAAATGCTGGAACTGAAACAGACCACAAATAT
Organism: Cynodonichthys magdalenae; assembly: GCA_031762555.1. NCBI lineage: Eukaryota > Metazoa > Chordata > Actinopteri > Cyprinodontiformes > Rivulidae > Cynodonichthys > Cynodonichthys magdalenae. The sequence continues at coordinate 11,503,604 of JARVJO010000164.1, read as the reverse complement.
ATTTCCAGGCTATATTGCTAATTTTAGTTAAAATAAAACTTTTTGTCATCTCTATATTTGGCACAGCCAGGCACAAACAACTTTTCTAAAAGTTTGGCCAATCACATCAAGGTTTTTAGTTACTTTTCTTTTGCCGATTGAAACAATAAATGACCAGTCCACTTGGTTGTCCTATTTAGTGACTTTGAAAAATGCCAAGCTCTTTGGCCAGGCAGTTATTTCACAGACAAACAACATATTAACTGACCGCTCCCATGTCTTACATACAGAATACAAACTGCTGAAGTCAGATACAGGATTATCTGGATCATCCCTCTAATGAAATTAAATCAAAGCTAGTACTTATGCATGGCTAAATTCTATAGTTATTGTATTATTATTATTGTATTTATTGTTTCTGTGGTTTTATCATTTGTACTTTTTAGGTCTGTGCAGCAGTGCCCTTTAAAAACCAAGCAAAGTTTCTTCCAAGGAAAACAAATAAAAAAAAAACTTTGACTTGACACATTTAAAAAAGCTGTTTTGTTGCGTCTTCCTTAAAAAAAAAAAAGAATTCACAGAAGGTTACTCAGAACTAATGCTAATTCGTTGATGCACACTTGCTTTTTTAACTGCATTAACCAGAAACAAAGCTGGTCTCAGAAGTTCAGAATCATCACTAAGCTGCTTATTTAAAACATGAGACCGACTCGTTTAGGAGAGCAATATAAAACACAAACACAGGTCTCATTTACCTTTGAGGATGTTGGCCACCGTGTCTTTAGCCTCTCTGGGCAGAACAGAACTCAGGTTGGTGATAAACTCTGGGGGTCGAAGGTCAACAACCAGCTCCCTGAGACGCTCGCTGCACATGTTAGAAAATAAAACACCTTCAAAACAAATCTGCACAACTAGAACAACATGTGCAAAATCATCTTGCGTCTGCACCATCATACCTGTCCTGGCAGTTCTCCATAAGTCTGGAGAGGTTACTGAGGTGAGTGCCGAGGCCCACCCCTCCATCGCCGTCCACTCGAAACAACACTTGGCTGAACTTTGACAGATCCCTTTTAAACACCAACACAAAGATTCAGCTGAGCTCTCCAAAATGGAGCATTTATAATTTTTATAAACCATGTGAATCGGTGCTTACCTGTCCAGAGTGCAGCTGACTGACAATCTGCTGACCTCACAGAGGTATCCTGTCGCCAGGCCAATAAAACGACTTTCCTGGCCGCTGACGGCAACGCGGTCGCCGCTGGTCAGACCACAGCTGGTCAGACCCTCGGATGGAGCGACATTACTGCGCAGGAAACGATGGAAGAAGACGCCTTCAGACTGCAGAGTCACCAGGCTGCTGAGCTTCAGATTCCCCACACAGCTGCCACTCTTCTCACTGAAACCAGAACACAATCAGAACTGAAGCAACGAGAAAGTACACGCTTCCCAGCTCCGTACGGTACCTTTCTTCAACCGACTGCAGCCAAACTCGCTTCCGGCCATTTCTGGCTTCCATGGTCGACGCCTCCAGACAGCAGAGCAGCAGCCAATGAGAAAAATAGTTCAGATGTGACAGAGTCAGGTGAGCGGTCTCCTGCTGTAGAAAGGTACGAACAACCTCCTCAGTGACATCTGCAGAGCTCACGTCCACCACTCTGAAAGAAAAAAAAAAAAAGGAGGGGGGGTCATGTTGAGACTGAAGGAGCCAACTGACAGGAGAATTTAGCTCCTTAATATTTCTGATACTCGAGGTCCCCATAGACATTTTACCTCTGGTATAAAGCGCAGTTCAGCCTCTGAGGGCAGTACTTGCAGGGCTGCCGGTCTGTCAGGATCTCAGGGAGTCTGGAGAGGCGGCTCTGGTCTGCAGATTTCTTCACACAGTTGTTGATGTGATGAACCAAAGTGTTCCTCAGCTTCAGCAACTCTGAATAACAAATAAATAAATCAAAATTTATAATCATTCATTATCATAATACAACCATTCAGTAAAGTTTTTTTTCTTTTTATCTTTAATTGTGCAAAAAAAGTAAAAAAAACACTTTATGTTTACTTCAAATAAAAGTATAGTTTTTTCCACTTGCACAGCAGGAGTTGAGATATTGAAACAGTAACAGAGGAACTGTTAATGTCTGGATCAGAGGTGATTTGTTGAGATTTGACCAATTTTTTTTTATTATATCCAAATACTTCTCAAATTAGTCCACATGTTAAAGCAGTTTAATCTGAATACCCCCAACAGTTACTTAGACAAGTACAAATTTTAATTTAACATACATGGAAACCATCCATCCTCTAGGAACAGATCCACCCACAACATGGACTATCTACACTTCATCTCTCTGGAGATGAAGAAGTGTCAAATGCAGGACCTCTAGATTTAAGAACTTCTTCTTCCCAAGTGCCATCAGACTCTTAAAAAGGGACATACTATTCAAAAGCCACTTTTTGAGTTGTTAAATACATTTTGTTGGAGTCTCTAGGAGTGCAGAAAATGTGAATTTAGTCTCTCCCCACCGGTAGATATATTTTATATTCTGCTTGGATCATATTTTTCAACCCGTTCAGTTTTCTTCCTTTTCTATGATGTTTTCTGAACTACAAAATTACACCACAGGTTTCGCAAAGGAACTAAATAAGATCTGGACTTAACAACTACAATTTGGTCATTCTCCTCTGGCTCCGGGTCAGACTCTGGCTCCGACATGTAAGGCTAGATGGACAAGTCTTTTGTTGTTGACATCTTAATTAATTTGTAAATAAAATGTTTCTGTGCTGCTTTATAGTTGTAAACCCCTCTATCAATCTAGAATGGACCGCTCTGGAAGCTGGAGGGGTTTGAAGCACTTTGTTTGCATTTAAAGAAACAGCCTTAAAATGAGTTGATCTGAGACACACCTCAGAAAAGGGCTGAAAGAGGGGCTTGTGGAGTTACAACAAGGAGGAATTCAGACCAAAGCATTGCAGTTCCACTTTATATAGACCCCAACTGAATGATTTAAATGTGAAAAAGAAGGTTTTAAAAGCAGGATATGTCTTCTTTAAATAACTGAATGTTTGATTTTCTCTTAGTGGTTAATATTTTTTGTAAATGTATGGTTTATCTCTCTGCTGTTCTCAATGAATGCCAGGCAAAGTAAAAATTTAATTGCTCAGGGAAACATGTTTTCAGTTGTGTATTTGAAAATAAACAATGGATTCTGAATGGAACAGATTTCAACACAAACATATTCACTGTTAGCAAAACATCTGCTGTAATTTAAGAGTGATGCTGTTTTTGTCTGCATCTCTCACGTTTAGAGTTCTAGATTGATAAATGACTGTTGGTACCTCGGTGGTCCATGTGGCTGGCTGCTACAGGATGCACGTTACCAGTCTTGAGATAAAGCAGAAGGCCGACATCAGGATTGTATCGTTCCATGCTCATCAGAGTATAAAGAATCACCTTCACACAGAAACACACATGATTAAAACTGCTTTTTAACCTACTTTAAAAAACAAATGATCAATGAAAATCCACCAACCTGACTGCGATGTTCTATTGAGTTCGACTCTCTTCCAGTTTTTAGCTCCAGGGGAACAGTTTTCTCTACAGGAGGTAAGAGGCTGCGGTTTCGCGGACTCTGGATTCGAACTTTTGCCGTCACGTCAATTTTCCCTTTGAGGCCAAACCTGGGGGACCAGATGTTCTCCTCTATATCCACCAACTCTGTCACTGTGAAAACCGTAGTGGAGTCCTGGTTTCTGCTCGGAACTCTGCTGTTCCTGGGACTAAGACCGAGGAGGCAGAGACAGACCGTCAGCGCTTCAATAAGGTGCTAAAATTGCGATCGTCTTTCAAAAAGAGCATTGATGAAACATTTAAACCTACGTTTTCAGGCTGATAGGTTTTGGTGTTGAGGAACACAGGTATTCAGTAGCCCAGTGTTCAAGTGAGGGCAGATATTCATTCAGTTCTTGCTTCATTTCTTCCTGACTTACACCTAAAGTGTACCTGAAAACACAGATAACAGAGTGGAGAACAAACATTACGGTAAGTGTACAACAACTCTTACATGTTCAGATTAACAGCCCGATCAAAATAGAAAGATTCATGCAATTTCATTCAGACAACACAAGATCCCCAATTTAATCTCCATTAGCAAAATATAATAGCTTTTGCATCCCTTATAGCTAAGCACTAAAGTGGACGAAGAAATTTCCTCCAACTTTTCAGACTTGGATCAATGATCTTTTGCATCACTGATGTTGGAGAATAGGATGTATCACAAATTCTACATCATATGGAAACTTGTCTTGAAACAGAGAATTTAGACGTCAGCTCTCTGTACGAGTGATTTACTGTACATAATCTGAACCTATATTTATTTACATGCTTATTTTCAGTTCATTTATTTTATTTGTTTTCTCTATTCTTCTTTTAAGTCTCTCATGTTCCAGCACCTTTTATTTGTCCCAATTTTATTCTTACTTTTACTTTCAACATGTAATTTGGATATGTAAAAGATACATGTGATATAATGTATGTGAACATGCAAATCTATACAAAACCAACTGATACCAGCTTGTTGAATGGTAGGGGGGAGGAAGGGTGGATGTTATGTTCATGTTTGTGTTGCCTTTATAATATGAATATATAAAGAATGAAGAAAAAGTAAAAATGCAAAACATTTTCACTCTGACTGCTTAAACTCTAACTTTCAGCTCAACGTTACAGTCAAAGTCGTATTTTGCTTGATGTAAACACCTACATGTCTCCAAGGTAACGAGGACTGTGCAGGGCGTCTTCAGTCAGCTTGGAAAGTTTCTGCAAAGAAAAATCTTTAGCTGCAGCTGCTCTCTGGAAGACTTCATGGACCATGGTGCCATTGAGCATTTGCTTAGAGCCACCATCAAAACTCTGCTTTCAGGAAAGGAAAAAAAAATAAAAGAAAAACAACAACATTAGAGAGTTTTGTCCTCATTTATTTCCTACTGGGGAGTGATCAACGTTGAGCCCTTTCACCTTGAACAGATCTCCCAGGACGGCTCGCCTCATGCAGCGGATGGAGCTCGAGATGCTCGTTCCAGAGACGAGGCTGTCGGGTGATAAAACCAGGAAACCCCGCTCTCTGTCAACTAACCAGGTTCCACCTTCAGGGAGACCCTCCAGATGGACCACATCCCCACGACAAACCGGTGTGGTCTCCCTGAAAACAACCAAAGCAAAAAATAAATAAATACTTTTACATAAATTTGAGACAAATTAAAGACTAAACGAGAAAAACAAAAGTGATGCATATTGAGACTCTGGTTGCAGATGCGACATTTTAATAAAAAAGCAGAACTACCATCCATCTTTCAGCAGGCACGTCTCAGTTAGATGTAGAGACTTTGAGCAGGAGATGATCAGTGTTTTGTGTTCGGGTCTTTCCTCTACATCCACAACCAGATAACGGTTGTTCAGGCCCCCAGAAAGAATCACGTGGTCTGGTACCTTACTGTAGTAACAAAAAACAACTTGGGTCACACAAAGTTTTCTTGATTAAAATAGCAACACTTAATGAGCCAGAGGAGTTTCTTACAGAGGTTTTTTAGGTTTCTCCTGGATGTCGTCTTTATCATCCATTTGCTCAGTAAACCAGCTCTCTTCAAACCCATCTTCTACGGGACAGGCAGGCGTCACCCCTGGATTATCTTGTTTTTGATATGAAAGAAAAAAATCAAAAAAGACACACCAGAAAAAAAAACAACAGTTAAGAAAAAAAATCAAAGGTGATATACTGTAGTGCAGGGGTGTTCAACTCATTTTCCCTGGGGGCCACATAAGCATCATAGATGCCTTCAAAGGGTCAGTTGTAATTAATTTTGATGTTTTACGTTTAACTTTGACTAAACACGAAACATCATGCTCCTCATCTCACTGCTAACAATAACTGAGCTCTACATGGTATTTCCTGCATAGAAGCAGTGTTTTAACACGTCCTCTTATAAACACTGAAAAGTACTACATGTATGACTGACTAAAGAATAAACAGAAAAACTATTAAAAGTAAAAGTAAGAGAGTTTTACTTATTGAGTTGTGGTGAGTAGAAGCCATCTTGAATTCTGAACTCTCCCACTTTCTGACAGGGAATTCCCACTGGAGGGGCGTTCCAGTTTAAATTTACAACTTGTAAGTTGGAAATTTTCACTTCCCAGAACAACTGGGCCACAGCAAAAGTAGCTGGAGAAAATGAAGCTAAAATTGAGATTTTACAAAGCAAAATTCCCTACTGGCTACTTTTGAACACTGTGCAGCTAGAGGTAAAATAATGGACATGCATCCTGATGCATCTCAGTAATCCAGGTAGAAAAATCCAAAAGAAAAAATAAGTAGGTCCTCTGGACAGGTTCTTCTTTAATGAAACGTTTCATCTCTCCTCCAAGAGACTTCTTCAGT
>JARVJO010000164.1:11480874-11497103 GCA_031762555.1 Cynodonichthys magdalenae | reverse complement strand
CCCGGTGACTGCCTGGCGGGGTTTGGGTCCTCCGGCCCGGTCGGGCCTTGGCTGGGGGGGTGGTGGGATCTGGGGGCTCGGGTCTCTGTGTCCATGGTCGGGCCCTCTTGGGCAGCTGGGTCACGACAGGGCCTATGAGTTCGTTGCTACTGGCGCCGGGGGATTACTGCATGGGGTCGCTGGGGAGGCTCTCCTGGCTCTCCTCTGGTCTGCTCTGATAAGTGGGTCGGCGGTTGTTTCTGCGCTGGTGCTTCTGGTGGCTCCGTGCTTGGGGTCCCACTGGGGGTCTTGGCTCTGGTCTTCATCATGTCTGCCTCATGCTTTTGGGGTTGGGTCTATGGTCCTCCACAGTCACTATTAAATATTCCATTAGAGAAACTTTGTATATACATGCATGCTCACAACCGCACTAGATTAGTGGTTCAGATCCAGGGGTTTTTGACACACATTCAATTCTGGACTGCGTAGGTCACTAGTTGCATGTGGTTATAGATATATATATGTGGGTGTATATGTGTATGTGTATTCTTCAGCAAGGCTATAATCATTGTTACAAGCATATGTAATTTGCTGCTGCTGTGTTTTGCTTTGTCTACTTTTGCAGGTGTGGAGGCAGATATTCGTTGTGTTGTCTAGGGCTTTGTCTTTCAATCTCTCTTTAAATGTCAGTTTTCTCACTTCACTATTGGGGAAAAAAACAAAACAAAACAAAACAAACAAAACAAAAAACAAAAAAAAATAGACTGATTTGTGTAAAACAGTGTTAGCACAGAAAGCCTTTGGGGGTTAACAACTAACAGGACTGTTTTTCAGGTTCTATTTATAATTTAACTTTATTTATACACCACTAAATATTGTTTTAATTAACATTAGGAACTTCCAGCTTTATATAATCTATTACATGTCAGAAATTTATAAAAGTGATAAGAGTGAGGTTAGAATCACACGATTTGTGTTATTTCATGTTACAGTGTTTCTTAGCTTTAGATAAATGTACAAAATATCTGACCTTAGGCTATGTAACAAGCACATCTTCATCAAAACAACAATTATAAAGCACAGGTTAGTGAAAAATAAATAACAAGGACATTTTCTCTTTCCACTGTTCTCATAAGTGGTAAAATGTAATAAAAATAAAGTCCTAAAATTACATTAAAATAACAATAAACTCAACCATGAAAACATTGCTTAAAAAGGTGCACACACAAAGTAATTGCATGATTAAATGTTAATAAAAAGAAAAATAAACTGTAATGAGTAAATAAGCTTTACCACTATTAAACTAGAACTAAACCTACTAAAATATATTGTTGCAGACCTTTAGGAGGTTTCTGTAGCTTCTAGTCATTTAAGTGGTTTCTCTATGGAAACACCTGCTCTGTATAATAATATTGCCTTGACTTGGTGTTAAAAATAAAGACAAAAAGCAAAATTTAAACAAGGAATTAAAATTATTCTAGGAGAAGTTTTAGACATGTTCAAGATGTTCTTCCCTTAGTAATTCAGTTTGTCTGTAACATGTACATTATTGCCACCTAATGGAGTGTTGTGACTTTGTTAAAATTTGCACCCGCAATGTTGTTAGAACAAATATTGTTTTATTTACGCAAAATATTAAAATGATCTGATTACAGAAATATTTGCTGAAGTGTAGTCTGGGTAAATGTGAACTTTGAATTTCATGCAGGAACATTTTGTACAAGTTTAACCCATTCTTTCATTAACCACTATGGTTGCCTTTTATCCAACTTTCAACTTGAACAAAATAATTTTATTTATTTTTTTTTTTTAAACACTTATGATACACTGTTACACTGAAAAAGTGCGTTCAGACCTCTAATCAACCTCTTCAATCAGTGTTCAAATCCCACTTGGTGCTTGGTGACATTTTTCTGCATAATTTACAGACTTAAGTGTGCCTCTTATGTATTTTTAGTTGTTTTAGTAGCATGAAAATGAAACAGATGGAACATATGCAGCTGAAAATACTCAGGTGCTAAATAAGGGCTTTAAATAGAAACCATTTTAACATTAAGTATTTTACTTAGTGGGAGTTTGGTTCTAATAATAGATTTTAAATCAGAATTCAGTGGGTCATTGTTTTTGTACAGTTTATTTTTTATTGGGGACAAATTCAGTTAAAAGGGATAATTTCCACCTATTGTGTGCAACAATTATTTTTTATGGTTGTGTTAAAAACTTATGAAGCCATCAAAGCGCTGTAACCCGGCTCCATACAGAACCGATACCAGAACTCCACGGTGCGCTGCACGCAGGAGCAGACTGTTTACAAAGATGTTCCAGTGGTTCGGCCAGAACAGGTGCTGCCACGCTCGGCTGTGTGGTCATAGCAGCACGCATTTGGTTTGCGAAACCATGATAAAGCCCGGGTTATAGGTGACGGGTCACGTCGGGCGAGAGGGGGCATGTGCCAAAAGTGACGCAACCGCGCTGTCCCCAGACCCTTGGCAATGCACATCTGGAAATTTGAAACTTCACACAGACTGCGCACAATCCAAACAGCTTGTTTGTTTGTCATGCTTTTGCTCTCCTATTTACAGCATTCCACACGTTATAAAGTGTACTTTAACATGTCCTTTTGGAGAAATCTACAACAAGGTAAGCACCAAGTATTAACACTGGCAAGGGTGCGCCCTTGCCCTGTGCGAGTACCAAAGTGCGATTATAACCGAGCCTTAATGTGCCTCCAGCTGATCTGTGCAGCCGTACACCCGTGGAGTTGGACTTCTAAATGCTACGGATTATTACCTCAGCATCGCTGGACTGGCCATCGGGCATAACGGGCACTTGCCCGGCAGGCCGGTGGTGATTTTGGGCTGAGTCGTTTTTTTATTATTATGATTTTCTCTTCAAGTTATGCTTTTTGGTACACACAACTGGTAGATCGGCCCATTAGTCATAAATAACTGATTCTGGGCTGAACAAATGACATCAGCCGAGGGCCGATACCTCCTCCCTCATGAGCTGCAGCTGTCAATCAATCAATCACAAGTAAGCGCAGAAAAAAGAAAGCTCAACAAATATTATTTAGTGGTTGTAATTTGCAAACATTAAATAATGCCTCATTTCTGTCTCCTGACTCCTTTCTCCTTTGCAGAAGGAGGAGGAGAGAAGAGAGACAGGCAGAGACGCAGCATCAGCTGTCAATCCCAATGTGCAGCAGTGAGGTCTGCAGGACGCATGTTGTCACCACTATGTTAAAAAAAATAAATATAAAAACATAACACAAAGAATGAATTTGATTCATGCATATGATAGAAACTATGCTAAATAAATGAAAATGCAGCAAAACAAAGACTGGGAAATGTTTGAGGTCAGTGAAGTTGATTCTCAGAAAAGAATTTGACAAACGCTTTTTTCTATTTTTCCCAAAAGAAAGGGGAACAAATCGTGAAGCAACACTGTAAAAGTTATTCACACAAGAAATCCACATCTCATAAAACTGCCTGCAGTCTATGGATAGACAGATAACAGCAGCTCAGTCCTACAGGTTCTGCTCCTTCCAGACTTGTGGACAGTTATGGTTTTGTAATGTGGTGTTATTTTTTTTTTATTAGGCTATGATAAAATTATATAATGTTAAACATGTTTTTAACCAAAGTTTTTCTTTCAGATAAACTTTAAAAAGTATTGAATTACAAATAAATTTACATTTTTTCTAAAAAACAGTTGTGAACTAATAGCCATAATTAATTTAATGTGTGATCTATAATAAAATAAATGTTATGACACAATCCCCATTGTCCCTCACAAGCATCTTTGACACAAACTGAAGCAGTCATGTCCCTGCTAGAACTACATATACAGTAACAACCCTGTTTATCTCTCACATCCAACAGAGTGATGTGTGGTACTGTGACTTCAGCTCGTCATTCCTCTGTGGAACAGCGCCTGTCAATCACCAGGGGCGCAACAAGTGAGGGTGGCCGGGAGGGGCTATGCCCACCCCTAAAATTTGGTGGACTCAACAGTTTTATCTTTGCTTTGTGCTCATTTTAATTCCCCCTACCTAATTAGGATTAGAAAAAATGTTTAAATATGAAAAATGTTTTTTTTTTTAAACTGATAGTTAAAAATTACTTCAAATAACATACTCACTTTATCTGAAAAAGGGGTATTTAAACATACAAAAATGCTTATTACTAAATAACTATTCAATATAGCTTCAGATATTTTTGGTTGTTTAGCTTTGATGAGGGGCTATCCATCAGGCCAACCAATGCCCCCCGTCCCCACGCCATAATGACATTGTCATTATGTTACCGCTATACAGTATTATTGTCAGAGCTGCATGATGGTACTTGTGCAGTAGTAATTACTAACAGTAGGGATCAGTAATTATTAGATAAAAAATAAATGAGTATTACTGTAACACTAGCATAAAATTTGATGTGGTGATGTGTGCAAGACGTACCTTAGAGGTCCTGCAGCAGGTATACGGGACCCCGCAGGCTAGTGGACCAGGTGCAGAGCAGTTGTGGTACATGTTGACTTTCCAGTCCTCAAAATCTTTGGCCCCACAACATTCAAACTAGACAAGAAAGATACCAAAAATCAAAAAGGAGAAGATGGCAGGAAAGCAAACTAACAAAAAAGGAGGGAAGAGGCAAATAAAAAACTATGAGGTGAGAGAAAAACTGAAAAAAAAACAAAACTTAGAAAACAACTTTTTTTTTCCTGTTAAACTGTCTAGACACCAGAAATGTCTGAGGATGAAACGAGTTGTAACGAACAAGAATCTGCATGTAATTGATGGTGTAGCTGCAGGTGGTGGATTGTTGGAAATACTACAATATAATAAATATGACACCAGTGGTGGGCACAGCAAGTTAGCTTCATTAACTGCCAATCAGCTAACTTAAAAGAATTAATTTTGCAAGTGCTATCCACTAAACAAGTAAGAAAATTAGCAGGAGCTAACACCAACTGATAACTGCTAACTCATGATGCGTGGTTTCCAGAGAAATGTCAGAATCTTGACTTAAAGCTCATAAAAACATTTCTGTGTCCACCAAACACAGTTAAAACCACAAGCAGTTGAATTGGCAAGTAAACAAATGGCACAAAGTGATGTAAACAGTTTGTTGGCAAAACTAAATTTAGCGGAATCTAATAGCGATCTTGACTTGGATTATTTTCAGAACACTGGGACATGACTTCGTCTGCTAAACACCCATCCACCGGGTGGATGAGGTGAAGAAGTGACTGAAGCTTGGGTTATACTTCAATATGACGTGAGACAGCGCGTTGGTGAATGAGTCACTTCAGATGTCTTTTTTCCTGACTGAGAATAAACAGGCTGAAGATGTGGCAGGCCATAAATTATCAGGATTCCTCCCTCTGCCCTACAGCTCATATATGTATATAAAAGACAATAATGATGACTTGATTTTTTTTTTTTCACTGATTAGTGTTGTGTTAGGTGAAGTGTCTGTGGAGAAAAAACTTTTTCTGTTTTGTTTTTTGTTAATGGTGGTGATGGAAAAAAAGATGTGAACATCAGCTGCATGCTCACATTCAATAGGATCAAACCAGCTGCTCTTCTAGCTGTTTTAACAACAGGCTGATGAAAGAGAAGTTGCCAAAACCACCAAAAGTCTCCAAAAACAGTGAAAAGTTGCAAGATTTGTCACCTTTTAGAAAAAAAGTTTAGAGGGTTCTGAAAACCTGCTAAATCTAGTGACATGTTATACATAATGCCATGAGTGGAGGTCGCCATTGGTCTGCTAATGTTTCCCCAAAGTTAGCAAAATGCTAATCTGGTAAACTAAATGTTAGGTTACCTATTAGCAGATTAGTGAAACTACTGTATGACATATACGGCATCACTTTTTTCCTACCAGTCTGAGTTTGGTTACACATCCAGCAAACTGTTTCAGTTTTTTGTGACAATTTAGTTGATATTATTAATGAAAACACCAGGAATTTATTGTCATCATCACAAATTTATTCTACACGCAGCTATCAAGGATAATAACCTTCTAAATTTGTTATAGACAATATGAACAAAGCAGTTTGTGTTTCCTTTAATCAAAAAAAAAAAAAAGTCATTTTGTTTTTCTTTCCCAGTGGGAGAGCTTGGCCACCTTTGGTCCACATTAAGCTAAACTTTAAAAGCAGCAGAAAAAAAAACCCACCAACAAAGACACATTTCTTCTAGAATCAATAGAAATTTCTGTCTTAAATAACAGATACCCAGAACCCATCTATTGGTGGTTCACAAACAGAAGAAGTGGCACCATCCGATTACTTTTTATTGGCCTTTTTCTTGTTACTTCCGAGCCCTTGGGAAAAACAAACTATCATTACTTCAGAGGGGAAATAAATGACCTCTGATAAGACAACTTAAGGCAGATAATTGCTTCCGCTGAGGAGGAAGCTATTCGTTTGTTTGTTAGTTAGCAGCTCTGATAGAAAGCTGTTGTTTTTAATCTGTGCATCGTGTGTGTCATACATGATACTGAACACAGCAACTGTCATAGAAAACTCAATCTGTCTGCAGAAATATTTTTATAAGCAACACAAATGTAGAAGATGCAGCTAAAGAATCATATGTAGTTCAGTTTTATTGGACCCAAAACCAATCCAATAATAAAGCTCATGTAATTATGTGGCAAAGAAATCCAGCAACACATAATTTCTTTGTTATTGTGAGCCAGTGGACTGGTCTTGATAGATGTGCATTTATGTGCAATTTTCTTTTCCAAACTATAGATTCTATTTTTCTCATTTTTTTATATTAAGTGTGAATTTGATACAAATACTGGGTCAAAGCCTCCAGCATTCTACGCCAGGGGTGGGCAACAATTGTTTACAAGAGGTCATTTTAACTCAATTAAAGGAGTCAAGGAGCCACACACTGGAATGAAAGAAAGCCACATATTGTTCTCAACCAAACTATAAAAAAAATACAGAGAAAAGCTTGTTCTGTTGTACTCACTTGTAAGCGTTTACCCTTTTTTCTCTTTTGTTCTGTTTTTAGTGAATGACGTGGTCGAAACACAGTGATTTCAAACGTGCTGGCTTGTACTGAGAAGGTTTTAGAGCGATTTCCCCAAATCCCTTTGTTGACGCATTTATTCTTGGTTTGGTTCTGTTGGAACAACCTGTTCAGGCACAAAATAGTTAAAGCCTCTGTGTCCAAAACAACACGCTCATTAAGCTACATTTTGTGACTTTTTGCAAACGTTTCATTAAAAATTACTTATCTGTATGATTAAAACACAAAATCTAAGTTAGTAAAGCCAAATTCACACTCCCTTCAAACTGCTGAAGTCGGCACGAATTGTCGCAGTTTCATGACGAAAATTACGTCACCGGTGTTCGCAGCGTCGACTTGGCCGCCCCTTTTGGCACAATCCGCCGGCAGAACTTTTTACCCCCTCCCACAACGGCAGTAATGTGTGATTGGTCTGAAGTTCGTGGACGTGTGTGTTTGTGCTGAAAGTGTTCGGACGCTACATTTTACTTCAACCACTCGTTAAAAAAAATTATGCATTTTCTGCCAATACTAGTCCTATATCAACCAAATATTTATGACATGTTACTAAAATAATCATCCAAGTCATTCTTGTTTTTAAGTTTGTCAGGAATCTGAAAAAAAAAATAGAACATTTTTGGTTAAGCTTTTTGAAAAGCCAGGAAGAAAAAAAACAACTTGGGCGATTACTTTAGGAAGGTGCTCTTTCACTTTATTTTTAATTTTTTTTTCAAAAATCACCAAGTTTCACAACAAAAATAAGCATCAAAATACAGAAAACAGAACTGCAGGCAAAAGAACATTTTTACAGGCAGGTTGTCTCACTGATTTTTTCTTTCTCTGAGCAATAAAAACATGCTGAACAAATAACATCACTGCAATACGGCTGCTAACAGTCGTGTCTGAATGTAACAAGCAAAACAGTAAAATGCTTTTCAATATCTTCAATCAAGTTAAAAGTGCTCAAAATGTTTATAACAAGTTACCAATATTGCTTCCTTTTTTGTTTTTAACAGCTGCATCAGAGTGTAAACAGTGACAGAAACATCTTCAGTTCAGTTCTCTGATCATTTACTTTATCGAGAGAAAGAACCTGCTGCAGGAGGAGCGGATAAGACACAATATAAAGAGGTTTGATGAATAAATGAATAAATAAGAGGCAGTGCTTTGCCAGGCAGCGTGATCGGGGTACGGATATTGAACCAGTTTTTTTCTGCTGGGACTCCTGTTTTTGAGGGATTGGCACAAGAGCTGGAAAAGGTCACAGGAAGATTTAGCTGCGGCAAAAGGTCTCATCTTTGACAAGTTTGTTCTCATGTTCAGGCTCCATCTGAAGACTGTGCTGATGGATTCAACTCTGAGGCGATAAATTCAAAGTAATTAATCTAATCAGGTTTCTGTTGTGGAACAACATAAGGCTCTGTTGGTGTCACAGATGAACCTTCTGAGTCATCTCATCTCTTTCATTAATAGGAGGACAAACATCCTCGAGGGGTTAGTTTGTTGGAAATGATTTTAGTTTTTTTTTCGCATAAGGAGTGAGTGACTTTCAAGCCAACAGCCCTGGTGACAGATGACCTGCTGTTCACTGGCAGACTGGCTGAGTGAATGACTAAACGTGTGGGCAACTGGCTCTGCTCAAAGCGTGGGTCGCCTTGTGCTCCTGCATTCATTATTGCACAACTGTGAAGCTAAACGATGACTCTCAGATTACAGGTTAAAGATTAGGGTTAAGATTCTCTCCACTGATCAAAGTTGAGGCTTAAGACAAAATATTGATTCATTTCCACCATTTTGTTACGTTTAAGAAGCTATTTTGTTAGCATTTTCTACCACTGCATACAAAAAGATTCAATTGATTCTTTACTTTTTAAAAATTAGTAACGCCATATTAATTTTAAATGAGTTTAAAAACATCGGCGTTCAAAAAGAAATTAGCCCTGATAATCAGGTGTTCATCAAACATTGACTGGCTCAAAATAATCTAGTTGTCTAGATATAAATCAGAAAATGCAACATCTCTTTATTGTTTAAATTAAATACTAAAGAAGAAAGCATCAGTTGAAAGACTACAGAACTGAATGAAACTCATGTTTAGGTGTTATTTAATTCCTCTGATTGTTGCAGAAATCTCAACAATAGTTGATAAAAATATATCTAAAAAATAAAATGTGACAAATCAGGGACACTCATAATGTGTTAAAATTTGACAAGACATATTAAAGAATTATTTTTTATGGATATCTAAATAATTCTGTTTCACAAAACAAACACCAGCTGTTTTTTTTTAAGGCAGAGGATTAGATAATGATGAAAGCTAAAATAAAATGAAACAATGACATGAAAGATCACGCTACTAAAGCAAGGTGTATTTTTAATCCCAGTATCATTAAATATCGATCGCCATCAGTACTTTTATGGCAACATTTTTTAATTAGAACAAGACAAATATTCTTCTCCTAAGCTATGGTGGTAAATGTGACTAGTCAAGGTGATTTTTTTAATTGCTGCAAAGCTGCAGAGTTACTGCAACAAATGAAGCATAACTCAGAGGGATGATTTCTGGAGGAACATGGTCAATAATTTCAGGAGAAATGAGCTCTTGTCAGGACAAAACAGCCACAGCGGAGGATCTATAACAGAACACTGTCTCTATGTGATCCCACCCAGAGACTGATGGGCTGTTTGGATGATTCCTGTCAGAATTAAACACGTCTGATGGATGGACACAACAAACTGATGATGCCTCCAAATCTCACAGATAAAGAAAGTTCTTCTGAAGTAGTTAGAACTTCTTAAAAATAACTTTAATATCACATTTAGTGTCTATTCAGAGTTTTAGTGCCTTTTCTAATGTTGCTTTTCTTATAGGCACAAGATTATTATAGCTATTGCATAAAAATTGGATGATTAAATGTGAACATCAAGTCAAGTTATTTTATCTTTTATGTTTTGCCACTAAATTTGTTTGGATTGCACAACTGTATTTCAGAAGCAAAATATTAAAATGCCAAACTTCAAATATTCAACAAGTAAGTAGTTATGCCAAAGTCTGCCTAAGAATATGTTAAGTACACTGCCTGCAGTCATTTTCAGCTAGCTTTTTTTTTTTTTAAAGTGTATTCTTATTAATTTCTTAGCAACAATCTCTTTTCTTCACTGGAGACTATTTTTAACTCAACTCCACTCAACTTGATTTTTATTAAAACAAAGCAAAAATAAAAGTATGTTTTTTTTACATTTCTTTCTAGAGAAGACAAAAGGTCTTCAAGATAGCTTGAAAAGCAGATTATCAGAGTGACTCAGCTTGAAAATGTCATACCAGAAAAACCAAATCATAAAATATTAATATTTTCAAATGATTTTTTTTGTAAAATAATAAAATGGATTTGTTATTATCTTACATGATCTTCTTTAAACTTCAATACAATGAATTAAATGTGGAACAATCATTACATTTTACAACTTATAAACAGCTTTATCATTCAATACCTATTTTACTTTATAGAGCAATGCAATCAATTTTGCTATTTTTATTTTTAAGTAATTTATGTGAGATTTCCATATTGCTTCTTATCAATGATGACACCCAAATATTTTATTTCACTATCTCTAAAATTCAAAACCATTAAATTTTAAAAAGGGACTTCAATAATTTTCTGTTACTAAATGTCATGTAGTTTGTTTTATCCAAATTTAATCATAATGTGTTGAACTGAAACCAGGTTCATTTCTAACATCCGTATCTTCATAAAAAAAAAAAAGTGTCATCAGCAAACAAAAGACATTTTAAAAGCTTCGATATATTGACCGAAACATTCATATATAAATTAAGTCAACAAAAATGCCAACACAGCAAAGGTTTTGATCAACAGCAGTTGTTATCTCTTCCATTAATTCCATGAGAGCCACTGACGTGGAGTCATTTGTTATAAACCACTACTTAAAATATACTGTTTATCTCATGTTACAAATAATTTCTCTAGATTTTGAAAACGGAGGCAACAAGGATATTGGTCTATAGTTTGTGAACACATTTATCACTGTTCCTATAGAGAACAATTTTCATAAATCTCTAAAAACGAATATAAAAAAGCTAATAAAGCCTTAACTTCAGAGGTGGTCCACTAATTCAGTGTGTTTTATTTTTGGAAAAGTGAGTCAAACTTCATTTGCATGAGAGACTGTTGTTTAGATGACAGAAACATTTTTATTCAAGTGAGTGTTGGATGAGAGTTTAACATGTTCGGCCAATTAACTACACTAACAGCTGGACCAATTACATCCTCTTACACCACTCCCTGTTGTATTATAAAAGCTCTTACTCTGAAGCAGGGATTAAACCACCTTATGAAAACAGTTACACATGAACTGCCTTAAATCGTTTTAAGTACACTGCGAAGATTTCTGCAATGCGAGTATTAAAGAGGGAACCCAAAGCACCTGAGATAAGTGAGAATGCTTCCTGCTGTCTTGTCTGCCCGCGATAAATGATCTATATGCATGTAGCCGTCCACATGAAGGGGAAAGAGTGAAAAAATGTGATTCATCAGATCAAGTCATCTTCTCCCATTTGGCCCATTTCTGATGTCTGATGTGAGAGTGCTGGCTCTTCTTTGGTGTGTTGCAACATTACGTCAGTATTGTGAACACAGCACACAAAACACAAAAAAGCTTTCAAAAAATGGCCCTGACTAGCTGCGACCAAAGCGACACTTTGAGCCGTCTGCTGTCCGAAAGTGCTTCACTAACTAAATGTTAGTTACCTGATCAGGTTAAATATTATAATAAATCTCAACTGTGGCTTTTAGCTGTTAATTTGCTACAACAGAGATGATGGAAGTCGTAACTACATGATCATTTAGAAGAGTCATTTACCTACAGAGCTTGTAATTCCATACATATCGCAGTCTGTGTTCTTAGAATTGTTCAGCCTAAATGCCACATCGTTGATGAACTCAAAATTCACCTATAAAATATGCAAAGAACTTTGCAGAGCTGAGAAAATAAAGCATCTGCCCAGGCATCTGGCCGAGCCTTGCTGTCTGCAGTAATGTAGGATGTCTTACACACAACAATGCTGACAGGTGAGGCTGCAGAGTAAATTGTGATTAAGAAATGATTTATCTGTGAGCAATGTGGTGACTATATCACAGGGTGTAGGAAGCTGCTAAAGTCTGTCTAATGAAGGAAATGAAAAGTCGCAGAATCGCGCAATAAAATCCAGCAGCAGTCAATATGTGACGACTGATTTGATTAATTATGGCCGTAACTGTCCTCCACTGTGCTGAAACAAATGCAGGCAAAGCTGGAGAAACAAAAGGTCACATCTCCATCAAAATCCTGAGGCTCAGTGAAATGTTAGATTGAGAACAAAGTTCTAGGATTTGACATCTCTTCTCAACATGAACTGATGGATACTTGATGCAGTTTGGGACTACATCTTTCCGTTACATCCTGATAAAACATTTCACCTTATAAATTCTGTTTTAATATTTAACAAGAGATAATTTGAAGGGAAAAAGCTGTTTAAAATTCCCTGGTGCACCAAAGCTTTTAAAATAATCAACATAAAGTATACAGAACTATGTAAAACAAACACATTTTCAGTCAACAGCAAGAACACAAGGTATAAACTGAACAAAGAAGCATAAGCTTTTTATACCTTCACTTTTTTATATATATATACACACACACACACATCAAAATCAAAAAAGGCAGCATTTTTCCATTTTTTTTCTAAAGAAATTCTCCAAATGAAAATCTGAGACTGTAACAAACTCAAATAACAATCATAATCAAGCCTTGTTGTGTTTATGTAGCAAATTTTTCTTAGAAATATTGTTTTAAATAAAAAGAGTGAAAAACAAAGTTTTAACTCTCCACAACAATTATCCCACACAAGTACTATTGTTTTTAATATTGACCTTTGTTTGTTCTTGATTTATAGTTTTTTTTTTTCCAAACCACTTCTGTGAACAACTTTTGAATTACTTTCATTAAGACCAGCCATGTTGGAACACATTTATATAATAATATACATTGCAATATGTTCTGAATGTCTCCTCGACTATCTGATGCAAATATAATGTAGTGCAGAAATCTACAAAAACTGTTTGAAAAGCTACAGATATTTTAAGGTGAGTTGTTTTAAGTTGGAGGACCTTTTGCTCTTAAATAACCTCTTTGAATAAATGTTAGCTTAACGCACACAAAAAAATAAACTGAGCTTGCTCTGACTGATGCAGGTAAGATACTGACTTCTGTTTTATCTGATCAGATAAGTGTAACTTCTGTTTAATACGAACTCTTCCCGAAAGCTGTGTTAATCTTGAAGACAAAAACTTGGAAATTAAATAAAACAAAGCCAACTCTGCGTATTTCTGCTTGAGTAGATGCTTCTAAACGCAATATTTTGTAGTTGCTTTTTTATTTATTTTTATTTGACTTCATATGCCATTATTATGTTAAAACCTGAAAAAGAACTTCTTGTTTACTTGCTTTGCATTTAATTTTTTATATATTAAATTCCAAGAATATGTGGAATATTTGCTAAACTTGAAACAAAGTTTAGAAAATTATAAGCCTCAACAAAATGATTTAAAACTGTCAAATTGTTTAAAAGGTCTGATTGGATCTTACTGAGACTAACTTGTCATTCAACATGAAATAAATTTAAGTAAAATTCTAATTGCAGACATTTTTTTACTTAAATTTCATTCTTCAAACCTCCAACAGAAGCTTAAAACCACATTTTTAAAAGTAAAATGTTCACAACTCTTCAAAGACGGTCAGATCTGTCTTCAGATGAGTGAACATAAGGATTTTTAAAAACCTGATAGGTTCATTGTTAGATGGATTTTAATTTAAGTGTTCAGAGCTATTAATACACACCTAGCCTCAGACTAAATGATGCTTACACACACACACACACACGTTTGTTTTATATCCCTGTAGGGACCGTGGATTGACTTCCATTCATTTTTTGGTAATTTTATAGCCTCAGCCTGACCATTTACCCTAAAATTTACCTCACAGGTACCTGCCTGACCCCTACAATCTAAACTCAATTCACACCTTGGTCCTAAACTTACCCCACCCGAAATTAGCATCTGTACCTGTGGGGACTGGGCATTGGTCCCCAAGAGGCTGCCTTTTTCTGGAAAATGGTTCCCACTTTGTAGCAAAAACGTGCCCCCCCCTTACACACAGAAGAGCTCTCTTCAGACTTTTATCAGGCTAATGGTCATTCACTGACTACAAACAGACCAGCACAGGCTACAGAACCAAATATTCTTTATTGTAAGGGAATTAAAATGTGTATAATGACCAACACCTGTTGCATTAGAGAATATTAGTGACTTGATTTAATGATCATCTGGATTCTCAAAGACCCAAAAGAGGATTACCTGCAGGCAGTTTAATTAGTTTCAAAATCAATGCACATCAAAAACAGAGCCACTGAAGACTTCCTGCCAATAAGAATGAATTTTAAGGAGCATTTCTACTCATCAGAGGGTCATTTGTTCAGTTTTTTCTTTTTTTAAATGCAACCAGACACCGTTAATGAGACAACTCACCGAACAATCATACTGCATTTTTATCACGACTTTTACCACAGGAGTAAAGAGACTCAGGATCTTTTTTTTCAGATAAACTATCTAAATTGTGCTTGTATCTTTATATTTCTGTGCAAATTTTGATATTTTTGTGCAAATTGCTCTGAGACACACCTCAGAAATGAGGTGAAAGAGGGGCTTGTGGAGCTACAATAATGAGGAATTCCGACCAGAGAATTGCAGGTCAACATTATATAAACCCCAACTGAATGATTTAAATGTGAAAAAGAAAGATTTAAAAGCCCAATATGTCAACTTTAAGACTCCTTGAGTTTAAAAGATCAATCTCACACAATATAAAATGTTTATTTTTAAATGTTCTGGCTAGTTATAATTTAATTTTATTTTATTTCATTAATGTAAATTTGCAGCCATCTACTTCTTATTGAAACTGTCCAATGCTTTAAAACTAAGAAATAAAAGAATAGTTTTTTTTTTACGTCTCATGAAAAAAAAGTCACTTGTAATGAAACTGATAATAGAGAGAGAGATCACTGCTGAAAAATATTGTTACTGAAAAGTCTATTATATCTGTAGTCATTATTAATATATGTGTGGTTGCATTAATGTCCACTGTGGTCATCCGTGTCTCCAACAACATCTGAAGACAAGCACATCTCAACACCCACGGCCTTGGGGAAATCTGCTATTCTTCAGATAACATGAAATTAAGCCATGAAAATGGACATAATGAGAAACAGTTAAAGCAAATCTGCCTTTAAGAGAAATATAAATGACTCTGGTTTTGTGTTGCTAACAAGATTTACCTGTTCCTGTTGTCACAGGAAACCAAAAAGAACTGTAATTGAACAAAGATATTTCTTACTGAAAGATTATACAATATTCTCACCCATACTTAAATCTAGTTAACAATGACCAACAACAGGAGAAGTTGTTTTTGGGTGAGTGCTTTCCAGCCTCTAATGGTCTCAATGGTCTGCTTGATGACTTTCAGCAGCTGTAAGTGCAGTGGGGAGTTGAGTTTGGACTCATTACAGCCGTGTGCTCATCACTTATCGTACAGAGAAAAAAATATCATTACAAGAACATTTTCCTGCTCAAAAGGTACTGATCACATGAAATGTTTAAAACTGCTCAGGTTTTAGCACTAATGTAATAACCTCATCTGGGCTTTAGGCATCTGAATGGCAATTAAACGAAGGCAGTGGTACAGGTGTTCTCACCTCATTTTTCTTCATCACACATCCATGTCTCTTTTCTTGATGCCAATCAGTGGGGTTTGTTGGTGGCGACTAGTGAAAGTGTGATCAGTGTGCTGTTTCTGAGCTCTGCATCCCTGAGTGTTTTATCAAAGTTGGAAGAGAGAACTCAGGCCTGAGGCAGTGTGTGTGTGTGTGTGTGTGGGTGTGTGTGTGTGTGTGTGTGTGTGTGTACGGGTTTTTCCTACTACGTGGGGAAAATTTCCTCAAGAAAAGCAGCCTCGTGGGGACTGAAGTGAATCGTGGGGACCAGGCTTAGGTCCCCATGAGTCCAAATGCAAGTTACAGGTGCGGGGTTATGTTTAGGATTTAGAATTTTAGGGCATATGGTCAGGGTTAGGCTATAAAGTCTAAAAAAAATGAATGGAAGTCAATGGAAGGTCCCCACGG
>JARVJO010000164.1:11442044-11463117 GCA_031762555.1 Cynodonichthys magdalenae | reverse complement strand
ATTTCAAATTGTTTTACAAGTTACAAGTTCTGTTATACAAAACACAAATCATTATGCAACATGTTTGGCTTCATACTGATCTGCAACACATTATGAGTGCGAACAGATGGTTCAAGATCTTTTTTAAAAAATGACATTAGATCAAGTCAACTCAGTGTCTGTTAGCGGAATACTTCATGAACCAGTAAATATGTACATCTACAGCTGATCAACTTTTGAAACCATCCCAAGATGGCTGCCACAGTCAATTGGCATAGAAAGCACAAAAAATGGCACTAATTCAGTCAGTTTGGCAGATGCGCTAAATTTTGGTGTGGTAGTTGAGACTGATCCCCGATACATAATATGAGCGTGAACTGATTGTTCAAGATTTTTTGTTTAAAATTAACTAATACATAAATAATTAAATAATTCGATTCAACTCAATGTGTCTGTTAGCAAAATATTTCATTACCCATAGAGCGGATTTTAATAAAACTTTCAGGAAGTTATAAAGCCAGCCCCAATTCAAGATGGCTATCACAGCCAAAAGTGCAATTAATTCAGTTCTATTGATATTGTGCAGGTGAACTGGGGCTCAGAATGGACTTCGACAGTTTTGTTCAACACGTTGATCGAGATCGAGCTGCTGTAAATGAGAGTAATTCACAACCTAATGCCATACTCTGCACAAGATTTTTGCTTAAAACTTTAGCATTAACAGCTAGTATCAGTCCTGTTTACCTATTATCAAAATATTTCACAAACCATCTGATTGATTTTAAAGAAACTTTCAGAAAATAATAAAAGAGATATAGAGCTACAACTGGTTCTGATTTGGAGTTAGTCTAATTCAATCAATTTAACAGATACTGAGCTGAAGTAATAGGAAGCAAAGAGTCACTCACATAATCTGTTGTGTGACATAATGTTGTTTTTGTGGTTTGACCTTTTAGTTTTGGTTTTTACTTGTATATTTTCCTGTGTTCAATATGTTTTGGTCGACTTGGTTTGCTCCCCTGGTTTCTGTAAACCCCACAGCTGCATTCCATCTGCCCATCACCTCCCCTGCTCTTTTTCCACCCCCACTCTCTGTTTTAAACAATCCATTGTTTCATGCCCCTCTTGTCTGATGCTACTGTTTGCCAGCTCCATGCTGTTTCTCCACCGTGTCTCTACAGTTCCTGCTCCTCGGGTGCTACTGTTGGTTTTTGTTATATTAGTTCTCATTCAGTTCTGTCTCAGTGTCTACAGATTGGATCTCCTATTAAGACCATTAAAGATGAGATAGGAATCGTGCGCACAATATGTGACTTTAAAGCTTTAAATAATTGATTTGATGTAAAGAAAAATACACTGATTTAAAAGATACAAAAACATTTTACATTTTTATTGTCTAAACTGTTTGCTTACTGAATTGTGCCTCCTCTCCTGTCAGGTGGCTCTCTGGGCCATCGCCTACTCCCTCATCATCCTGGTGTCCATCACCGGGAACGTCACGGTAATCTGGATCATCCTGGCTCACAGACGCATGAGGACCGTAACCAACTATTTCATCGTCAACCTGGCCTTCTCTGATGTATCCATGGCGACCTTTAACACCCTTTTTAACTTTGTCTACGCCCTTCACAACGACTGGTACTTTGGTTTGGGTTACTGCAGATTTCAGAACTTCTTCCCCATCACGGCCATGTTTTCATCCATTTACTCCATGGCTGCTATAGCAGTGGACAGGTAAGACAGCTCGTGTCTGTTGTTTGTCTGCTAAATATGTAAAGATGATGCTCTTGCAAAAACAACCAAACTCTATTTGAGATCTTCATTTATTATGTTTAAATGTTGTATTGAATTAACTTTGATTAGAGAGGACAACAAAATTAAGGTAATTAAAAACTCAACAAGCATATTCTAACTGTAATGCTTATATTCTCATTGGCTATAATTATGATGTATAAATGCATTTGAGCTAATGTTAATGAGGATAATACATTTAGAAATTCATTTAATGCTGTGTGTTTGGTATTTGATAATGAGCACAACTTTTAGAAAATTTTATATTAATGTATGTGAGACTGTTTTTGCAGAGCTTGCAAGCTTTCATGCAGGATTTCTTGTCAGATCAACTTTAACCTCGTTGTGAAATTAATTCACTTACAAAACCTGAGCAGCGTGATTAGAAATACAACTCAGCAGCGTTTGTTCCTCCTTGCACACATGAAGGAAATATAGGTCAACACATGGATGTTATGAACACTCACTGCAGCATGAATGGTCAATGTGTAATTAATCTCTGCTGAGTGTACTCCGTGCACTTCGTTACAAGTTTACGTTAACTGTCTTGTCTAATTTACCATCCCTGGAATACAGTTTGCATTGATGAGATTCTGTTTGTTCTGTGGCTGTGGAAACAACAGTATGAACACATATTTCCTGCAGTCATATAGCAATATGGGACCTTCTGATACACAGGTCTTCTTTATTGTTTTATTTATTTAGATGTTTTGTGTGCCACTACCCAATTTATTAAAATTTGTCCTTGTCATAAATTTATATTTAGAAAATATTATACATATCACCCCCTGACACCCTGCAACCTAATGTTGAAGTCATTTGTTTAATGGCTTGATTTGTCTTCCTAATCAGGATAACTCATTGATATTTGGTCTGAATCCTATTTTTAGGTCATTCTAATGAGACATTTTGATGACATTATAAAGAGGAATGCTCAAGCAATATTTGGATATCTAAACAATCATCGTGTCAAATAAAAGATCAGAGACTGAAAAGCACAACTTATATTTTTGAGATGTTTGTTGAAAACCTTTTGCAATCGTCCCAGTTTGACAATGAGAAGGATGAAGGCCGGAGGGGTGCTTTAAACTTTCTACAGCAGTTATTAATGGAGCCACAACACACTGGCAAAGCCATCACCTCAACATTTACCCAGAGGTTAAGAATGACAGGATGTTTTTATTGATTTCAAAAAATGATTGAGGACTTCTTTTTCAACATCTAGTTTTATAGCTGGCTATTTCCAAGCACAAATATGGCAAAGTGAAATATACTTTGTGGATTTTGCTGATAAACTTAGCACAGAAAGTTTAAAAAATTGTGTTTATTATTTCTTAGTTTTAACGATGCTTCTTGACAATAATTTTTTCATGTGTGCAACCCACATACTCAGCTCCACTGCTCACCCCACAAATGCATGTTCCTTTATGTGGCTCCATTAAAAGGGGAATTTAACAGGTTTTCCTACATTGCAAGATTTATTTCCAAGAAGCATTGTTACAACAAATAAATAATCTACCAAACATACATTTCCTTACTTTTTGAGCTAACGCTATTTTTTGGAGGATATTTTTCACTCACTGCAGAGCTGTTATTAATTCATATTTATATTCAGCACACTGTTGATTTGCTACAAACCAATGGGTTCTGGGACAGATGATAAAATAAATATGTGCAGAGATCAGCTCAGATGGAAAATCTGCTCATTCCAAGATCATTTTGTTCCACTAAAATCCAGAACAGGATTTCTTTTTCCAGATTTTTCTGTTTCAGCTGCTGCAGAAAGCAATCAGTTCTGACAAATCAGCTGCAAAAAACTGATTCAAAGCAGAACAATGAAGGCAATTCTCTTCTGCTGCTACACTGATACTACAATCATATTAACCTTTTAGGAGAGCGAGGAGCTGAGGAAACAAGGGACTAAAATCAATCAAAACAAGCTAAAGAGTGAGGCCATTAGAAATCAGAATAATAATGAAGTCTTAGGAATGCATTTGATTTAATATCAGGCAAACTACCCAATTATACAATTGTACTAATCAAAAAAGCCCTAAAGCTGGATTTCAGTAAAAAATTAGATTTTTATGCAAAGAAGGATTATTATTACATTACTATTCTTAAAACTTTCGTACTGTCAACTGGATGCTTCAAAATAATAATTTAAAGCCTGAACTCAACAATTAAATAAATGATAACAGCTCTGATTTAATTGAACCTCTGGAGATGATGGTGCAAAGAAGGATTTTACATAAAATTTACATTGTGGACAACCCTGACCATCCTCTTCATCAGACTGTCAAAGAAAAACAGAGCATCTTCAGTCGGAAGCTTCTTCAATTTGGTTGTAATACAGACCGCTACAGACGATCTTTCCTGCTCACCACCATCACCGTCTACAATAACTCTTTAGTTAAATGAGTTAGAACAACATCTAATTTCCATCTGGGATCAATAAAGTATTTTTGAATTGAATTGAATTTATGCTGCTTACAAAGAATTTGTATTGTTTCATTTTATTTTTATGATTTAATTTTATCATAGCTGACTCAGTTAAAGTCAGGCCATAACCAACACCACAAACGAACTTATCTGAGAAGTAAAACATCTGAGACAGGTGTGGAATATAATATAGATAATCTGATTACACTGAAATGTGCTGCTGGGAAACTTTGGGTCGTTTTGTTCATTTGATGTTTTAACAATCTTAAAAACACACCTCTTCTTATGACCTGAGATAAATATGGTTATTGGATTGTGTGTCTGCTTCTCTGGCAGGAGCTCAAAGATAAAGAAAAAGAAAATCTTTATTTCTATAATAACTGATCTGTTTCTAATTCTCTGTCATTAAAACTGGCGTGAGCTCGACACATCAGTTGTCATAACAATAATAATAATAGTCATTTCACACTGAGTGCTGCTGCTTTTTATGTTTCAAGCCTAAACATTGATTGATTTTTTGGCAAATAAGAATTTAAATGCCTATTATTAGTTTGAAGCCAAGGATTAAAACATTACATTGATTTTTTTTTTTCAAGCAAAGTAAACAACCAGTTATCAACTCTGTAAACATTGTTTTCATTCTTGAAACAGTGACAGGAGCTGTTTCCTGCAAGGTAAATGAGTTTTCTTGTTTTTAAAGGTACATGGCCATCATCCACCCCTTGAAGCCTCGCCTCTCCTCTTCCTCCACTAAAGTGGTGATTGCTGTGATTTGGATGGTGGCGTTCGCGCTGGCCTTCCCTCAGTGCTACTACAGCGTGACCAGATTTTACTACCCCAGAACCGTGTGCATGGTGGACTGGCCTGATGATTACGGAGGAACGCATCAACTAAGGTAAAATGAGGAAAATGTAGAGTTTTTGTATTTTCTCAATATATTTTTACTTCTCATCTTTCTGTTTGTGCAGTTATCAGTTTGCTGTGATTCTCCTGATCTACTTGCTCCCTCTGCTGGTGATGTTGGTGACCTACAGTTTGGTTGGTCGCTCACTGTGGGGCGGGCACATCCCCGGAGAGGCGTCAGATCACTACCACACCCAGATAACAGCCAAAAGAAAGGTCCATCTGTTTGTTACGGTTCTTATTAAAGCGAGAAAACAACTTTTTTTCATCAGATTTACCACAAATCTGATTCTTCATCCTGCAGGTAGTGAAGATGATGGTGGTTGTGGTGGTGACCTTTGCCCTCTGTTGGCTGCCCTACCATATTTACTTCATTCTGGGCTCATTTAACAGAGACATTTATAAACAGCATTACATTCAGCAGGTTAGTAACAACCGGTTTGTTTTCCTTACTTTAATTATCTGTTGTTTGCTCATTGTTTGTTTCTCTCTCAGGTGTATCTGGCCATTTTTTGGTTGGCCATGAGTTCAACCATGTACAATCCAATTATTTACTGTTGTCTAAATCAAAGGTACAAATGTTTTATTATATCTGCCTTGTCTAGATTATGAAAATTAGCTCAAAAATGAACCTTTTACAAATTTAAACCTCCAGTTTAGAACATGCTTCTGCCACCTTTTTTTTAGGTTTCGTGCAGGTTTCCGTCATGCTTTCGCTTGGTGTCCCTTCATCAAAGTGTCAGAGGAGGACAGGATGGAGCTGCAGCACACAAATACATTCAGAGTCACGGTGACGCGCAGCCGCCGCAGCGAGATGTCGTACACTCACGCTTCCATCAAAACTAACAACATGGAGAGAGATGCATGCTTGCAGAGGAAAAAGCACGCGTCCAGCATTTACAACTCGCATTCGCCAAAAAACATGGACGATAAAATCACCCCAGTTGCCAAATATATAGAGAACAGCCCTGACTTTTGAGATGACCTGATTAGAATGCTTGTTCTGAGAAGTCAGGAAGATGGCATAAAGACTGCAGATGTTTTGGACAAAGAAAGACCTGCCGCCCATAAGAGACTTAAATTTATTTTTGCAGAAGAAAGTCCTGGAAGAAGGAGCTCTCTGGACTTTGTTACCAGTAACATTGGTTGTTAATGAGATATTTGCACAGATCTGACTGAAATAATGAAGTTTTTTTCTCATTTACTTTAGGGTTCTTTTGCAGCTGAAGCTCTTTCTGTCTGACAAAGTGTAAGAAACATGGTATCCCCTCAACAGACAGTTAATCTATTCATCACAAGAAACAAAGAAAAAACTAAAATAACAACCACGCACACCCATTTTTTAGATAATTACTTACCTATTTTTCACATGCATGAAATGCTTGAAAAACTCACAAAGGCACATGGAGAACATTGTTCATACTGTCAAACAGTGTTTCTTTGAATGTTTATAGTTGTGAAAATACTGTTTATATATTGAAGAAAAAAGTAACAGGTTATGATACTGTATAGTTTGCTGCTATTGAGAAAGTCTGAATATGAAGCATTTTTGTTTTTAATCGCTGCTGCATCTCTGTCTGTTTTCTGGGTAATTTTCACATTTGAATTTTATCTAGAAATCAAAAGTTTTCTGAAACGCAGACTAAAACAGTCTAACATCGAGCCTTAAAGTCAGGTGTTTTCTGCTTTAACAGAGTCTGTCAGTGTTTGTGTAATTTAATGTATTAATATTTTCTTTTGTGTTGAAATTTAATAGTAATAAATGTTTGTTAGCTGGAAGGTTTGATTTGTTACAATACAAAAATCAATTAAAAAAAAGTTTCAGCAGCTACAGACCCACAGTTTTTGTTCAACAGAAGAAAAAATTGATCGAGGACAGGTCCTCTAATTTCTTATGTTTTAGTTTAAATGAAATGAAAAAAATAAATCCTGATTATTGTCTTATTTGGATGTATCCTTTACTCATCAGTACTAATAGTTTCACATTTACATCACATGATGTGCATTAATGATAGTTTATAATGTATTGTGATACTTCATGGTTCACTTACTTTAGAGTTTAACATTTCACTTAAATTAAATTAATAAGTAAAGCTGTAAACACTGAACTTGTGCTGTTTTAAACACTGTAACTTGGGTGTGTTATGATTTTGACTTGTATGATAAAACACTGTAAAACATTTGTAGTTATTTACACAAATTTAAACTGATTTTTTCAAATTGTGATGTTCATTCAGTCAGTATTGTTTTTTATGAGTAGTAATAAAATGTCAGTTTTAAAAACAACAACAAAACACTTGTATTTACTTTATAAGTAGCACCAAACACATTGTGGTTTAAAAAAAAAGTCCAGTCTGCTCTGATTGGTCGCCTCCAGTGGCCTTATCAGACATGACACACTGGTCAACTATTTTAATAAGATTTTGTTTTACAAAAAATAAGCAACTCCCAAACTGCAGCAAATTACTTTTCTTATTACTGGGCCAGATTTTGGTATCAGAAATAGTGTTTATGTCAAACCTTTTAAAATAAACTTATTTTACATTAAATCCTCTCAGAAGTCTGACATTGCTTGTTAGAGCTGTGCAGTTACTGAAATGCAGCTAAACAGAACCTTTGTCTAAAAGTCTTACATAGACAACTCCAGCATCAGATGGACACAGGTTGGATTTTATTGAGTGACAAACTGACAGCATTTAAAACACATTTGCAATTTGAGAACAAAGGTGAAACATAATTTGTAAGAGTTTTGGTTGATCAAAATGTTTGTGTGCTTAACTTTTGGGGAAAAGGTAAAGGGACATGTTCAGGACATCAAAAAATCTGTAATCAAAAAAAAAGCTGTCTGTTAGGACAGTTTGCTGTGTTTTAGTCAAAACCTCTAACAAAAATGATAAAACATTTATCATTCGCCAACACACCAGAGTTAGTCTGTTCTAACTGACCTCAGAAAATATATTTTCCTTCTACAGTAACTTTACATTTGATCAAAAAGGACCAGCCTCTACACCAATACAGAAGATGGCAAATTCACATTATTTGTGTGTTTTTGTGTGTGATGACCAACACTATGACAGTTTGCTTTTAATTAATTAAATATAAATGAAGAATTTTAAAGTGGAGGATGTGAACATGAGAACCTAAAGAACCAGAAGACGACAACCATTTCTCAACAGCTGTGATTAGTACCAACAGCACAACATAGTTCAAAACTATGTCACAGATAAAAACAAAACAGAGATTGCAGTCATAGATTAAACCAAATTAGCACATTCAGTAAAAACATCAAACAGCAAATGTATGCCGACGCAGCTCCTCTGATCGCAGACATTGTTGCCAGTGGCTTCTTTGAGTGCATGCTAACAATAATAGTAATATTCATCTACATCCCCCGACATAAAAATAAAATAAATAACAATAATGTATAACATATTGTATTAAATCAGGGTAAGATATTATAACCCTTAGCACAAAAAAAGAAATATTACTTTTATCTCAGTACAGTACACATTCAAATCCCTTTTTAAAAAAAAATCCTGTACAAACAGTGTGACGTCTACAGCAGACAGCCTTTGGTTTAAAACATGTCTTTATGTTCTGGTTCTTTCTTGTTACAAGACTGCAGTAACCAGACGATTCCACCAGATGGCGACAGAGGAGCGTTTCAGGAGTGTGTGTGTGTTTTTCTTGTTATTTGTATTTTCTGTATAAGATTTCTTTCATACTTAAAAGATTAACTTAAAATAGTCACAAAACCACAACACCACAAAAGAGACTGGGTGCTGTTACAGACAGGATAATTAAAATAATCTAACTACACAACAGAGAAATGTCTCCCAGTATTTGTCTCTGGTAGTCCTGAGCTAAAGCAGCTACTGGAGTGTCGCGGCTTGATTTGGAGGAAAATGACACAATCTGTGGAAAAGGTAGGGCGTCGACTGGGAGTCACGGGGTGAGCGCAGTGAGACAGGAGATGTTTGGATTTTATTATTTACTGTTGAGCTCCTGCTTTCTGAGGCGACAGCCCACAGCGGTGATGAGAGCGGCTCCTTTTCCGCTGCCGTCCTCTGACAGCAGGAAGTTGACGGTACACTGAGGAGCCAGCTCAGCAACGGTCTTGTGCATGATCTGGGAGAAACTAGACGGAGACAGGAGATTTTTACAGAAATTTAGACAAAGAAATAAAAATATCATATAGTAGTGATTTGACACCATGGGATCAGATATTAGCTATTTTAGTTTTAAATCAGACAAAATGCGATTGGAGCTGAAAACTTAGCTGTTACATGTTTAACAGGCTGAACAGCTTGAATATTCACTCACACCCCCCTTATTTATCTTCTGTTGTGCAACTAACAAGTCTGGTTCTACAGTGACTTCGCAAAAACATGACTTAACATGACCGATTGTGCACCAAGAGCATGTCATTTACATGCCTGACGGTTCTATGACCTCTGATAGGGTTATGTTTTTGCAGCTGTTTTTGTCTTGTCTGGTCAAAAGAACTGCATAAAGTCTGCAGAGATGATTTTCAGAAACCTTTGTGGAGTGGTGGAGTAAAGACCAAAACAATAGTGAACAGAAGTGAAGTGGATCTTTGACATCAAACTGAGACACGTTTGTAGAGTTTTTGCTAAATGGGCTTTTTGGT
This sequence comes from Cynodonichthys magdalenae, assembly GCA_031762555.1. Lineage (NCBI taxonomy): Eukaryota > Metazoa > Chordata > Actinopteri > Cyprinodontiformes > Rivulidae > Cynodonichthys > Cynodonichthys magdalenae. The sequence goes on along the minus strand of JARVJO010000164.1, from coordinate 11,453,354 downwards.
GAAATCCAAACAAAGAATGAGAAGATTTCTGGTCCTCTGCCATGTTATAAATGTTTTTTCTTCCCTCTGCTTCCTTTCATTTCATTTATAAATTGTGTTTTTTTATTGTATATACACCTTTTCATCTTGTTTTAATGAATAAATAAAAAGAATGAATGAATAAATAATATTTCTGAAGGCTGAAACTAAAGGAGGAAACTTAAGGAGACACAAGCAGATTATTTTACACTGAAGATGACAACAAGCATGTTCTCTGAACCTTAAGGTTTCCATTCCTTTTTGGGAGTTTGTGAAAGAAAAACTATGAAACTGCTGAAAGTTGGAATAATGACAGCCGAATGTGGTTTTATACAAACAGACTCAGAGGGGAAAGTTCTGACAACAAAATAAATAAAAATAATCTATTGTGCTTACTAATGAAGTCTGAAACAAGTCATTTAAATTAAAATAATCTCATAGTAATATTATTTGTAAGCTGTATGAAACTTACTGTGGATGTAATTTGTACAGAGTTCCATCTACGGCCACAGTGACGTTCAGGTGCTCCAGTCCTCGGTTTTCTCTTATCTTATCCACAACAGCTGCCATTCCTGCACCACACAGCTGAGCAGCACGATGTGACACCGTTCCACACACCTGACAATGAAAACCTTTATCAATATTGCAACACGTAACAGACTGGCTCAACACGGAGTTAACTCAGTTTACAGAAACAGAAAATATGCCTCATTCTCTAAAGTTGGAAAATAAACACGACTCTTAACAAATCTGTTGCAACTGGCCTCCTGAACACTGAGCTTTTTCACAAGACGATGATAAAGTATTAGAACAGGGTTCTAATAAGATACAGACTGAACTGGCTTCATCGTGAATAACATGTAGGTTTGATCAGGAGGAAAGTAAAAACTAGAGAAACTGAATTTCCTGACATAAAATGCTAAGCGTTCAGCAACTTTACTGACATTTTTTTCACAAAGCCCAGACTTAGTTGTTAAAGCTAAAATGAGAATAGTAGCGAATAGCCTAAATGAGCAGAATTCAAACTAAAAAACAAAATTAGCAAAACAACGACTAAATGCCCAAAGTAAGAATAAAACAGCAAAATGTTTAGCTAAAAGCTAAACATAGCAGAAAGCTATGTTAGTAGCAAACTGCTACATAAAAGCAGCAAAATATATGGTGAAAATCAAAGGTAGCAGAATTTTAACTAAAAGCTAAAAATAGTAAAGTAGTAGTGAAATGATAAAAGAACCAAAATTTTAGCTGAAAGCTAAAAGTAGCAGAACATTGACAAAAAGCTAAAAGTAACATAGGTAAAGAAAGTAAAATAGAGCAAATATGCTAAAGCAGATGTCAAAAAGAAAAATGTGTCTGAAGGAATTGAAGAGATCTCAATGCATTTTTTATAAGGGCCAGCAAATATTTGTAAATAAAGCTGTAGAAAATATAAAAGTTACAAAAGACTAAAAGTCACAGCATCCATCTCCTGAATGAGCTGAAGGTTTGATATGAACGACTAAAACGTAGTCAAGTTTAAAACAAATGCATGGAAAAACAATAGGAAAACAAAATGAATGCTGAACCACAATCATAAAATAACATTTATTAGTCCTGTTAAGTTCTGGTTCCTTTACCTCTTTGACAATGATACTGTCATCACAGGTGCTGTCCAGCCCTAAGTGTTGCAGGATGGCTCTGACCTGCAGCAGAGCCAGTCTGTCACTGGAGACAAAAACAAAATAGTTTTAGGTTGTTCATTAATAAACAGCTTTTAATATAAAGGGACAAAGTTCAAAGTTATATTCATTTCTTTCTACAACACTGATCCAGAATCACACAGATTACCTTTCTATCTGTGAGAGGAACTTGGTTTCAAAGATGCTTCTGGTCTTCAGAGTTTCAGAAATCTGTCCTCTGAACAGGAAGCCTCTCTTGGTCATATCTATGAGGATGTTCCGCACAATTTCCCCGAGGTACATGCCGCTGCACATTTTCTCATACCTACAATTAAAAATAAATAAATAAAAGAGTAAATCAATGAATTTTAGATTATTATTACGACATGAAGATATGAATCCAGAACATTTGATTTATTTTCTCATTATTCAGCACCTTTGTTTTCCCGGATTGAGAGAGAGGTCGTCCACAGCCCGATCGTACTCTGTCCGAATGTCGTCGAGGCATCCGTTGTCTCCAAAAGCCCCCCACTCCATGTTGACACACATCCGCCCCTCATCTCCCTCCACCATCTCAATGTTCCTCATCTCCTCCATGTAGCAGGCGTTGCTGCCGGTTCCTGTTCATCAGAGGTGAGCGTTAGATGAGCAGAGAGCAGGAACTCCAATCTTCACTGTTCAGAATGAAAACAAAGAAAACTGACCAGCAATGAGTCCAACTTCACAGGTGGGCTCTTCGTAAGCGCACGTCATCAAGGTTCCCACGGTGTCATTGACTATGGCCACCACATCCAGGTCAAACTCCTTAAAATAAACACATAATAGGATTTCTCCTCCTGAACGGAACTATTAATAACTGAAAAATGTGGCTTCTCGTGCTATACCTCTCTTCTTTTAATAGCCTCCCTCAGAAGTCCCACCACATCCTCTCCTTCACAGTCTGTCGCCTTGAAGCCTTTGGTCCATGTCACTAAGATACCCTGCACACACACAACCACACACACTGTTATAAACTGAAAACAATCGTCTGAAGAATCAGCAGGTCGACTATGGAGGCAGACTCACAGCATCCAGACTGGTCTGCAGACATGGAAAGGAGAAGGTGAAGCCCAGAGGAAGACGAGCATTCTTCATCCCCATGTAGTCCAGGAAGTCACTGATGCAGTGCACAATGTGATCGAACAACTGGGAAAAAAGAACAAAATATATTCTCATAACAGATAATTTAGCTTGTTTATAAATTTACTAATTTTATATGAGGTGAACAACTAATGTGTCGCACACCGACTGAAAATAACTAAATATTGGCTGATGGTTGAAACAGTTTAAGTTTCTTGGTCTGAAAAAACTGGATTAGCCTCAGCTAGAGTACAAGAGTTAGGTTCAGATTTAAGCCTTAACATCTGTTAACTCAAAATGAATCTCAGTCACCCTCTCCTCCAACAAGCTGACCTTCCTCTCAGCTTCCTTCAAGCTCTAACCACACTATCCTAATGCTAACTGCACAATCTGGTGACCTGGAGTGACGTTTAAAAGGTTTGTCTTTCACCCTACGTCTGCTCATTTAACACATCTCACCTCTTCCCCTGTGCCCTGCATCACTTCCAGAGGAATGGCATAAATCTTGTTTTGCATCTCTACGGATTTCCTCTTCCCAGAGCGAATCTTCACCAACAGAACCCTGAAGTTGGTTCCTCCCAGGTCCAAAGCCAGAAAATCACCATTTTCTGCACAAAAAAAAAGAAGAAAAAATAAACAAAGGCATCAAAACAACCATATTTAACTTGTAAAGAAACCAACAAAAACCGTGATTAGAGCTTTTAAACACATCTTTAATATTCACAAGATGCAAAGTAAGTTTAATGAAGTGTTTCAGTTTTAATGTAAACGTCAGACTTTACAGAGATTATTGTTGCACAGAGAAGATGGTTCAAATCAATAATCAGCTGCTGTGTTACAGATGCTAACAATCTTAACTGTTCTGTGAAACTTCAAAGTTTTAATCCTCTGAGTGTGTTACCTGTGCCATCAGGTGTGCTCAGTACAAAGGTTGGCAACATTTTGACAGTAGCAGAGTCCTGGGTGCTCTTTGAAAGGCCTCTGTCCATCTCTGTCCTCATTCTTTTCTTTACCTGAAATCACAAAAAATATATTTTCAGTTTTACTTATTTTAAACTTTGCTTTCAGCTCTCACTGATAGGATACGAACCTCCAGCAGCTGATCTTTCGTCAGGTGGAATTCGGACAGAATCTGAGCGATTTGGTGGGACTGTTCAGCAAGTCTGTACGCCACAGCCGTTACCATGGCAGCACCTTTCCCACTGCCGCTCTCTGACAGGAGGAACCGAACATCGCAGTCTGGGACCAAACGTCGGACAGTCTTATGAAGACGACGTGCATATCTTGAGTTAGAAAAAGAAAGTTTAAGTGCTAAAAAACTAATATTTTAGTAATAAATACATACTTCTGGGAATAAAGGACTTTTTAAATCGCCACACTCACTGCGGGTGCATCTTGTACAAAGAGCCATCGATGCCCACGGTGGTTCGGAGTCGAGCCACTCCTTTGTTCTCCTTCAGCCTCATCAAGATGCCGGCGAGGACAGCAGCTACCAGGCTGGCAGAGCGGAAAGAGACGATGGCACAAACCTGAACAATGAGGAAAAATACAGAAAGAAAGTCATCAAACTGTACAATATTCAAACTTTACTACTAAAAATGACTGACAGAAATTAGGCAAGTTATGTTTTTTTAACAGTTGTATAGTTCTTTAAATCAGGGATTCTCAAATGGTTTGGGTGTGGGGACCCCTCACCAAAGTGAAAACTTTCCCCCTCATAAACCTCATGCGGATTTAAAAATAATTTATTGCCATTTTAACCCCTAAATGCCATGGGAATAATTATTATTTTTTGTTTGGTTTAGTATGTTTGTTTTACTTGTACATTGTTCTACATACAGTGCTAAAAATAAAAACAAAACCCAAAATCAACAACTTATTGTAATTTTTTGAGGACCCCCCCAAGCTAAAGCTCGCGGACCCCCCGGGGATCCTGGGATCCCAGTTTGAGAACCTCTGCTTTAAATCTTGCTTATGTATAAAACCAAAAACGTCGTAATGAATCATTTTTCTTTGTGTTGAATAGATTTGACAAAGCAAACACATTTTAAAGTAAAAACTGTAAAACTTCATTTACATCAGTTTGATTCATTCAGAGCAAAGGTTTCAGTTTATATTAAAAACTGTTTTTTGGGGTGAAATTTAAATTAGTGATGCTATGCAGGTTTTTCAGAGTACTTCAGTTTGGGTACTTGCCAATACCAAGTACTGATACCGAGTACTTACTGAGTTAGAACCGAAACATTACACAATAATTTAAAAAAGACATTTCTTTTGCACAAAGTGGCTCTCCTTCCTTATAGGCCTACAGCAGCACTGACTGGATCAATTCACATATACAGCATGATGTATAGCCACTAAATTAAAATAACAAAACATTTTCTTTCTACTTTAATGAATTTCTTAATTATAGAACTGGCAAACTTTTCACTTAAAATGTAAACCGAGTATCAGACATTTTGTACAAGGAGTACTTGTAAAACATGCTGCCCAGTACAGATATTGACTAAATTATATCCAGTGATATTTGGTCAAGATGCCTACATGCTGCACAGCGATGCAGTCGTCTGCTGATGGTTCCACTCCAAGTTTGGTTAAAATCTCTTTTGCCTTGGTTAACCCCTCTTTACTCCTAAACAAAAGAAGAGCACACAGACAGTGGGAATCATTTTGTTTTTCATGCCTTTATAACAACACAAGTGATCTGTACCTTCTTCAGTGCGGCTCTGTAACTTACTTCTCTATAGCTGACAAGTGCTTGGTATCAAATTTGCCTTTGGTGAGAAGCTCGGGGGTGATTCTTCCTTCGAAGAGTAGACCTTCTCTGGCCATCTTCACCAGGATGAGACGGACCAACTCCCCCATGTACATCCCACTGACCATCTTCTCAAACCTGCACAAGAGATGCAATGACAGGAAAATAAAACACTAAATAAATCGATGTATCGTTAAGTTTTTTCCAGGATTTTTTAAAAATTTGACATACAACTGTTTTCCTGGGTTGAGAGAGCCTCGGTCAATTTCTCTGTCAAACTCTGTTCTGATGTCCTCCAACCTGCCATCGTCTCCAAACGCCCCCCACTCGGTGTTCACACACATCCTGCCCTCGTCTCCCTCCACCAGGTCAATGTGACGCAGCTCCTCCATGTAGCAGGCGTTGGTGCCGGTACCTGCAACCACGAAAACAAAGTCACAAACGCGTTTGATTTGCTTTTGTCATAACAAACCACATCTTAAACGAGTGCTTTACCAATGATGATGCCAACTTCACAGCGCTGGTCATCAAAGCCGCAGGTCATCATAGTTCCAACCGTGTCGTTCACTACAGCCATGATGTCAGCTTCGTAGTCCTGAAACAATTAAATCCACGGACGTCAGCGATTGTTTTACAGCTTTTATTTCATGTCATTTTCTCCATTCTGAAATACAAACTCAAAGTAAAAAACAAGACAAGACTCACTCCTCTTTTTTTAATAGCTTTGTTGAGCAGCTGAACAACATCCATCCCTTCAACCCCGCTGGCTTTAAAACGCTTCGTCCACGTTAGCAAATAGCCCTGGAGACAACACCATGTCAAAGAAAACCCTTTTTTTTTACGCTTCATCAAGTGGCAGGATATTGAACCCAAAAAATGAACGTGTTGCTCACCTCATTTAGCTTGGTCTGCTGGCAGGGGAAGGAAAAGGTAAAACCAACAGGGAGTTTCTTTTCTTTGATGTTGTGTTTTTCCATAAAGTCACCGAGACACTCCGCCACATGATCGAACAGCTAGAAAAGAGAACACAGACAAAAAAAAAGAAACATTTACTCAGGAGGAATCAACCAGAAAACCCATCTGTGTCTGTATTTTACTGCAAACCCACTTCGGTTCCGGTGCCGTGGATGATGTCCTCGGGCGTGTCGTAGACCTCACTCTCCATCTGAACGGTCTGCTTCTTCTCGTGGCTCACTTTGACACGAAGGATCCTGAAGTTACTCCCTCCTAAATCCAACGCAATGAAGTCTCCTTTCTCTGTCGAAGCAGAACAAACAGGAAGCTGGATTATTATTTAAAAGATCAAATCAGCCACAATATTGCCGTTTTAAAGCAGCCAATTAGGAGTTTGTGCTAACTAATGACAACAACAACTTACCTCACGTGTAGTTTACATGAGAACAAATTAAAATATACAAATGTGAAACTGATCCAGTTAGCTTTCTTATAATCAGAAGTCATCTCATTGAACCAAAATCCTCACCTATAAAAACACCATCACATTCTTGTACAGACATGCTGAGCTCAACCCTGCAGATTTGCTTCATACTTGTTCTTACTGTACATAGACTAGTTAATGAATAACACAAGCAGGAGCTTTATGAAGGCTTTATTTCACCTGGTGTAAACCTTATCAGAGCTGATTATTTCTTCTTTTTTTTAAATTTGATTTCATGATAAAATCTCTTTACAACAGCGTCCAAGTCAAAACAGAAGCAGCTGCAAAGTATAAGAAGATGACAATTAAATGACTTTTACATGAGGAATGAGAGTTATTAGGTTATTCAGTTCAAAATCATGTAAAGATGCCGTAGATTCATTTTATTTTATGTGGCTGGCTTTAGGTTTATTTGAAGCTAATTCTAATTATCCAACCTTTGCAAACACAAAAAAATGTAATATTCAATCGATTTTACAGATATTGAGCAAATTATACATACATTTTTACATACTTTGCTTAAAACTTTAGCGTGCAAGGTTACAAGTGAAATGGATTCCTTCAAAGAATTGTTAGTTTTCTGATAAAACTGAATGTCATTCTGATTATTTTCTTTAACAATAGCAGCAGGATTACAGTTCATCTCTGAGCTGAATGTGTGTAATGTTGTTCAGGCTTGTGTCCAATTTGTTGTAAACAAAACAGATTTGTTACCATTAGTTTTGAACAATTTAAGTTGATATTTTGCAACTTAACTTAAACAAGGGGAATGTTTTCCTCCTGAATACAGCATAAACAAGAGAGGACAAAATTTTAACAATCATGACTGATCATCACTATTAATTTAGTCTTTTCTGAGTTACATATAGCATTTTTATTCTTATCTTTCTTATTATGTGAATAAAATCAAAATAAATATATGATTATTTAATCTCAGTGTCCCACCACAGATCATTTTCCTCAGCTTGGTAAAATAGATTGCTGTCACGTCATGTCACAATGCAGTACAGCGAGGAAGAGAAATACAGATGGAGGGCAGGGAATGAAGCAGCGAAAGATCTGCCGTCAAAATGCCCAGTTTTTTGTGTAGCTACTACAATAATTTTAACAGATGAAAAAGAAAAGAGGTTTTATTGATTACCAAAGATTGTCAGACATAAATGTGAGAAATGTAGAAAAGCTCACAGAAAAATGCCTCGATTGTCAGCAAATTTTTAGGTTCTGTTGAAAACTCATTCATCTTCATCAGATACAATGGTTTCCTCCATAGATGTTTTACTTCTTGCCCTCTGAAATTATGAGTCATCAAAACCACGTGACTGAGCTCACCTGTTCCATCAGGAATCGATCGCACGAACGTCGGCAGCATCTTCAGTGAAGCGGTGGCGTTGGTGTCCCCGCCCAGTCCTTCAACCAGCTCCATCTTGAACCGGTGCGTGATGTCCAGCAGCGTCTCGTCAGAGAACCGCATGGAGTACAGGTACTTATCAATCTGAAAATACACATCAGACAGAAAGGTATTTAACTTTTGTCTAAACTTTAAACACTCATCTATCTGGAACAATGGGATAAAGATTTATCCTCAGCTAAATAAGTATACACAACACACAGACAGAACATAACTGTCTGAAAATCTCTGTTTATAATAAATAAATACGATCATTATTGTTGCATTGTGTTCCTGAAAAGCACAATACTGTCTGTGATACATCATCTTCAGCAGCCACATCATCATGAAAAAGGAAATTTGCTGTGACTTTGTGAAGAGAAATGAGTCAAGGATCAGATAAGTCAATCTAAAAGTTGTTCTGAACTGTATTAACAGCCAATCAGCTGATAAAAAGTGTCTTAAAGCAATTAGCATGATGTCAGGAAGTCATAAAGCCAACCGGCTGAAACCGCCCACTTCTGTGACAAAGAGAGAATCTGAACCTCCTGGACTTTACAGGATGTTAAACAATTCAATTCTGGTGAAAATCATTGTTGCATCAGTGTTTGATGACGCACAGAGAAGAGCAGACCTGCTTTATGGTACAAGTGTTCCAAATAAAACGTCAGGCCCTCGGTGATTCACATTATGCAATGATCATGCAGGGTTTTTTAATAAATATATAATTGACTAACATTATTCAGTGTAAAATGATTCAGATGAGAAGGTTGTGACTTCCTGTCCAGCTCAGGTCTGAAAGACAAACCCTGAGAGGCTGGGAGGGTTTTTACAGGAAATACGGTAATTCCCATTTGCCAATTATACGGGTCTTAAATATGTTAAAAAGTCCTGTGTTAAAATAGTATTTTTGTTTATGATAAAACATCCTGACATATATCGGAATAAAAACAAACATTTTAAAGTAAGTACTCAATGATAACAGATTAATAATAATTCATATCTGAATAACAAATAAGCTGGATAGTTTTATACACGAGAGCTGTTCAGTGCTTTGTACGTGTTACATTCCTTATAATAAATCTAAATATGGAGTCTGACACAGTGATGACGGCTCATTAGCACCAGCTGTAGTCAGAGAGATGCCTACAGCTAAAACATCTGTGCCTCAGAAACTGAATAAATACGTTCATACATACGGGATCAGGCCTGTTGGGGGCTGGATTGACCAGTCTAAACCTTTTTTTAAAACAGCTGACATGTTTGTGCTTGGCAGTACCCTCCCATTAAAACTCATAACAGTTACTCTAGCTCAGTCTCTAGCACTCATATATTACAAATTAACAAGCAAATTTAATATCCAATAATTCAAAGTACAAATAACAAGAAGAAATTAATAAATTGATTAGGAGGAATGTGGATGTCAAACAAAGCTTTGGTCTTATTGAAACGTGTTGAAACTCGAACACGCTGCTGTTTATTGTTGCTGCTGTGTCCATCATAAAATAATAAAACAGCAAAGGAGTCGTGACAGGTAGCTGCATTTTTATGTTTTTAATGGATGCGGCCCAAATCAACCATCTAACAGGAGGTGATAAAGGGAGGTCAGAGGTCAAGCTGCTGCACCATAAATATCTGCAGCTGCTATAAGCAAGACTCAACATGGAGTCAGTGTTTCACATGAACACATCAGTTACATTTCATTTAAAACAACTTTTTAATTCAGGGGGTCAATCAACATTGCTCTACGTGGCTCTCAGCTAACAGAAATCCTAATTTATTATTTAATGTCATTCTTAAAGCTTAATAAACTAAAACCTTCCTAAAAATTCTCTCATCATGAGAGTGGACAGCATGAACATCTGCAGCACTAAGGTTTAGAGCAAAATGTCTCTTTAGTTCTGTGCAACTCAGTTTCATTTGCAGCACAATTTTGACCTTCCTGCCCTCACTGCAAGGCAGGCCATGTTTTCTGCAGTCTCTTTCTGATTTTAGAGGTTTGCCCTTTGACTCAAACAGCTGTGAGAGTTATTTAAAGACTAATTCAGTTCATGGATGCATGTCTTCACGTTGGTCAAGCCTTTAGTTGAGCTTCCTGAGCAGGCCAGTCCTGAATAAATTAGCAAGCACTTGAAAATTAAAGCCCTCAAAGGAGTCATTTTATGCCGTGGCTTTATTTACTGGAAATATTTCTGAGATCTCTTTCACTGCCTTTTCATACCTGCAGGCATTCCCCACATGTTCACTGTAGTTCTGGGAGAGCTATTTAGGTCTGGGTGCAATGATTTCCCACATTTTCATGACAAAGAAAACACAAAAGGATAAATGTGAAGACAAACTCCACTTTGCACCTCATGATTATCGGCGCCTGAACCGAACATCTACTCACATTTCTCATGTGGATGTTCTGCTTTGAAAATGTTTAAACCATAGCTTAAAATTGCAAACTTACAGTAGTTGTTTTTTTCTTATTTTTAATATTTGTTTCATGAACATATTTGTTGAAATCTTCTAAGGATGTCAGATTTTTTTCATTTGATCAGTATTTTTAGAGCTGATCGTTAGGTCTGTTTTTTAATTTTACGCTTGTGAAAAATGAAAGGTTTGTTTATCTGACACAGATCTGACTCCTCTGGCGGTCAGCTGATGTAAAAGTATCCTTTGAGGTTTTATGTTGAACTCTTTCAGCTGCCAGCAGCTGCTTCAGCCCCTGATGCCCATTCCCCTCCGGTAGTGTCTTTCTGTTGCTGTTTCTCTCTTTTATCATTTGGGGCGGCTGTGGCAGAGTGGTTAGGGGAGTCGTCCTGGAACCGGCAGGTCACCGGTTTGATCCCCCGTTCCAGTTATCTCAGTTGTTGTGTCCTTGGGCAAGACACTTCATCCGCCTTGCCTACTGATGGTGGTCAGAGGGTCCAGTGGCGCCGGTGCATGGCAG
>JARVJO010000164.1:11415650-11440840 GCA_031762555.1 Cynodonichthys magdalenae | reverse complement strand
CGGTGCATGGCAGCCCCGCCTCTGTCAGTGTGCCCCAGGGCAGCTGTGGCTACAGGGTAGTTTGCCATCATCAGTGTATGAATGTGTGTGTGAATGGATGAATGACTGTAGTGTAAAGTGCTTTGGGGGTCCGTAGGGACTTTATAAAGTGCTATATAAGTTCAGACCATTTACCATTTGTTTAAAACCACAGGAGTAATTTCAACATAAAAAATAGCTTTATAAGCCCTCACAAATAAAGGTTTCCATTATCTTAATGTAAAAGAGCCTTGCTTACTATTCTCAGTTAACCAGATCAGAGGTTCTCAAACTGGGGCCAGCAAGCCATATCTTGTGGGTCCTCAAAAATTACAATATGTTGTTGAATAAAAATGAATAAATAAATTCAACTGCATAAATAAATAAATTAATTAATAAAAAAAAAAAAAAATATATATATATATATATGTATAGTGAAAAGTGCACTAGAAAAAAAACTATTAAACCAAAATAAATAAATATTATTCCCATGATAACAGGAGGTTAAAATGTCAGTAAATTATTTTTAATTAGCATGTTTATGAGGGAGTCTCTGGAATTTTTTCACCCCAGACCCAAAAAGCTTGAGAACCCCTGAATTAGATAATCTATTTTTTTTCCTTTGGACATTTAATATAAAAATGTTATTTCCTGGAAAATAAGTTTAATAAGAAAGGTGTCTTGAGCTCTACTTAAACATCATCATATTCTAAGTTTGAGATCCAGAGATCAGTTTAACTCAAAGCACAAGGAGGATTTAACGGAAGCAGCTGATTTTATATGGAACTATTAGAAAACCACCAAAGCCAAGACTGATTTCAGTTCCTGCGTCAGGACAGAAAGCCTCTGACTCAGCAATCTCACTGGTGTTCATGCAAAGCACTTTATCATGACAGGGCAACATTTTATATGACCTACAGTATAAAACAAAGGTTTTAGTCATCCTACATTTTGTTAGTATTTTGCTCCTAAGAAGCCAGACTTCCTGATAATTAAAAAAAATATCTGTTTTCAGGATCTCTGAAAGCTTTTAAAGGTTTTCTTTGGCCTTTTGATGCTTTGCACATCATTTTCAGTCCAGTTCTTGACCTTTCAAAGAAATTAGTGTTTGTTCAACCACTTATCCCGGCCGGCCCTATCTGAAGTGTTCAGGCATAAAACCATAAAACTCAAAAAATGAACCAGTGCCATGTCAATTCACAACAGACAATTTATTTAAAAGAACCAATTTTATTTAGGATCTTTAGACACATTGTAAGATTGTGCTGTATGTATTGTGATAAAAAAATCTAAATATATATTTAGCACCAACAAAGTGATTCAAAAAGAACTATTAACTGAAAATTGACAGTAGATGATCAACTAGTGGTCGTCCAAGCCCCGATTTCTTACTCCCAAACCAAGCTGCCCCCCCCCAAAAAAAAAAGAAGAAGAAAGAAATCCTTTGCTACACCTCACCTCTCCCAAAAACATGTTCAACATTAATCTATTCATTAAAATATTATATGAATAAAGTGAAGTTAAGATTCACAGTTGGTAACCTGTCATTTTTTTTTCAAAGAATGAGTTTAACAGAGCTTTAATTAAACAAATGGACTGGTTTTGAGGATTTTAAAAACAATAATATGATATCTTCACAACCTCTGACCAGACAAGTGCCCCCCAGGTTGGGAACCACTGAACTAAAGGATGATACATCTCTCAGGTTTTTATTGGATGTTTTCTTTCATTTCTTAAAAACACCACGTTAGACTGTCTGCTGTTGATGATTTTTATTTACCCGGACACATTTTTTCCGCACCTCACCCCATGTCCTTGTCCTTTTTTCTTTTTTTTAAGCTCTAACTATATAATAGCTGTCATGGTCAGGGACAAGGACTTGGACTGAAAGTAAAAAAAAGCAGCCAAAAACTTAGAAAGACCCTGAGAATTTGTTCAAATCTTTAGTTTTTCATCCTCTGATGAGCAAGTTGACTTTCCCAGAGGTGACACGAGGCCGTCTGTTGTCTGCTAGAATGATTCTTATCATTAAAAAGGTCATGCTGAGCCCTCAGCTCACCTCTGACACAATTTGGAGTCTGATTTACAATTCAAAGAGATCACGCTCTACTCCCGCCTCCTTCTCCTTTCTGTTTGCATTCCTTCTCCCAACAATGCCCTGCTCTCCTCCTCTCCGTGGAGTGAGTCAGGGGAAACCAGACGCCACTGCGATGGTACAAGCACTACTATGCAGTGCATGTACACACACACGCGCAGCAACACCATGTGGAAAAATACTGACCTCTACACCGCCACCTTCTGCACGTACCCTTATTCCAACTTAAGCACACAGACTTGTGCAGACATAAAGTCTGCTTTAGATGGGAACTAAGAGTGAATCAGGAAGTTAGTCAAGGACACTGCAGCAAAGCTGATGTGACAGAATAAAAACTCTTTTACTAAACTTTAAACACTACACATTCTCAACTAAAGGGGGGCCAGACAAATCCTTATCCCCCCCCCCCCCCCCACACACACACACACACACACATACTAGCTGCACACCTGTCTTTGTGTGGAAGCGTGTGGATGTAAGCCTTCTCTGTCACCTATAGTCACATGATCCAAAGCTGGCCTATTTTAGGGAGGCAGGAAGAAGAAGAGAGTCGGAGCAAAAAGAGGAGGGAGATGTGTTGAATTACAGCAGGTCCAGGCTGCAGATGAATCTTTTACCTTTACAGACTGGAACCTGACTTTGTGTCTTGTGTTGTGGGGAAAGACAGAAGCAATCCTACTAAACCCAGGACAGCTATGTCTAAGACAACACCAGAGAGGAAGGAAATGATCTATTTCCACTCCTACAGGAAGAAGAAAAGCACCCGGTGCTGAAACTCTAGATACGTGACATCATCGCGAGACGACAACAAAAAATGAGGCTCTGCGTCTTTTGTATGCGTCTCTGAAAGCACGTGTAGGGGAACGGCCTTGCAAAGATTTCAGGTTCAGACAAAACAAGGAAGCGCAACAATGGCTGAAGTACACCAGGAAAGAATTTTAACCTTGACTAACTTTAACTTTACAAGTTGAGATTCGTTTACACAACATGGTTTTATGACACATTCAGTACTAGGAAGTGAGACTGAGTGGAGCTCATGTTCAGCCCCACCCCCCCCCCAACAAACAGGCAGACATAAGGCTGTAAAAGCAACTCAAACTGGTCCAGTGAGTTTTAATCTGAGAAAAGTTGAAGGACACACATGATCTATATTTCTCAAAACAGAAATAATCTAAGCATCTAAGCAACATCCTCTGAAGCAATGTTTCTCATTTGCACGCTTAAAGTGACAGTTCACATCTCCTGATGTAGTTGTGTGGAAAGATTCACTATCATTCTATACCTGTTGTGGATAGCTTTTTGAATGACCTCATTTAGGAGAAAAACAGGTTTTTAATTCTGACTGGACAGGTGACCTAACAGGTAGTCCAACCAAGACCAAAGAGAAGTGATGTCATTTTAAAATACTCAAAACTGTTAAAGTGGGTCCTACAAACAATACTTTATAAACCTTTATATTGCTGCCAGTTTCACATTACACCAAATTTTATGGTATTTACAGGCACAAACACCAGCAACAGCAGCTAGCTGTAGCATTACCGCTGCAGCCAAACACCTGCTGAATGAATATCATAATTTTGCTAGAATAACAGCTTGATAAGAAATGGACAACAGTGTAAAAGTTTATACAATAACATTTGCATGAATCACTATTGTAACAATTGGAGCTGTTTAAAACAGCAACAGTCCACTTTGGCCTTGGCCCCATTCAGACTATGTGTTAACTTGTCAATCTGATAAAAACTAAACTCTGTTTCTCAAAATAAGTAAGATATTAACTGTTCATAGCCTTTTCAAACTCTTCCTTTAAATGACACGAATTATCCTTTTAACTCCACAACTGGTTTTTTTAGAATGTCATGGGGAAAAACGATTTACTGAATGGTTTTCTGCAAAAGAATTATCATGTAGTGCATATCTGCATCAACCTCTAAGTGATGTGACCTTACAGTCATGATCAGACAAGTGGCTTGAGTCTCAAAGACTTTCTGACAATCATAGTTTTGACAGAATCTGCCACCAGGAACTGTCTCATTCCTGGAATTCTCTGCTTGATGTTTATTTGTAATAAAACATTACTAAAAATATTAATCAGTTGTGTCTTCCTCCATCTCCCTTATATATTTAGAAACACAAAAAACACATGAAATTATTATTTGCTGATTTATTGCTATCCAGTAAGGGTGTAAACCACCACTCTTATCACAATATGATATATAAATTTGTTTGGATGAGGATACACAAGTTGATAACACGTCATGATATGATTTGGATTCGATTCACAATTCTGCAACTGATATAATACCATATATCATATGCCCATATAACTAAGGGTGCACTCATTGCAGTTTTCTGGACGATCACCATCTTTAAAATGTCTGACCTGCCGATTCCAATTTTTAAATAACGGACACTGTCAGGTGTTTAATGGTCACAATACCCCATTCAATGTCCAATCTTCTTTTATTGAAAAACATTGAACAACACCCTTGAAAGAATCCAAACTTGTTTTAACTGGACATTAGGCACAGCAGAGCAAGAGTGGCTGATTTTCAAACTTTGTGGTGGTAGATGAGAAGCTGATCTTTTCCACTGATCTTACCTTAAGTATCGTCCGATCACCCAAAAATTAAGGAAATTTGTGCCCTACATCTAACACAATCAATGACTGTGTTAGATAGACATGGATATTGATCCACATTGGGCATACGATGACGATATAAATCAATGTTTTTGTTTTGCCTTGATGTAATTGAATCATTAATCACTTAATCGATTTATTGATGTATTTTTACGCCTCTACTATCAGTACTGCAGTAATTATCTTTTTATGTGATATTAGTTTTATTCGATTGTTTCTGTTTATGTCTCGTCTTTGTACGGCACTTTGTGTTTTAAAAATAAAGCTGATTAAATGACATATAGTTTAAAATTAATCAAAGTCTGGAGGGCGGGGGTGGGGACAGTACACATTACTGGAACTACTGATGAGAATAGTCAGTGGACAATTATTGGTATGAATAATTTATTTTATGCCTCTTAGTAGGTTTCCCTCTTCTTCCAACTCTGCTGACCTCTGCTGAGCAGTGGCACTTCTAGTTGGGGGGGACGGAGTGGCAACTGGAAAAAAAATATTGCCACCCCAGTTGCCACCCTATTTTTAGGCAATTTGATCCATTTTTTTTTACATTTTGTGCAATGTCAAAACTCAAGGGCATCTCAACAGAGCTTGAATTTCTATCTTAGCTCACCTATTTAGAAATTACACAGACCTCTCTGGAGTTCCTAATGGTTTTACCCGTCAAACGAGCCAGAAGTTTCACCAGCAGAGATGGTTTCAAGGCTCCTCAACCATCAAAGTGACTTCTGATGCTCTAACTCTTAGTGACAGGTGAAGTTTAATCTGACAAAAGCTACACTAAATTTGACAACACCTGATAGATTTTCATGCCACATCTTTGTCACCCTAAGAAAAAAATGTCAAATTTGCCACTGAGGGAATAAAAGTGTTAAAAACAAGAAAACTCAGTGACCCCTGAAGTTACTTCATTCATGACTACTTGAGCCTCATCACTCACTTCCTCATTCTCTCTCTCTCCTCCTCTTTGTCACACCCCTTATTACATCTTACATCATGGCACCAGTCATACTCTTACTACACTAAACTCGCATGCCTGTGCAGTTGGTCACGTCTCACTTAAAGCCGGGTTGATTCAGAACCGGGACACCTGAACTCTCTTTTCTTAAAATGACTGAAAGTTTTTCATCACTTCCCTGAACAATCTTACATCAGTACAGGAGTTATTTATTCACTAGTGTTATGATGGATGGAGGCAGCTCATCTCAAGTCAGTGACCTCTAAAACCCACATGTGGTCCTTTCCATTCCTCATCCGTCTCACACACACACACATCATCATCATCAGCAGCAGCAGCAGCAGCAGCAGCAAGTTAAAGATAACACTCACCTTTTTAACCTGATCATCCTTCAGCTCAGTAAAGTAATAGGCAAGTAGCTGGGCTGCGATCATTCTGGTCCTTGTTCCCTCTCACACACTCATGCAGCACACACACACGCGCACACACACTCCTTCACGCAAAGATGCGAAGAAAACTCCAAAATTAAAAAAAAAGTTTAAAAAAAGCATTCAAAAATAAACAACTAACAGCTCTGGACTTGTTTTGTACGGATAAAGCGCATAAATATAATCTAAGTCCAGTCCCGGTGTAAGACTTTTCTTTCTCTGCGCGTGAGAGTGAAGCCAGGAAGCACGAGTGAGTGAGACAGCAAGAAGAAGAGAAAGAGGGGGCTGGCCCCGCCCACTTTCCGTAAGCTCATTGGGTTTGTGGGGCGATGGGAGGGGGAGGAGAAGAAGAGGGGGAGGGCTGGTGCCACATCCTCTCCGCTGTGATTGGCTGAAGTCAAAACTCAGTGATGGAGGAGGAAGAGAAGGGGACGGAAGGGAGGAGCGGAGGGGGGAAATTTGGGCTTACAGGGAAGTCTGCTTAGCATACATGTAGTAATGACAATGAGTCACACTGTGACTCGAAGCAGGAGGGAACTCCTTAATCATTTATCTGGTAGCTCACCAGGAGATGAGGAAGAGAGGAGATTATTCGAACTTCCTTCCTTGTTTGAGCTCAGAGGAAAGTTTCCAGCCCAGTTTTTATTGAAAGGTTTGCTGTGAGAAGGGGGTGGAGGCTCTTCTCTGCAGAGCCACTGGGAGACATGGAAATAATTGTGCTGTTTAAATACTAGTTTTAATGCTGTACAACACGGCACTGTGCAAAAGTCTCAGGTAAGGGATTAATAAAAAATGTAAACTAAAAAATGTTTTCACAGAAATGAATTCAGCACCTGTTCTTCAACTGTGCCCAGTTTTGGAAAGAACTACAAGTAATTTTTTCCAAAGACGTAAGCATTAAACTGAATGTTTCTGCTTCAGATCTTTTGGTCATTCATGTAATCCCAGAAACAGTGTACAGACAAAAACTCACATTAAAAAGGGACAAAGCTCACAATTTTTAAGGGGGGAGGGGGTATTATGTATTTTCCAGACACCATTCAGTTCTACACAATGAAGTAACTATGTGGCCTTCAGTTGTACTGAAAATGCTGTATATCAAAAACAAATTTGACTTTGCATCATAGTCTATCGAAACGAAACACATTGAAATTGGCCTCTGTTTGAACCTCCCACCATTTCTGACACTCCCACTTCAGCACATTTTCACAACAATCCTTGGGCGGTGCTCTGTGTGGCGGGAGCTTGGCTGCAGACCGAGCTTCAGGGAGGAGCTTTGTACAAACAGGCGGTGCTTAGTAGCAGCAAAGATTTACCCAGCTCCACTAGGTTTCAGGGATTTCTTCTGAATGAGTCGAAGCAATACTCTGGGTATGTTTTTGATGAGGGAATGACCCTAAAACATATAAAGCTCAAGGAAGTTGATTTTGTATAATACCCTCTTTTAATTTTTAAAACACCAAAGGTATGATATATTCAACACTACGAAGTTGCTCAAACATTTCTTATTTTGAAATGTTCTCACATTCTAACCTTCCACACCTTATATTGTTTACAAAAAGTGTATTCACTCCAGCAAGACTGAGCAGTGTTAATGAGTGTTTTTAATCTCATACAGTATGTTTACATTTGTAATGGGATTCATTTATGATGTTTAATAATACTTAGTGATATAAATCTTATACATTTTTACTTTGATGCAATGTGTGGCTAATAAAAATTGTATAATTTGTGAGCTTTTCTCTTTTTTATTGATGGTGTGAGTTTTTGTTATGTGGGCTTATGTCAGGGACTCGGCTATGCTGTTATGCTATAATGACATTTAGCTGTGTATTTTAGATCATTTTGTTGCTGCTGAATTTGGGGCCAATCCAATGCTTTTCTAACAGTTGTGCTAAAAATACCATTGACTAAATTCCCAGCTTCATTAATAGGAATGTAGTCCATAATCATGCAGAAACTTCCATTACTTCAGCCTGCAAATTCTTTTTATTGTACCACTCCCCAGCTCTTTATCAAACAAAGAGCATCCTACCACAGAAGATACTACATGCCTCACAATGGAGAGTTGTTAGGGTCTTTGTTTGCCTTGCTCAGAAGAAAGATAAACCAACTAGAAAAAAAACAACAGCTTTAAATAGAGGATGAGATCTCAAATTTCAACCTTCCAAAACCTGCAATGCAATTAAGTCTGATACCCAGTCAGTTTTACACTAAGACCCTGTTTACAAGCAAACAATCTCTGAAACTGTTTTTTTCAGTGTTGATTTGTTGACTGACTGGTGTCCAATCTGGGTCCTGGAGGCCCGCTATATTGATTGTTTTAGATGTCCCCCTGCTTTTCAGCAGGTCTTCAAGTTCTACAGAAGCATGGCCATCACTCATTTATTTAAATTTTTTGTGTCAAAGCAGAGAAACATCTAAAACATGCAGGACTGTGGCCCTCCAGGACCAGGTCTGGACACCAGAGCCACAGGTTAGAGTCAATTCTTCACACACCAGAAGTTCACAGATGACTGAATGCTAACCCTCAGGTCAAGGTGAAACTATTGGGAAATTACTGAAGAATAACAACAAAGATGAACATTTTCTGAAAAGTAAAGCGTTTTTCTTTTATTGCACTACAATTTCTTAGCTGATCACTGGCTCTGTGGTCTTAGTTGTGGCTTGTTTATTTGTGCTTTTTACACAGTTCTATGCACAATGTAGTGATTCTCAGATTTAAAACATACTTCATCCATTTCCACGTTATTTGTGAAGAAACTTGGCTGATTGATTATGGATGATCTGGATTTTGTTCCCCTCTGAGAAATGGTGAATCTGTAAAGTCATAAGCAACAAAATGAAAGTTTGAGAAACATAATGCAGACTGTTTCATTTGACCTCTGTCACCTTAAAGAAACTAAGCACACACCTGTCTCTGCAGTTGTTCAGCACACCTGCTTGTCTGTAATTTTAGTAAAAATACTCATTCTCTGCCCTTTAGACAGCCTCTCTCTCAGACAGACATGACATCGCTTTGGCAACAGCAGCTGTTTGTTGTCTGGAAACACTTGGGTACAATGACAGACAATCTAATCCTTCACACACATCATAAAAGGGCTGTGGAGTTTCCACACGAGTCCCAAAGAGGCAAACCTAAGAGTCTTGATAAATGAAATGTCTTGGATGTAAGGTGTTTTTTAAGGTGCCAACTGTGTTTTCTGCATTTTCCAGCACTTACAAATTGTGTCCATTCAGTCTTTCATTGTTTTTCTGCATTTAATTCAGCAGCATGTAACAAGCTATGAATCATGTTTAACAGGACACTCCTCTTTATACAACTCTGTCCTGCACTCCTTCTTTCTCAGAGTACTAATTAAACCTCTTCCTGCCCAGTCTTGTAATGATGTGAATGGTGAAACAATGTAAGAGTTATGCAGCTCGCACAAAAAACAAACGGCCATTTTGACAATACCAGCACGTGTTGGTTTGTGTTTGTGAAAGTCATGCTTTCAACTTTACATATTCTGTAAAAAGTCTTTCAGAACATTAAAATGGGTTTTCATGTTAAAATTTGATTAAAAGTGAATTTTGTTGGTCATAGATGTTAAATTAATTTTTTCTATACATTCTGAGTACACATTATTGTCAAATACCCTCAAGATGCAAAACTAAAGTGAAAGGATATGAATTACTTTTGTGTAAATACTTTGATAAATATATATTCAGAGCAAACTGCACCTTTCAACTGTCTGTTCCAGTTAATCGGATGTTTTGGTTGTATGTAATTTGGGTCAGCTGAATCCCCCTGGAGAGCTGTCACCATGGATGTGTTGCCATGAAAGCAAAGATAGGTGGGTTATGATTCAGGAAGAAACAAACCATCAGCAGAGAACTGGAAAAACAAGATTCAGCAATCATTGTCTCTGGAATAAATGGGCCAAGATGCTGCTGGTGTCCCTGTTGGACACTTCTTCCATGAAGGGAGCGGGACAAGTACTTTTAGTTGCAGAATGGTGTTTAGGTGTTTATAACAGACTATTGGAGCTAAAATACACAATGGACAAAATTATAAAATTTCTAAAATATATATAATAAATAAAAAAGGAATAAAATCAATGTGAGCTGAGGCAGCATCCAATAAATAAATAAAAACACTTCTTATAAATATCATTTCCATTTTAGAAAGAATTCAAAACAGTCAAATTTGCACATTTCCAGATACCAGCTGGCTAAAACATCATTTAATAAAAACAATTAATGGTCTAAATGAAATTCCTCCCTCTGAAAAAGTCTCTAATGATGTCCTGCTGGTGTTTTACATTTTCATTTTTTGATTCTGTCTCATTAAAAACAGGAATTGAACACATAATTTGCCCTAAATAGCACTTGTTTAGTACAATTCTTCTGGAAGTTGTATTTTCTTGAGTCAGTTTAAGCAAGTATAATTTTATAAACCTTTTTAAGTTTAGAAATTTCTCTAATTCTTAATTAAAGGTGTGTTTGTAAAGTTATATTATTGCTCATCAAAAGTCAGGAGGACAAAAACGGCCACAGAAATAAAACATTAATAAACTTGCAGGTTTTTAACCTAAAGGCTTCAAACTTTTGTTTCTTTCTGCACAGTGGATTAAATCTGTTTTATTAGGAGATAAGAAACATTGTTCTTTATTGAATTAAATGTTTCTGGCCAGTTTAATTTGATGCTTCTGTTCTGAGAAGACTCTTGATTGGTAGTAGAAGAGTTGATGGGTGAATTCTGAACGAACAGGTTAGTACATTCACTGCCTTCCAGTTACTGAGCATCAGAATAAGACTTTATTATCAAATAAAACACTTTTATTTAACTGATAAGCAGCAGCTAGAAAGTATTCTTTAAAAACAGCTACAAGCACAAGTCTGCATGAAAATATACAGGATAATGATTATAATTTATTATAAATTTCAAAATATTATACATTTCAAATGTAATGACATTTCAAACCTTCCAGTGCTTGTATGTCTCCATTATTCTATTACAAAGTTCCTTCATGAGTTATTTTTCTTCCTATGAAATAGTTACCTGATGGTTCCCATCATTCAGCAGAGCTACGGTCCGGTTGTCATGACACCTTGGTCCGTTGTGATGTCTTAAGTTGTTCACTCCACAGACCGGCACACGTTCTGACTTTAGGCTTTGGCTCATTGTATCATGAGAAAAAAATCTATTCTGAAGTGAAAACTAAAGCTTTTGTTTATCTAATAAACAGTACTGTATGTATGCCAGTAAATCCAGTAAATCCAGTAAATATCTAATCATATGTCCCGAGGAGCAGATCAGCTCTGCCCATCAGCTGGTGAGCATTTCTGTGTGTGCGCGCAAGAGTGACTGTGTGTCAATACTTTTATTGTTGTTTTGTAGAGGGCTTTTGTAGACACCTTGTTCTCTAAGGAATGCCTCTCCAGGACAAGTCTTAAGGATGTGAGGGCTTTTCAAATAAAATAAATCCAGCAACAGTAGGAAAATAATTCAGGAAAACAAAGGACGAAGTGGCAGAACACAGAAGGAAAATAAATTTTGCTTGCCTCTCTGTCTGAGTCAGGCTGCAGGAACTCCAGTTTCAGGGATTTTGCTGCGTTTGCAAGCTGGGCTGCATATCTGCACAGTCACAGGTTCAGCTCAGATGAGGTCAGGACAGTGTGGGATTACCATGCATGCCCGGGGTCAGTGTGTGTGGGTGAGTGTGTGTGTGCGTGTTTGTGTGTGTGTGAAAACATCGCCCTCATCTGGTAGCATCCCAGCATGATAATCTCTGAGATCAGCCATGATCACTTTTATTTTGCCTTTTTAAAACAATCTATTTTCTTCACTTTTTTTCCTTATTTGATCATCTTTGATTTATCTGTAATAGATCATTTAAAATGTGTTTTAGGTTTAGTTATTTCTTACAGCCCTAATCTTTGTTAAAACATCTAATCTGTCATGAGCGGATTATTTCACTGCTTAAACCTTATTTCAGTATCACCAGATCACTAATTCCAGATTATTGGGTGGCTTGTTAGCACAAACTAGATGCAGAATTAACCCACCCCCTCCACTCTTAAAAATCAAATAAAGGCGTATTTAGACAAATCAAAAACAAATTCAGTTGATTGGTTACTGTCGACGGCCAAAGTGCTGCACACTAAGGAAAGTGTAAAAAGACAACACAAATTAAAACGTGTTCTTTTAATTTGACTTGCAGCATTAAAAATCTAATATTTTACGTTTTTCCGTCAGATTTTTTTTTCCAGTTTTCTGTCTTCAAAGCTGACAGCAAGCAGACGACCGCAGAGACGGAGAGTCGACTGAACAGAGTGTTTGTTGTTTTGAGAAATATGGTCAGCAGTATTCCATTCCTCCTCCTGCTCCTCGTCAGGGCTGACACACACACACATACAAACACAAGTAACAATAAAGTAACCTAACCCAATTTATCCTTAACCCATCCTAATTCCATCCTAAAATGAAATTTAATATTTAAAATTTTCTTGAGGATGATAGGTCAGAGTTATATATGAAACACAAATGATTCAGATTTTGGATGAAATCTAAGAACAGAGGCCATGATCATATTTTTCCAAATTCAACCTCTTATCAATTAACTATGAATCACTGTTGTTACGTCACTGTTCACGTAACAACAGTCACTGTAAAGTCACTGTTGTTACGCAACCTTCAGTTCAGTCTTCAGGCCAAAATCACCTGAAGGTTCCTAAAACCCAGTTTAAAACTCAAGGGGACCTGTCCTTTCAAGCAAGAGCCCCTAGATTGTGGCTCACCCTGTGTCTCCATGAGGCTGACTCTGGTGAATTCTTTTGGAAGTAGCTTCAGACACTTTTGTTCAGACAAGCTTAATTGCATTTGCTTGTTTTATTGTATGTTTGTATTAATTTTAGTTTTGCTCCTTGTGATGTCTATCTGTGAAAGGTTCTATATAAATAAAACTTACTTACAGCTAGTGATAATTGTTTGGTCTCAAAGGAAGTTTTTATCTTGAGCAGTCTGCAGGATGTGATTTTTCTGGGCTCTTTGCTTTTAAAAAAGCAATCTCTCATCTCTGATATGGGAAAAGTCCCAGTCTAATCAGTGTATGGTGGACTCAGGCACCTGACCAGGCAGCTGGAGCTTTGAGACATTTCCCACACCTTTCATAAAGATTAGAGAGTGGAGCGCTTTGGTTTGACAGCTAAACACAAGCCCAGGAGACAAAATATTCACAAGTCCTTAGTTTACATTTACATCAAAATGTTAGTTTATTTACAAAAAGCTCATAATGAAAGAAAAAAAGAAGGGCTTATTAAGGCACAAACAGGAATGAGCCTGGATGTTGATAATAAATGACAGATGGTGTTGTCAGGAAAATATAATAAGTTTACCCAAACCCTCTAAGTTGACACAGAACGTGACTTTTTAGGAAACAAAAAAAATTCTAGTAGTGTATTTATCATTTTTTAAAAACATTTTCCCCCCCATCAGTGTTACACATAAAACACTTTCAAGTGTTCTTAGGCAGGAAGTCACCTGCAACTAGAAATTCAGTGCACAGGTGGAGGTCAGTACAATTGGTAAGATAAATAAAAATAATAAGAAAAAAAGCCCAATGTCTATTTAGTTTTTCCAGTTGTGTGAAGTCACATCTCCTGCTTTCGTCGAGCCACAGCTGCGATGAGGGCGGCGCCTTTCCCACTGCCTTCCTCTGATGGCAGGAAGGTCACGTCACACTGAGGAGCCAGATCTTTCACCGTCTTTTTCAGGACGTGAGAAAAACTGAAAGCAGCAGAAAATTTAAGATGAATTTAATCAGTTTAATGACTCAGAGTATGCTGTACAACTGATGTGGTTCCTAATGAACTTACTGTGGGTGAAGTTTGTAGAGAGCCCCGTCTACACCCACAGTGATGCTCAGATGGTCCAGATTTCGGTTCTCTTTGATCTTATCGACAACAGCTGCCAGCCCGGCTCCACACAGCTGAGCAGCACGACGTGACACTGCCCCACAAACCTACACAAGGAA
Organism: Cynodonichthys magdalenae; assembly: GCA_031762555.1. NCBI lineage: Eukaryota > Metazoa > Chordata > Actinopteri > Cyprinodontiformes > Rivulidae > Cynodonichthys > Cynodonichthys magdalenae. The sequence goes on along the minus strand of JARVJO010000164.1, from coordinate 11,426,685 downwards.
CAACGTTATCATTATTGCAACAGTTAGCTGAAGCACATAATAGACCACTCCACAGAGCTGCAAAACTTCATTTCTTAACCTCAGATTTCATCATGACTTTCACCAAGTAAAAGAAATTTTAACTTTTAACCTCATTTTGCTATTTGAGTTGATTTAAATAAATATGTTTAAATGATATTTTTTTATGGAATAACATATCTAAAATAAAATAAACACATTTGATGATCTTCCGTATCCAACAGTCTTAAACGTAATATTCAAATGACAGAAACAGCATGACTGGTTATTATGGTTTTGGTTTCATTTATGATCATTTGTACAGTTAGAAAATGCAATAACTTATTTAAAGAACAAATTTGAGTTAAAAACTTGTATTGAGTGAAGAAAAACACATTGCTTTCCAACTTGAATATGAAAGTTTTATCTGATGGTACTGTGGGAGATGAATTTCAGCTACTACCACACCAAATTTTAGGTCAATATCTGCTTGCTTATTTCGAGTTTGAAAAGGTTGAGCCGTGGTGGACATTTTCAATCAGCTAGACACTAAAAGTTAATTAGCTGTAAGCATACATCCAATAATTACTTCTTGAGAGATTAGTTAAAATCCATCAGATGATTCATGAGATATTTTGCTAACATGGACAAACAAACTTATATTATCATCTGCCTTTCAAGATAGCAGATGATAATGATCAAAGAAGTGAAGTATGTGATACATTAACTAGTTTTTTTTTTAAAAGGGTTTGAAAACATAAACTTAGCACAAAATGTAAGTAAATTTATTATTTTGTAGATTATTTTTTGGTTGTAACAATGATTTTGGCAATAAATCTTATAGCGTTGGAAAGCCTGTTAAATTCTCTTTTAAATGGTGTCACATTTGTAAGGAATATGCATTTGTGGGATGAGCAGTAGAGCTGAGTATGTGGGTTGTGCACATAAAAGATTTGCCAAATCTTCTCTGTCAAACAGCTTATTTTACTGTTATTGACTTTTGTTTTGAGCTTCAGGTACATCCAGGTGCTGTCAATCAGGTGCCTGCTATAAGATTTATTGCTAAGAAATATTATTACTACAACAAATAATCTGCCAAACACAAATTTACTTACATTTAGTGCTAAGTTTATGTATTTATTTTTAATACAAAGCAGGTGTAAAAGTCTATGCTCTGAAACAGCTGCTGCTCTACAAGCATTAAGTAAAGCTCATTGGCATCACGTTTCTGCCCCCCACCGTTTTGACGATGATGCTGTCATGACAGGTGCTGTGGAGGCCGAGCTGCTGCAGAATGGATCTGACCTGCAGCAGAGCCAAGCGATCGCTGCAGGGACAAATGCAATGTCAATCATTATCACTTAAAAATACCAGCTGGAGTTTTAAGTGACAGTTTGAAATACTGAACGAAGCATTTATGTGGTTGATAAAGGTGAAAGCAAAGGTTCTTCTACCTTTCTATCTGTGACAGATATTTGGTTTCAAAGATTCCAGGTGTTTTTAAGGTTTCGGTCACGTGTCCTTTAAACAACAGACCCCTTCTGGTTAGATCCAATAATACCCGCCGCACAATTTCACCCAAATACATCCCACTGGTCAGCTTCTCAAACCTTTACATTCAAAACACACACAAAAAATCACTTTAGAATGAGAAGCATGTTCACACAGATCCAACAAAACACTTTGTGTTTTTTCAGACCAACAATTAAAACACAAGAAGAATTTCTAACCTTTGTTTCCCTTGGTTGATGGAGTTTTTGTCCACCTCAGTGTCATAAGTTGTGGCGATGTCATCTAGACAGCCGTCATCACCCAAACCACCCCACTCAGTGTTTATACACATTTTTGACATCTCAGAATTCCCTTCCACTTTCTTTTTGTTCACGCCAGCATTCTGCTGAGAGAGGAAACAAACAGGGAAGTTAAATGCAATTTATGACCAGCGTCATCACATTTACTCACTGATCCTCTAAACGTTGTGTGAGTGATATCTTTTACCTTGTTGTCATCTGCTTTATGCGTCTCTTTGTCTCTTTTCGTCAGGACGCTTCTTAGTTCAATTTTCTCGATGTTTTTCAATTCCTCCATGTAGCAAAGATTTGTGCCTGTTCCTGTAACCAAAAGTTATAGATGTTTTAGTGTTCGGTCAAATAAAGTTGGAAACATCATCACTTTCACTTTGAATTATTGTGTCAAACTTGACGAACGCTACATATTTCATTAATTACAATACACCAGGAATTTTAAACACTGTGTTGAATCTGTTCCTTTAAATCTTTGTAAGCAGAAAACATAATTTAATAAATTTACATTCTTTGAGAAATGCTTCTGCCAAAGTTTAATTAAAGATCTTGTTTGATCTGTTGACCAGTATGGGGCAGGCTTTTGTCTCAGCTAAAATCAAACTAAATCTTAGCTAAATGTCAGTAAAATTTACTGAAGTATAGCTATTTTTGTGTTTGATAATATAATTTTTTTGCTGTGGCCATTTTAAATTAGACTTGAGTTGTAGATGTATATCCACTTTCATGAAAGTCCCTTAAATTAGTAGATATTTTGCTAACAGACTGACAAATGAACACGCATTCACACAAACAATGAAACAGCTGCCTGCTCTTCATGACAGTGGTTATAAATGTGACATAAAAACACAACCTCACAGACTGATCAAACTACTTTTGCTCTGCAGAAACACCTGAGATATTATTATATCACCATCATCTTCCTCCTCCAATTTCATGCTACACACCAGCAATCATTCCAATTTCACACCGAGGGTCTTCATAGGCGCAGCTCATCATGGTCCCTACTGCGTCGTTGATTAATGCTACGATGTCCAAGTCAAACTCCTGTAGGTGAACACATCCAAACATTGTGTCCGTGTATTGTTCAGTCAGTGGAGGTCTGCAGAATGTGTTCTTACACACACAGAACCCATGTTTCGATTTGCCACAGCTCTGCTCTTTATATAGAATTCAGAATGTTTGGACTCACGTTGCGTCTCTTGATGGCCTCTCGAAGCAGGTCGACAACGTCATGTCCTTCACAATTTGTCGCCTTGTAACCTTTGGTCCAGCTCACCAGTGTGCCCTGTCAAAGTATGAAATCATTGCTTTCTCCAATACTCAATTAAAAAAATCATTCTGAGCTGCAACCATTACAAGAAGAGATTCGTGAAGTAAAAATCTGACGCTTACCGTATCAATGGCGGACTGCTCACAAGGGAACGAGAAGGTGAAACCTGCAGGAAGACGAGCTTTCTTCAGTCCCATGTAGTCCAGGAAGTCACAAACACACTGTGCCAGGTGGTCAAACAACTACAGGCAACAAAAGAAAAACAAAAAGCTTGCAAATATAAATTAAACTTTTTAACCGTTTTACTACTAAACCTATTTAGACGATCTATGCAATGTTTCATTCAAAAGTCCAAGGTCCAGTGGAAACTCAGTTTTATGTGGCCTAAAAATATTCCCTTTGGATTGTTACTTCAAATTTCTGGCATGAAGATTATCTTACCTCCTCTCCTGTTCCCTGCATTATCTCCAGTGGGATGGTGTAAATTTTGTGATAAAGTCGGGATCTCTGTTTTTTAAATCTCACAAGCAAAGCTCTGAAGTTGGTTCCTCCCAGATCAAAGGCAAGGTATTTCCCACGTTCTGGAAAAAAGCAAAAATATTTCAATTGTATTTTTTATTATTAATATTATAAATGACTTAAAATTAAGAGTAGTTCTATGTTAAAAGAAGACAAACAAAACTGCCCGTGTGGTTATTAGAAGTATCAGAATAACGACAGTTTCAGTTTCATACCTGTGCCATCAGGTGTGAGGTACACAAAAGAGGGCAACATTTTTATTGTGGAGGTACTTTTACTCTTCAGTCCTGCATCCAGTCTTTCTCTCATCCTGGTTTTCACCAGTTGGAGCTGCTCTGGGTTTATTTTGAAGAGAGCCAGAGTCTCTTCTAACTGGAATACCAAAGATACTGTGATTGAGAAGTCCATGATGACAGGAAAAATATTCTGTCCATCTCAAAGCACACAGAACATCATGAATGTAATGTAACCTTTCGTCTCAGTGATGTCAGGCGCTGGGCGACTGCTGCCACCAGTGCAGCACCTTTGCTGCTGCCACTGTCCGAGAGGACAAATCGAACCTGGCACTCAGGAAGCAACCGCCTCACCACTTTATGAAGACGTTTAGGATACCTGAAAAAGTGTGGCAGTGCAAAAAGACTTATTCAGTAGTGGCTTTCCATAGAATTTACACCTTCATGTAGAGAAAGTTTTAAGAACACTTGTGATTCTGTGGGCTATGTTGTTTTGGAAACCAAGGTGAGAAAGTTTCAAACAAAAGCACAGGATTATGTGTTTCTGACTGAGCCTCGGCATGTGGGGTTCAGGTGGGCCCAGCCTGAGTTAGTTTATGATGCCACCTCCAGATCCTGAAAGTGAGGTCAGGGTTGTGAGGAATGGCTGGAGTTTTTCATACCAGACCCATACCATGTTCAAGAACCCCATCACCATCCTGGTGGCTTCCAGGAGCTGTGGCCTGAAGATGGTTGGTGCCTGTTGCTATGGTAACAGAACAATTATCAGGTAGCAAGTAAGCAATCAAGCTTTAGAAAGATATTCAGTCTGGGTCTGCTGCTGTGGCTGACAACCCCAGCTGCCACAAAGCATGTGGTTACAAAAACCCAGACATTAGAGGAATTCAGGAAAGCTAAGGAGAATAACTTTCAGTTGGCTTCAAGGAAGTTTAGACCACTAACCTCACAACTAGGAAAAGAAAAGTAGGGCTTCTCCTAGACTGTTACAGTAGCTACTGATAAAGTTGCTTTAAGATGGCATAAATTTCCTTTGGACCTGGCTCCTCTCAGTCTTTAGATCATGAATCTGATATAAATTCTATTTCTTAAAATAAAACCATCTATAACATTATAGTTCACAACCTTTTACGTGATAACTCACTGTGGGTGTGTCTTGTACACTGTTCCATCCACACCAATGGTGATTCTCAGGCCTCCCAAATTTCGGTTTTGCTTGATTTGTGTTAAGATGGCTGCCAGTCCTGCGGCCACCAGATTGGAGGACCTGAACGATACTATGGTGCAGACGTGTTGAACAGCGATGCAATCATTAGCTGAGGGGCTCAGATCAAGCTGAATCAGAATGTTTCTGGTGTTTTTCAGACCATCTCTGTACCTAAGGAAGAAGAATATTACTGGTTATGATTTTCAGACAGAGGCAGTGAAACAGAAGTAACTCTTCTTTACTTACTCTTCCATTGCTGCTACATCTGCGGTGGTTATTTTTCCTTTGGTTCTCAGAGCGTCTGACACATGTCCTTCAAACAGCAGTCCCAGTTTGGCCATCTTCAGTACAACCAACCTCACCAACTCACCCAGATACATGCCACTGATCATTTTCTCAAATCTGCAGTTGAAGGAAAAAGTGTGGAAACACAGACAGGCTGAGATGTGTCTGACATTCTGAGCAGCATCCTGTGAGAAAAGACAAAGCTGTTTCCACCAACATTTGTTTCCCAGGGTTGCTGGAGGCTGCATCAACGTCTCGGTCAAACTCGGTTACAAAATCATTCAGGGCCCCATCGTCTCCAAACGCCCCCCACTCGGTGTTCACACACATCCTGCCCTCGTCTCCCACCACCAGGTCAATGTGACGCAGCTCCTCCATGTAACAGGCGTTGGTGCCGGTGCCTGAACACACAACATGTGTGTTACATTTATAACACACAAAATTTATATACAGTGCATTTATATGAACAACATTGTTAAACGCTGCCTTGTTTTAATTTCTGTCTAAACTGATAAAAACCTTTCCTTTGATCATGAGTCATTTCTGCTATCACACAAATCCACAAGAGGGAGCTGCATGTTAACTAAATGGATTCAACAAAAGAAAACTAAAGAACTTTGAATTATCTTACTGATATCAGTTTCTATCTAAGCTGTAACAAATGGGTCCTGATTATTATTGTATATTTTAATAAGTCGTTATTCAAAGAACTGCGAGGCACTGGCTGCAGAGACAACTGTTATGTTAATGTACTTACCAATGATGAGTCCTACTTCACAGTACTGGTCATCAAATCCACAGGTCATCATGGTCGCCACGGTGTCATTAACCATAGCTAACACCTCTATATCCAGACCCTGCACAGTTCACAGAGATACACACCACAGAGCAGGTTATTATAGGAGGATGGTTCTGTCAGGGTCAGATAGACTATAAATTTTTGTTAAGGAGAAATCAGGCAACAACCTTTTATATAATGTTAGCATGCTGTTAAATCTGAATCTGTCCTTAATAACAAGTGCAAGACGTTAGGCATGACCCACCAAAGAAAAATAAACTATTTACAGCAGATGAATGGTGTCTTTAACAAAAAAAAAAAACTCTGATGAAGGCTGTTTGTCTGAAACATTTAAATACATTTTATTTTGTCCCTAAAAATATTGTGGACTAGAGAACGCTCTAGTTTTGAACATTTTTACTTTGGATAATGCTCGCCTTGATTCTGTGTCACAAACGGTAAACTGGGACACATAACTGAGGGAAAAAAATGAAAACTAAAAGATCTGACACAGAACCTGAGAGCTGCATCATCCTTCAGCTGATCCTCTACTGCATGAAACCACTAATATTTTTTCTTTAATCACCAAGTTTAGTAAAAATTAAATCGAAAAGAATAAACATACAAATACTTGTCAGATTGTTGCCTCTAGAGTATTTTAAATGTGTTTAAACTGTCTTTCCAATAAACTGCTTACAACAAACAAAAGACATAAAATAATTTTTGGGTCAAATGTTTGTGAAGCGAGAACACTGAAAATCCCTTGATTTATGAGTCGCTTTTAGTGCTTTAAATTTTAATTGAAAATATAAAGTATAATAAGGATTGAAATATTAGATTTGGAGATTGAGACAAGATTCAACACAATCGGCTGGCTTCCTTAGATAAATAACTTTTACTTACTGGCCTTTCATAATGTCTGAATATGTTTTTGTACAGTCCAGTGAGATGAATTATAAGTAAACTTAATTGAACTGAATTTAAAAATAATTAAAAAGTGGTCAATCTTTAAAGAAAACCATCTTTTACATAGTTTCTCTCTGACTATGTCTCATGTTAAAAGTACTGAAGATTACCCATAAAATACAGGTGACCTGGACCAGTCAAACACATAAAAACAGTTGTGCGAAGAGTAATGCTTTCTGGCATCATACCTCAGTTCTATCAATAGCTTCTCTGAGGGCCTGGACCACATCCTTTGCTTCAAGGCCTCGGGCCTTGTAGTTCTTCGACCAGCTTATCAAGTTTCCCTACAAAGTAGAAATAATAAGTTGAATGAATCTACCTCTGATAAGACAGACTCCTGCAGACACCAGCATTCTGCAGCGATACAGGTTATAAAGACCAGATGAAGAATGCTCTACCTGATCCAAACTGGATTGTTCGCAGGCGAAAGAGAAAGTGAAGGCTAGGGGATGTCTTTTCTCCAGACTGATGTTCTTTTCATGCAGAAAGTCCTTTAGAGACTCTGACACATGGTCAAATAACTACAGATGAGGAGACAGAAATAGGGGGGAAAAAAACAGTGGAGAAAGTTGAAAAGCTTCTGCTCACAATCTATAAAAAACAAAACAAAAAAAAACAGTCAAATCGTGTCTCACCTCAGCTGCTCTTCCAGCGTGCAGCTCCTTTGGTATTGGATAGACTTTTTCCTCCATCTCCACTTCTCCTTTCTTAACCCCAACACCCTCTCTAACTTTAACTTGGAGCACCTTAAACTTGGAGCCACCAAGATCCAGAGCCAGGAACTGACCTTTCTCTGCAGGAGAGTGGAGCAGAAAGAATAGAGCCAGGATTCCTCAGAAGTCATATTACAAATATAAGTTTTACATTATTGCTCATAATAACCTGATCCGTCAGGAGTGGAGCAGACATGTGTTGGCAGCATTTTCACGGCTGCGGCTGCGTTGCTTTCTGCTGAAAGCCCTTTCTTCATTTCAGCCTGAAAACGTGCCGAGATGTCACCCAACTGATCATCCTGGAGACGCAACGCGTGAAGAAATCTGTCCACCTTCAGGACAAGAGGGGGTAAGGAAACTGAGTAAGACAGAAGAGAGCTACTGATTTATTAATATTAAATATATTTTTTACTAAATATGACGATAGTCAGGCTACATACATATATCCAACAAATTCAAAAAACAGCTGCTTAAGGGGAATTTTGATCTTATTTGGTTTCCTTAAAAACGTTAAATAGGTGCAACTAATAATGAAAAAAAAACATGTTTAAACAGGTCAGATTGAGTTTGTGCTGCTTGTTCTCTCACATCATGTCCTCTTTTTAAAGTTGTATTAAATTATAAAGATATTCAGATTGTAACAAAAATCAAACTTGTGTTTTTAGTCAATGTTTAAGTTTTGTGGTTTTTATCTTGAAGAATCTGTCCTACTTTCACCAACATTATTTAATTGAATGTATTTTAATAGTTGCGTTTTACAAATATCAGCTCTGTTGCTGCTTATATTATATTATGAGGCTTTGTATTTCATTACAAGGTCATTAAAACAGGTTCATTTGAAAGTATGATTTATGCCATTAGTATTGGTGTAATACAAACAGTAATATATTAATGTAATACTTTTTCTCCCACAATTTCTGGGAGTGTCGCACTTTGATCCTTGAGAAAGATTAGGTAAATCAGCTCAGAGACTCTGTAAGCTGTTAATTATTGTTCAGGAAAAGACAAATTGTGATAGTGATTGAATGCAACATTAACTTCATTAAAATCCACAGATCAGATAGAACTGTAAAAATATTAATGTTTTAATGTAATTCATATTTTACTGAATTGACTCATGGCTTAAATGCAAAACCAAAACATTTTATTACATTTTTTTTACTTTTATTTGCATTTAGGGTAAACATGAAACCCCAAATGGTAGAAATAAACTGTGATTTTGCACCATAAGAGAAGAAAGAAGAAAACAAAGTCAACTTTTGGTGAACTTGACACAAGACAGAGAAAAAAAGCAATAAATAGATTTTTGTTCCTTTCAAAAGTAAATAAAGAAATAAAAGTGGCTGTATTAAGTTTTTCCAAGTAATAAAGTGAACAATCATTACTTTTACATTGCAACAACCATGTCAGTTATTTACCACTTGTGAACAATACATTAAAATGTACTTTAAACACCCGTGTCTTGTTCTTACCTTCTTCGTGGGATCCTCCTGGAGTTTGGAGAAGAAGAAGGAAACTAGATGAACAGCAAACATTGTGGTTTACTAAACAGACCAGAACAGTTGGTCTGTGTAAAACTGTACTGCTCAGTGTGAGTGAACACACTTTGCTAAAATAACAAAAAAGGATTAAAAAAAAAACAACTTTTGCTTTCTGTCACTGTCTCGAAGGCCTTCCTCTTCTTACTAAGTCCACGGATCAACCTCCATGCAGCTCAATGATTAACAGGCCAAACCCTTCTTATTATCCCAACCTCTGAGGTTTCACACTTCTAGAGCTTATATATGAAAATAAGAAAGATTTCTGGTATGAAGTATTTTTTTCTACTGATGTTATTTAGAAAAAAAAAATCTATTAAACAATGTAGCATTGTTAGTAAGATAGATGATATATGCTCAAAATGATTCTTGGCAGAGGCCAAGTCTTGATTATCAAACCCTTCCACCTGCTTTTTTGCAATTCAAACTATGAAATCAAAACTAAGAATAACGATCTGGACAGGTAAAATGTTTTTATTATCAAATAATACTTATTTAAATGTTCAGACAAGAAAATACATAAATCTATTCCGGTATGGACACCAACAGGAACAGTTCATCCTGTGTTTACGGTTCAGTCAGTTTTCTGAAGAGTCCCCTGCTTGAACTGAGTGGAAAAGAAAAGTCAAATGCATTTAAAAGTTTCTTGCCTCTAAAACATCCTTCATGCCTCTGCTGAAAGACTCCTACTTGTCAGACTAATCCAAGGGAAGTCGAGCAGTTTGTCGGCAGCAAATTTTCCTTAAACAGGCACAAAAACTTTCCAAAGCAATTCTGTTCACAAAAACAAGAATCACTTTCCAGATGTCTGATTTTCCAGAAAGAAAACAAAGGGATCAGTAACCTGTGCTACAAGTGTTTTCCAGCCATATTTTCTTTGTCTGTTTGGTTTGTAAGCTTAAAAAAAAGAAAAATCTGAGGAAATGACTGTTAAATCGTGTAAAGGTTTAAACAATTCAGTTCAATCCAGACCAACTGTCCAGAATCAAACGTGTTCATGTTGTGGTGCTGAGTGAACAGTCCATCTTCTTTTACCAGCATCTAATGATTCAACACAGATGAGCTGCTGCTTCAGAGCTCCCATGTGTTACTGATGTCCATTCAAATAGAGCCAGACATGATGATGGAAGCCAACAAGTAAATGTTTTGACTTTTATTTCTTCTTTTTCCGCTTATCGATTTTATTATTTTGTTCTGTGTGGAGCGCACTCTGACCAGCTTCCTGCTTTTGGCTCTGAGACCATTCCCTCTGCAGCTGTTTGAGTAGATCTGGAGTCAACAGCCCATCTCTGACCAGTCGACTAGCCAGAGTGCTGCTTATCCTCTCCCTGGAGATTCTCTGACCTTTGCTTCTGGTCATTTCAGTTTTGCTGGCAGCTCCACGAGCACTCTCTGCTGGGGCAAGAGTGTTGCTTTGTGTCTGCAGAGGGTCAGGGATGTTTGGGTCACTAGTTCTAATCAGACGGGTAATGTTCTGGACACCCTGTTGAATGACATCATCGAGTTCCCGCTGGACTTGTCGGATGGAGGCTGTATCTGGGAACATATCCATGAAGCGGTAGCTACAGAGACACAGACAACAATAAAATGGATTACATCGGTTAGTTTATAAACGAGACCTATTAAACGAAAGCTCTAGTGCGCGCGTGTGCACGGTCTAGTACAGCTATCTTTATGGGGACCTTGCATTGACTTCCATTATTTTTTACAGCCTAACCCTGACCACC
>JARVJO010000164.1:11336910-11407895 GCA_031762555.1 Cynodonichthys magdalenae | reverse complement strand
CAGTGGTTGCTTCTGCTATTCATAAGCAGCTGCTTATATCAAAGCACAAAGCAGCCACAGTGGAGAGAAAAAGGAAAGCCTGCTGTGGTTGTAGCAGTAATGTAAATGTTTGGAGTTTTATACAAAGTTGAAAAGTTATTCTTATATTGGGGAGCTCCTCCTTTGAACAGATGGTTTCCCGGGTGCAGTCGACCAGGCTCCTCTTCAGGATTCAATCAAAGCTATCGGGGCCACGAGGATTGGTTTGCATTGTGTTGAGAAAGGCCCAGTTTAGCTGTTAACAAGTGTGTGTCAATTCCTTTTCATGTGTATCTGCTGAAATCCAGAACAGGCTTGCTTGCTTTTATTGCTGCAGGTAATTGACTTTTTTTCATTTGAGAATGTGGGAACTTTAAAGTATATTTTGATAGAAATAAACCATAAAACTGAATGAAAAGTGATTTGAATTATGCACGTGTGGTTTTTTGTTTCTTTTTGTGTTTATGCTATCATTTAGATTATTTGGTTTCAGCTCAGTTTTTTTATTGCTCTATTAAACTATTTTAGGTGTTGATCTTTTCTTTCAAATGCATCATGTAAATTTAAAGAAATGGAGCTTGATAAGAAAAGAGAAGTGAACAAGAAATTTGTGCCTGAGCTATCCTGTTGTCTGTTCATAATCCTACAGAAGTGAAAGGAGAGTTTAATGCTGTTGTGGAGAAACATGCTACCAGTTTTTATGTCCCTGGACAAAGTCCTTATTTGTAGTTGTTGGACTGTTTTTGATAAAAGGTACTGGAGTTCTTCATGGCTGCTTCTTCCATCCAGATCTGCTTTGGCTTTAGTGTTTCAGACTTAGATGTGGACTCAGGGGAGACATGCTTGGAGCTCATTGCTCCATGAGTAGGAGGATTCCTTCTCTGCTTTTGTAATCAGAGCTGAGATTTCTAAGAAGGAAACCACACAGGTTCAACACGGCTGCTTCTGCTGAGATCCAGACTGTGGGAAAATCAGGATCAACTGTGTGGATCATGCAGTCATGCAGCTTACTTCCTCTGCATTGATGCTGCTTTTGTTATTAAAAATGTGATTTCAGTTTGTCGCTCAACTGTGGGTTTATTCTGTTTGTTTGGCAGATGACAGTCTTGCCATGAACCCTCCCTCTATGATTGCCACGGGCAGCATGGGAGCAGCGGTTTGCGGCCTGCAGCTGGACCACAGCGACCAAAGACTCAGTCGAGACAACCTGACAGACCTGCTGGCCAAGATCACCAACACTGAAGTGGTGAGTGTCGAAACACACCGGAAGGAGTCGCTCAATAGCACCAAAACAATGCAGAGCTAATGGCCGGGATTGTAATATCGCACGCGAGCAGCATAAAACGCCCTTTAATAAACAACAAAGATGACTTCAGTGGTGGTGGACTGAAACTATTTACTTTTCATGGAGAGAGGGAGAACTAGCTCTTGGGTTCTTGGCTGGAGAGCCAGACTGCTGCTATAAAGAGCAGCGGCAGAGGGAATGTCTTCTTAAAACTCGGAGCCCACATTCTTGTGGTGGGACGCATGCAGTTTCTGTGAATGCCTCCCACTTCAGCTGTGTACCCCTCCTGCTGGAGGAATATGTTTGCAATAAAGACGAGAAACATCTTTTTCAGTAGACAGATGTGAAGCAGCAGAAGGCTATCCAAGCTGTCATCAAGCCTGCAGGAAAAGTCATCTTTAAAATACTGTTGACATTGCTAAATACAACCAAAGAAATGTTACAATCAAATTAATATAAATAAATATGAAACAAATGGTTGGACATCAATAGATTTATGGAAATGCAATGGCCTCACTCTACGTTCCCATGTGTCTGTTGTGGTTGCAAACATTTTCTTGTAAATTCAATATCTAACTTTTTTTTTAGTCTGCAGTCAACATTGTTTTGTGCATTACCTGTTTTCATGTTTATTAAATGGAAGTTAATGGGGTTTCTGTAATGATGTATTTGTCTAAATGAACTTGATCAGTTAAGTCTCAGTAAGAAAATTCAATCTTTTGTGATGTACATTAATGTTTGGCTTTTAAAATCCATATAAACACTGTTGCCGTTTAGTTTGTGGTTACGTTGCCATGGCGACATGGGCCCCCGCAACATCGCCGTCACAACAGGCGCCCCAACAGCAGCCCATCAGGTTCTAATTATTGGTACCTTTTAAAGGAATGTTAGCCTTTTTTGTGAGCTTAGGCTCATTCTTTAAGGGTCTTGCAGTCGGCTCAGGGAGGCAGACCTCCCACATCTTCAACATGCAGACCTGCTGGGGGGTGGGAGGGGTGTCGATGAAGACGGAGAGAGGATCCCCTTTCATAAGAAAAGTTTCTCCAAAAACATCCGGTCCCACTGTTCTGTATTCTGTTCTACACCCAAATTCAGAGCAGGGTGCAGTAGGTCAAAACCATTTCCTCCAGACCTCCACATGAGGCTGACCGTGCCGTAAACCCAAGCTGGGGGCCGGAGGGAATCCAGTTTTTCAGATGTACTTATCTGCTGCCTGGTGGATCCCAGAGCTCGTTTTGGACCTCTGACTCTCTCCTGGGAACCTTTTTGCTCATATCACAGACATGAACAAGTCTCCTATCCTGCACCCACTGTGCAGCCTGCTGTTCTCAGATGTTAGTATTGGGAGTGTGCGTGGTACTCATTGTTCTAGTCGTGATGCAGACAGGACCACCTACCTTTTTTAAGACGTGTAATTCCCTGCTGGTATGCCGAGCATGTGAATAAAACTGAACGACTTGCATGTCGAATGCAGCAGAAAGGCCAGTATTTTGCACGCTACATAAAGATGTTCTTGCAATTGACTGAGCAGTTTTTTATCAACTGAAGAACCATTTGCATGTAGGTTGAAAACCCTGATTTGATGTTAAACAAAGAGTCTTGCAATATGAGTTTAATGCACATTAAAAATGTCTTGTAGAATGCAAAGAAGTTTGAAGGAAGCTTATATTTTTAATTATTATTGCCCCCCTTTTTTTGTTGTTCCAGGACTGTCTGAGGGCGTGCCAGGAGCAAATAGAGCGGGTGTTGGCCACTAGCCTGCAGCAGGGCCAGCAGTACCGGCAGGAAAACGGCATCAGAGCCGGCAGCAAGGCAAGGGAGCAGCAAGACCAGTCCAGCACCCCAACAGACGTGCGCGACGTCAACTTATGAGCTCCCATCGTCGCCAGAGTTCCACAGCACTCGCACCCGCCGACCAATGAACTGACGAGTGAAAGAGGGGCACAAGCTGCCAGTATCCATATTAAGTTGCCCCCTCGAGTGATGGTGCGACAATCTATGAACTTTTAGATATTAAGAAATTTCTAGTTTTTCACCTTTTTGCCCCATTTGCGCCTCGTTTTACGGCGCGTTTTCACCTTTTGTACAGGTCACATATAATCAAACTATTTAAAAACAAAAGATGGTTAATCCTTGAAATTTAGGTTCCTTGAGAGGTAACCTAAAATATTTTCATACTTGAAAAGAAAAAAAACAATTATATGAAACAGTTCATATTTCTTTTGATAAAATAATTAAATGGTATATATTTAGCTAGCTTTTTTTATTAACAATATCTAGTAAGCAGTTACTAATTTTCCTTTGATTTTCTTCATCTGAAAATCCACTCTGAAATAATTTAATTGTTGATTTAGTTTGTAGCATTCAAACCGAACTGATATCCAACAAGAGGATGCTTACTATTTATGAGGAGGAGTGGCGGCTCGGAGAGGGCTGGGCCCGCTCACAGGAGGAGTCTGAGATTTAAAGTAGTGGCTGTTTTTAAAATCTATGGATTCCCTGCCATCTTCAGACCGGAAAGTTAAAAGAACCGTGTTATGTTTTTTATTATTATTATTATTATTATTATTAATCAGAGCTACATTGTTCTGTTTTAGTGTGGCTCACACAATTTAGAGCACAGTTCATTAGCTGTTTTATTTTATTTTTTTGGAAGGGATTTTAGCTTTAGTTTGGTATTGTTGGTGTTTAAAAGATGAGTTCAAGCAAGTTTTCACAAGGTTTTAGAGAAAACGGAAGCAGTTCAGAAGGTTTCTGGAAGTGTTTTGAAACAAAGCGTGTGGAAAGTGGTTGAGAAAAAAATATGGAAAGCTCGGTTTGATTGCAAACGGCAACGAGTAAGGTAACTTTAAGCTTTAAGTTTGTGCCGTTGCACCATACAGGATTGATAAGAAGAGAAATGATCCCTGGTGATCTTCAGGATTGATTTGGGTGTTTTTGCAGATTATCTTTAAAAAAAAAACTGATACCATGGAGCTAGTAGTGAAGAGGGCGACATGGACAAATGATGCACTTTTAAAACACACTCCTTAAGATTTGTAAGGGGTTGGTGGTTGATTTAAAACAAATCAGTTTTTAGTTATTTGAAGGGGGTGTTTTTCTATTTTTTTTTTTCTTAAGTTATTTTTTTTCTGGGCTGGATTCCCATGGGGTGATGCATGTTGTCTCCAAAGCTATGCCTTGACTGGTGACTAGTCATACAATCGGCGTAATTGTATATCATACAAACTAAGGCAAAGCAAGCCACATGTAGACTTCAGTGTGTTTATTTAACCCTAAACTTGAATTTTATTTTTTTGTTTCCCAGTGATCCCTTTCCATAGAGTCCGCTTGGTTGCGTACATCCTTGAATAATCTATTTTTTTGCTTCAAAACTGCAGTTTTAAAATCACCCTGTATATAACCAGTTGCCAAAAAAAATGCTTGAAATCAATGCAATGTCTCAGAATCTATACTTTTTGGCTGCTCCCTTCTGCATGAAAGAATAAGTTTAACGCCCGTTGCCGTTCCTGACTCAGCCTGAGCTCGAACACCTCAGGTTTCTGAGACGGTGGCTCTCCCCACCGCATCACTGCAGTCATGTTTTAGAATCTTCATTTAGTGTTTAAATTGTGTCTATGCTTGTTTGGTTGTGCTAAAAGCCAAATGCCCCCCCCCCCCCCAAAAAAAAAACCCCCCGATGCTTTAAACTGAAAAATATAAGTCTAAGTCTATTAAATGTTTGTACATTTCCAAAGTAAGAAAGATTATCTAAAACTGTTTCTTGCTGCTATAAAGCTTTTTTTTCTTAGTCTTACACAAAAATGCCTGTATGTCACTTGTGTGCTGCTATATTATGTTTTTTTGATATATGTAACGAGTCAGCTTTTTTGTTTGTGTGAGAGGGAAAATACCAGTTTGATGCAGGACTGGAAGTTCTTGTTTGCAGTCATTAGATTAGCATATATTACTCATTTACTTTTTTGAAGTTTTGTTTTTGTCCTTTCTTTGTTCTATCGTATTCTTGCTGCTTTTTGTGAACCTCAGGTTATTTAAATTGGATTGATAGAGCAAGAACCCATCTCACCAATACCTCATCACACTTCATCACCACGTCGTCTTCACGTTGATTTCTTGGACGGGTTTTTACTTGTATTTTCTGTCTCGTAAAGAAATGTCCTCTGCCAGATTTCACTGAACAAAGTGCCTGCAGCCTACATTCAGAAGGCTTATTTCATATATCTGGTGCTATTTAAAAAAAAAAAAAAAAACAAACAAACAAAAAAAAACTCTTAAAATAAACCCTTTCCTGTTAAACGTTTATTAGAAAAAGAAAAATGACAAAAAAATGTTTTCTATTAAAACGTGTTTAAATTAGTTCATTTTAATAAAATGTTTATTTTTGAGGTACCTATTTACACAAATGCTTGCGATTGTTCTGTGTGGTTGTTGGACTTCAAATCCCTCTCCCACTGTCCTTATGTGCAACCACACAGTGTACCTCAACAATTTGTTTTCAATAAATTGGCTTTAATCATTCGTTTGGTCTTTTATTTTGTTGACTAACACATAAAGTACAGACCAAAAGTTTGGACACACCTTCTCATTCAAAGAGTTTTCTTTATTTTTCACGACTATGAAAATTGTAGATTCACACTGAAGGGATCAAAACTGAATTAACACGTGGAATTATATACTTAAAGTGTGAAACAACTGAAAATATGTCTTATATTCTAGGTTCTTTAAAGTAGCCATCTTTTGGTTTGATTACTGCTTCACACACTCTTGGCATTCTCTTGATGAGCTTCAAGAGGTAGTCACCTGAAATGGTTTTCACTTCACAGGTGAGCCCTGTCAGGTTTAATAAGTTGGATTTCTTGCCTTATAAATGGAAATCTGTGCTTTGGTCTGATGAGTCCAAATTTGAGATCTTTGGTTCCAACCACCGTGTCTTTGTGTGATGCAGAAAAGGTGAACAGATGGATACTACATGCCTGGTTTCCACCGTGAAGCATGGAGGAGCAGGTGTGATGGTGTGGGGGTGCTTTGCTGGTGAAACTGTTGGAGATTTATTCAAAACTAAAGGCATACTGAACCAGCATGGCTACCACAGCATCTTGCAGCAGCATGCTATTCCATCCGGTTTGCATTTAGTTGGACCATCATTTATTTTTCAACCTCCACAGTCACCAGACCTGAACTCAATCGAGATGGTTTGTGGTGAGCTGGACTGCAGAGTGAAGGCAAAAGGGCCAACAAGTGCTAAGCATCTCTGGGAACTCCTTCAAGACTGCTGGAAAACCATTTCAGGTGACTACCTCTTGAAGCTCATCAAGAGAATGCCAAGAGTGTGCAAAGCAATAATCGAAGCAAAAGGTGGCTACTTTGAAGAACCTAGAATATAAGACATATTTTCAATTGCTTCACACTTTTTGTTAGGTATATATTTACACGTGTTAATTGATAGTTTTGATGCCTTCAGTGTGAATCTACAATTTTCACAGTCATGAAAATAAAGAAAAAAAACTGTGTCCAAACTTTTGGTCTGGACTATATATATATTATTTTATTATGATTTGACGCACAAACCATCAACCAAAACATTACAAGATTTGTAAGAGGTTACAATCCGTCAGTTTATTTTCTTACCATCTAGACCGTGGTCTGTTGCCAGCTTCTGCATCTCCTTTCTTTTGTAAAACCGGTTCAGAACTTTAAGCAGCTCGTCTTGAATCATAGAAACAAAAAGAGATGAACAAAAAATTGCAAGTGTGAATTCATAACAGGTGAATCTATGAATGAAACACTGACATAAATAGAATGTATCATATCATCTATTAACTCTGAATAACATCCCCAAAATATTACTCACTTTTATCAAGAGGCTGAGTCAGTTCTGCTCCTACACTCCCATCATCCAAGGCGTCAGTTTTCAGGGAAATGGGGACAAACAGCGAGGTGTCCGGAGGTTTTGGATTTGAGTTATTAGAAGAAACATCTCTAGAGAAAACCACAGAACCAGTCTGATACTGCTGGAGTAACGAACTAGAGCCTGAAGTAACACGAAAGCTACCCGCTGGGATGCGGCTCGTCCGGCTGTTAAAGTGGCGTTGAAGCCGGGAAAACAAATGCACGCAGCGGTTTATCGACATCACTGCAGGCGGTTTAAACAAACATAATATAGCAGCTTTTAAGGACTTCGTAGAAATAAATACATTTCTTTCACTCTATAATATCAGACATGTTTAAGTGTACATATTACATCAACTCTGGCAGAGGACGGTCAACAGTTTCTTTTCCTGCTTAATACAACGTGCGGCAGGACCCGTCTGCCCACATGTATGCCTGCATTAAAACTAAACACAAAATGTTTAATATTTGTTAACTATTTCTTTATACAACAAGATTATCTATACCATAATGAAAACACACCAAACTGAAAAGTTGTTTTTAAAAATGCAAGGTGAAAACTCTCAAGTAATTTTAAACAGGCATAAATAAAGACAGCTTTAACACTAAAATCGAAGATCGTATATGAATAGAGACGCTTGTCTCGCCAATTTTTTTTCTGCAGTGACAACTGGTCCAGTTCAAACAAAAATATCTGCCACTACAAACTTAACTTTAAAATAATCTTTAAACATTTAGAATTATGTTTAATTATTAAATAACTACTTTATTATTCTGCAAAATAAAGTCAAAATGATGTTTTATGAAACAAGTTCAGTATAAATCTGCTTTATTTATAATTTGTTTCAGCTAAATATTTTGGATTTGGTGTATACACACATATCACACACACACCTCAAACACACAATGCTATGAATGAATAAACATGCAGTAGATAGTAGACAAGACAGAGAGAGTTGGCTTTAAAGAGTTTCTTTACAACTTCTGACAGATTTTAAAGTAAACCCAACCTGTATTTAGGAAGACAGAATGCATTTGCTTCGGGGGAAAAACAAAAAGAAAGGAAAAACAACAAAACGTGCTTTGAAATAAATTATACAGATTCAAGATAACGGAAATTCAGATAACAAGAGAAACCTTGTGTGAAAGATAAAAAAAAAAAAAAAACTCAAGTGTAGATTTGTGTGTTCAAATAATGTAACACAATGCAACATAGAGCCATCATTGACTTAAAACACACAAAAAAGCAACAAATATGAAGTTGAATTAAAGTATGTAGTGATAAAAGACAGTTATTTATGACTGACTCAGAAACTCTGAGGTGAAGTTATCCTTGAGTGATGTTTAGTTTCAGCATTCAAGCCTCCTCAATACAAAGTGAAGCATTGAAGAACAAACGGTTCGTAAGTCAGAGATGAAGGCAAGTATCACATGGAACTGGTAACAGTGTTTTTGTTTTAAAGTAGGACCAAAACCACAGGTCTGAGCATCACAGTGGAACATTGATGGATTTTACAGTATGTGGAAAGTGCTTTCTTTCCAGAGCTTACAACAGAAGCTATATATAATTTATTACATTATTATTATTGAGTATATCAAAATATCAAACTCAAAACACTAACCAACGAGGGAAAATAAAAACTAACAAGATCAGAAAATTTATAGTTTGATTTTAAAGAATAACTGCATTGTAATAATAGAGTAATTTTTAGGTCAGAATGACTAAGCAACTAAAGCACTGTAATTTAAACTCATAATATAGTCTACAAACATGACTGATTGAAACGCTTCTTAAAAAATGACCTAAACAATCTTTCAGTTGCAGAAGCAGAAGATCATTCAAAAACAAACAGAACTGAAAAGTGTCAAACACAAAGTTTGTTTCTGGACTCAAACAAAAATATCATTGACTTAAAATAAGATGAAATTTCTTTGTGGACCTGACAGACATCTTCAGCGAAACCCATGTTCAATATTTATCTTTACAAGACATTGAAACGTCATATTGAATCTAGGTTTGTGTCGGGAAACACAATGTCTAATTTATTTGATTAATCAAATTAACAGAAAGCCAATCTGCAGATTATTAGATGATTAATAAGTCATTTTTTTAGAATAAATAATAACTTAAAGCTTTCTTTGTCTTTCTCTCCATTATAGCTGTAAATCTGAAATACTCCAGTTTCAAAAATCAGAAGTGGAAATGTGTTATGGCTAAATTTAATTTTATCTTGCCGATCTATTGACCCAGTGAATGGAAAATCAGCTGCACTTATAGGTAATAGCTTTAATGCTATTTTGGCAAATGATGCAAAAATGCTAATGTCCATCTTGAATCATCTTTCTATAATAAAAGATGCTATGTGCTGCAAGTAGAAACTCAAAAAGTGGACATGTTTTGTTTCAAATATGAAATATAGCATTAATATTTTTTGTTAAGTCCAAATTAAAGCAAAACTTTGGAAGTAGAAGTCTGAACCGCATCTTTTAAAGAAAATAAACAGATTAAATGTGAAATTTTGAAGGTTTCCAGCTCAGTGAATGGCAGCTCACAGTCAGGAACTGTGAAAAGATACAGCATGTGTCTCACCTTGTAGCTTAGCCTCTCACATCCTTGAGTCAGGCAAATGCTTCACATCTTGAAATATCTCAGATATCTAGTAGTTCATCCAAATTCTAGACAGCATCTCTTTATAGGTAATGTGGGAGTGATCCTGTGGGAGAAAGTCCAGGACCAATGAATAGCCATCTTTTTTTTTTCTATCTTTGCTCTTGTTTAGCTTGTGGCAACCGGAGACTGTATGGCTTCACTGATGTGTGCTTGAGTGTGTTTTCAGTTCAAGGAGCCAGAATCAAAACTGCTGCTCTCCCTGTTGATTACTTCGATTGTTTTGCACTTTAGCTTTGACATTTAGTACTCAGTAGACTTCATCCACTATTTTATGCTCATGTGCATCTGTATGCGAATGTGTTTCAGTCCAGAGGGAGAGTGTGATGATGGCAGCTCGCATTGGAAGCTGTAAAGTGGTGGTGGGGGTGGTTTATGGGGCCAGGTGGTTTGAAGATGTTGAGAAAGTTATGTGCATTAATGCTTAGAGACATTTCTCAGTCCATGGAAAGAGTGGGGCAGCCCTCACACCTCTGGCTGCTCAGCAGTGAAGAGCTGTGATGATGTGTCTGCGTAGGTTTTCAGTTCATATTGTGGCCACATCACATCTCTGGCTGCTCCGCGTTGGCTGGCTGGTTTCGGCGCTCAGGAGACTCGTAGCGCTGGTGGAAGTTTCTTTTCCGCAGCTTCTCTGGAGCTTTTCTCCACAACACAATCTCCTGAACACAAAATTAAAAGACAGAACACAATACATGAAACAAAATTATTTCATTCAGGTACGCAGTGATTAATCAAACCAAAATCACAAGAACATAGGAAACCAAGGAATGAATTTGTATAGGTTAATAAAAATTCTAAAAGGATACAAACAAATCATTGCAAGACTGCCATAAATACATATGGCTGTTGCAGTAGAGCTAAATGTCATGTTGCTGTAATTCAGAAATTAAAGACATTAAAATCACAGATTTTACTTAGTAAATGTAGGTGATCTTAAGTGTTGCAGTAACAATATTTGTCAATTAGCACGATTTAAAATAAAACCACAAAACTAAACTCTGCATTTATTGTCATTTCAAACCTTTGTCAAAATTAAGGTAATAAAATTAGGAAAAACCCTAAAGCAGAGGTGTGGGGCCAGTGGGCCAAAACCAGCTCACCAAGCTATTTAATTTGGCTCGCTAGCAGCTGCCCTGGTTACTAGATTGTAATTTTATTTGTCCTATTTATAAACACAGTATTTCCATTTACCGTCATTCCATTCATTGACCCAATGACTACATAAAGGGATGTAGTCCAGATAGTTTTCACTCATGTTGTTTAATTTATCTTTGAATTATATTAAACATAAAATCCAAGTAACTCTAAGAGACAATCAGATTAGATGTAAGAACATGTAGATTTTCACACTTTATAAGACCACAAATACTCATATTTTATCAATTTATGAAGTATCCCATGAGCCATTGCTGCCCAAGAGCATGTCAAACTTTCTCTAAGTGCATTCGCTTTAAAAAACAAAACAAAACAAAACAACATGAACCACCACACTGGCTGCTAGCTTGATAAAAACAATACAAAAGGACTTTACTTAAAGATGATTTGTATTTCATGTATTATATTAATGCATTTGGACCACAGCCCTCAGATAGATTTTCATTTTGGCCTTCCTGTGGAAAAAGTTTGGGCAAATCTGCCCTAAAGGTAAAAATAGCTTTTCATTGTTTAGAACAGTTTAAAGACAAACTTTACGACATGAAACTAATAAATTGGGGTTTGCTTACAGCAATTTGAAATTTTGAATCAGCTAAATAAGCTAATGATTTTTATAACGGTTTAAAAAATACCCGTTTAACATTTGCATAAAATACATTCAAAAAATGAAAATTTAAGTTTACCAAAAAAAAAAAAAAAGGATTCCATCAACTGTTGGTCCTCAAATTAACCTGCTCAGTACTGGAAAACATTGGAAGTACTATTCCAGTTATATTAAATACATTTGCTATGTTTTTCAGTGCTCCTACCTGCTGTTTAAAGTATCTTCGGTCCTCCTCATCCACCAGCACCAGATTAAGGAAGTAACGCACTGAGAACTTCTTGTTGACATCCCTCATGGTGGCCGTCAGGTCGTATCCTGTAAGACGCAGAGCTTGTGATGAACTGCCACTTTCACATTGTATTTATGAGTCTATTTAAAGCTTACCAAAAATAAATAAATAAACAAACTAACAAATAGCACACTGGTGATACGTATTTACCCGCCAGAAAGAGTCTGATCGGAATTGATTCTCCTTTTACTGGAGCGCCATCCATGATCTCGTATTTTGCAACCGTCTCTGTCTCTGTGGTTGTGCTGGGACCTAAAAGGAAGGACAAAAAAAATGTGCTGAGTGAAAATGATGAATTAGGATAAATCTGACAAAGTGTATATTATTTTGGGATCATTTACATTTACAAAATAAGAAAACTGCAGCAATGAAATCTTCAAAAGGTGATCCAAAAATTTTGCACAACCTTTAATACATTTAGTCTGCATGTATTAATTTAAGTTTTATTTTTTTTTAAACAGCTTCTGCAAATTCTTACCGATGCCAGTTATTTCCTTCTTGATGAGCTGGAGCTCCATGTGTTGGATCTTGATCCTCACCAACAAAAAGTAAATCTTGCCAACGATCACATCCTTCAGGTGGTATCTGTCAGACAAATAAAAAGAAATAAATAAAAACTTAAAATAAGAATTCAGCAGGTCTTGTGGATTTTCTATGGTAGTAAAAAAAGTAATTTAAGTCGAAACGAAAATAATCTTACTTGGACTTATTATATTCAAACTCGATGTGAAGACAGTCTTCTATGCCAACCTCCATCTTGATCGAGTTGTTGACATCTGGGTAGGTGGCTAACTGGTGAACAATCAACTCATATTCCTTCACTAAGTCAGACAAACGACGAACTATCGTCACCCTGAGAAAATATCTGAGAACACACAACATCACTTAAACTTAAGAGTCCTATGTCTTTAGAAAACATCATGACAAAAAATAACAGCAAAAACACAATTTAGTCAACAAGGTAACTCAACTGAGCCTCTCGCCCATTCATACTGCGAGCCTCAAGGAAAAATGCACACATATCAGTTCTACCTTTACCACTAAAGATACAAGTGATACTCATATCAGTACACTCTTTGACCCTTAAATAAATGGCTCTTATTTTTCCCCTTCAATGCAGTAACAATGCTGAGTGAGATAAATAATCTCCTACCATAAAGATGAACCTAGAAACCATAAAAATTCTGATTTGTTTTTACTTCAAAAAATCTAAAATCAATTCGGGAGCATGATTTTAAAATACTTTTGTGAAGAATCTGAAGTTTTAATCCAAAATGTTATTAGTTTACCTTAGCCTGACATTAGCTCCGGTGTAGGATTCGTAGGGCTTCTCCACCTGCATGAACTCAAAGTCGTAGCTTCTGTTCTGGGTGAGTTCTCCGGGTAAAGCCAGTTCTTTCACCAAGTCCACAAACTCATGGGTATTGCTTTTATCTGAGAACAGCTCTAAAAAACAAACATAATTATTGGCACTTTCACATCAGAGTATATGATACAACATGATGCTGTCTTTTTTTTGTTTTTAAATCACAACTGATCCCGATACTGTTTTGGATGTTTGCTCAACTAAAGTTCTAACCAGACCAAATTAAATATCTTACACAAGAGTTATACATCATTTGTACAAATAAAATCTACATTGTGTGCGTTACTAACAACCAAATTATGTTTATTAGCAAAACAAGGGTTTTTGGAACTATCTTGGTTTTGTCAACAAGCTATAGCTAAACACTGCAGTACATGTTACAAACTCAAAAAAGTGCCACAATCAGTGTTTGCGCCTCTGTACTGCTTACTGGTACATCTCTTTGAATGAAAGTGTCAGATGATCAATGTAAGGTTTTAAACACACACATGAACACACACAAAGTTTGTGTCTCGTATCAACACAGCTCCAAGTACACTGTAATGTTAACTGAGTCAAAATGATACTGTCTGCAAGGTAAAATAATGCTGGAAAGTGCTGAGAAGAACTACACAATTTAATGTTACCAGAGTGGTTTGTGTCCTATAGTGTGTAATGAAAAATTAAGCAGCAAACAAAGTTCATGCAACAGTTTTAACAGCTCAGTCTACACATTACTTATCTTCTACTGTTAGTATTGCTGGTTTAGCTCTAGATAGCACATGACGACCACATGCTCTGTTAAACCACTGAGCCACGGGAGTAAGCTGACAACATACTGTTACAACATAGATGTATGTTTTCAGGTAGTTAAACAGAACTGTCTTGCAAAAGGCAGGGTAGCAGTGTCAGTACACAGTGGTATATAAATCCAACACGCTCACCTATCTGTCCAACAAACTCTATGCGAATACCCTGATGCTCCAGTCGCTTTCCTCCCTGCTTCACATTTAAGTTCACCTGGAGAGAAAACATTTGTTGAGACTACATCATAAATAATTTATTCACATTTTCCCCAGTCTTCGGAACATAAAAATGAAATTAGGAAATGTTCAAATTTCATTATTTTTCTCTTTTTTATAAAGTACTTTTTATCAGAGTCCAAACATATACCTAACCCAAAAAAGGAATATTTCAAAACCTTGGATGACTCTCTTATTTTTCTGTCATAAAGTTAGCTAAAGTAAAGAAAATTTGGATTACGCAATAAACAAGGTATTGGCTATTAAAATGTGTTGGCCTTAAGCATAAGGTTTCAGCTTCCCCTGAAGCCTAAGCTAAGTCTTGTACACTCTTCAAATCTTAATTTCCCACAGGAGTTAAAGAGAGGGAACAATAAATAGACTTGAACATAACATAGAAATCCACACAGCTCAGTCTAATAAAAGCTGAACCCCCACAGTAAATTTTGTGGAGCTCTGCACCTTGATGAACAATAGAAATTCAGATTTACCTTGCCAGACACAGACTCTCCATCGTAGAAAAGGTAGTGTTTCT
Organism: Cynodonichthys magdalenae; assembly: GCA_031762555.1. Taxonomy (NCBI): domain Eukaryota; kingdom Metazoa; phylum Chordata; class Actinopteri; order Cyprinodontiformes; family Rivulidae; genus Cynodonichthys; species Cynodonichthys magdalenae. The sequence continues at coordinate 11,393,085 of JARVJO010000164.1, read as the reverse complement.
CCACTTTTCCTTCTTCTGTCTTCAACTCTGCTGTTTTTCTGTTCTCTGCATCATTCAGCACCACATCAATCTCACACACTGGCCCAAACAAACCTCCTAGGAAACTCTGAAAACACAGAAGACATACAAAATGAATGCTACTGATGTCTCAAAATAGAACATGTGGATGTCTGCTGTCTTTAGTCTCTCTTCTCTACATGTTTATAGTAATTATTTCTATCAATAACATGTTTTTCTTTTTGTCTCTCTTGCAGAAGAAGGTGCACCTGGACCTGTTCTTCTGTGTTTGACTGTGTCTCTTTCCTATCCCCAAACCCAGCCAGTCGAAGCAGATGGCCGCCTGTCCTGAGCCTGGTTCTGCTGGAGGTTTCTTTCTGTTAATAGGGAGTTTTTTCTCTCCACTGTTTGCTCAGAATGGGAGACTGAAGGGATTCAACACAAACGGCTGGCTTCTTCTTTAGATTGTTCTTTTTTCATGTACAGTGCCCTGAGACAACGTATGTTGTGACTTGGTGCTACATAAATAAACTGAACTGAATTGATGTCATAATAACTAGGTGACTTACATCATCAAATAAACAGCTTTTGAATTGAAACTATTGACTTTGTGAATGCTAGCCTAAAAAGCAAAAAATCCAAATTCTAGTTAAGCATGATTTATTGTTTTGTCAGTGTTTGTAATGTTTACACACAGCAGCCACAATATAATGTAAGCTTTCAAATTACTGACAGAAATTGAAACTATACAATTCAAAATGGAGAGAGATCATTTCTGGGTTTGAGCCACACCAGACAGTAAAAAGGGAACTTTTGTTTGGACACGAGTGGAATGTTGAAATAATCATGACAAGCACAATATTAGCTGCCAAGTAAACATCGCTCAGTGTGTACATGGGCTAGACTGATGGACTGACGTGCTCTGACAAAAGTCCAAGTATAAGCTTAAACATATTAAATCCTCACTGTTGCTTAGTCATACTTAAGGAGAACAACAGCATCTGTTATCGCCACAACGACCACAATCATCACCACATGCACAGCGACATCATTTGCCTCTGAGCTGGCACAAAGTCTTTCCCATATGATACTTCAGCATCCAAAAGCTGAAAACCTAAAGCAATCAGCACAGCTACACAAAGCCAATCAATCAACCAATCAGTGATAAACGCAAAAACTGCAACAACTTTATTAAACAGCAACCTGCAATATAAGCAGATTTATCCTTAAATGAACAAGAGACGTATTGAATTTGCAGAAGTATATTGTTAGTCAGTTTGAAGCATGATCATGTGAGGATAGAGCTTCACATTCCAGTCAGCTAACTAGCTGCGTTAGCAAAAAACTGATTGGTCCCTGGTTACCGAGCATATGCACAATATATACATCAAGATAATCTAAACGATTGGCAACAATGTATGGCTAATACTTGTACTATTTACTAAAGCTTACGGCTCGTTACCTAGACATATGAGGAAAAATGCCTTCGTTCTGATGCTAACTAGCCCAACCCTGATAGCTTACACCTCCTGTTAAACATCTTCAAGAGTGCACGTGTGACCCCGATAGAGTCAACACAATATTTAATTAAAGCATAAACACGGGATTCATTCTGGTGCTGTTGTTAAGCGTACGCTTCTTATTACACTCACCATGTCGCTGTCTTGACAGTTGAAGCTAACAGCTAGCCTCGCTCCGTTGGTTGATTCGGGGGCGTAGTATCAGACTTACCGTCATGTGACAAGGGTCACGTGATTGGGGGCGGAGACAAACTGCTCCAAAACACCAAACAGCAGAGGGAGAGAGAAAGTTGATTTTTGCATCTTGTTAAAGGTGATGTTGATAATTTGCTGTCTGGTCAAAAAGAAGACTCATGGTTTGTTTTCAGCAAATTGGTTTCTAATAAGAAATTAATGTATTTTATTTTATTGACAGGCTCATTAGATATACCAAACATGATAAGGCCAGTGGGTCATTTGGCATTTATGTAAATTTAATGTAACGTAAAATCTCCATGGCATTTAATGTGGCCCACAAGAGCAACAAAGATGCTTTAATGTCTTAAAATGAGCCATACTGCTTTAAAGCCAGCATTGACCATAAACTACATCTCTAAAAATGTATGTCAGTTTTATCTGCAAAATGACAGCATCCCATCACAAGGTGGCGGTCCAAAGGGTTCCAAAGTATCTGGCAACCAACAAATTTTACACGTAAAATCTCAATTTAGATGCATTTTCTCCAGCTACTTTAGCTGCGGCTCAGTTGTATTTGAAAGTGGTAAGTTTAAACTGGAATACCCCTCCCATAGAACACCCCGTCAGTAATGGTAGCAACTCCAACTAGTTCAAAATTCAATATGGTGGCTGCTCACCATAACTCAACAATGAGTAAAAGTCTTACTTTTACTTTTATTAGTTTTTCTGTACTATTTATTTCATATTTAGTCAGTTATACATGTAGTACTTTTCAGTGTTTTAAAGATTGTGTGTTAAAACACTGTTTCTATGCAGGAAATACCACAAAGAGCTCAGTTACCATTTGTTAGTGGTGCTCAGTCATAGCAATGAGATAAGAAATGTGACGTATCATGTTTAGTCAAAGTCAAACAGGAAACATCAAAAGTTAATTTCAACTGGTCTTTTTAGTGTAACCATCATGCTTGGTAAATTCAGTTTGATACCCCTGAAAAAACTCTCTTTTTTACCCTCATTATGCAAAAAATGTTTTCTGAAGACCAAATTATTTATCAGTTAAGGATGGACATTGTGTCCAAAACTTTGGTTAACCACTTAAAATTTTTTAATGAGCAATAAGTATTTAGAAAAACAAACAAAACTTACAGGTAAAATACTTACGGCACATTTGTTTAAAATAGTTTTTTTTATTTAATCTACTTTTAATAGAAACATTTTGAATGCACATTAAAGCAATGTGGTGTAAATTCAAATAATATACAGTATATGGTTGGAATGTATATTTATTGTACATCTGTTAAAACTCTTTTCAATTATCACATTGTGAACACTTAAATTTTAAGAGGTGTTACTTTGCATTTTCCTCCTGGTTAGATGTGATGTCTCAGTGTTTAATACAAAGGGAATCTATTAGTATAAATACATTTTGGTGCAGCTATAAAAGTCATGAAAAATGTTTGCCACCATCCAAAGCTAGCAATGCATAGATAAACACATCATGTTAATGCACAGGTGCTATCATGACTTAGAAGCATTTTTTTTCCATTTATATTACAAAGCATATTAAAATGTTATTTTTATTACATATAATACTGACTAAAGGCAGCTTACATTCAGTCAAATTTATGCATATTGCCTGCTAAGTTATATTGTTTCACAGTCTTAGCCATTGTTCATTTGCACCTGAGGAATAAAATTACTTTTTAATAGAAATGACAATTGAAAAGACAGTCCAAGTTATATATTTGATGACTGTGTGACCCAGTTCTTTCCAGCAGGTGGTGGTGTAAGAATAATTTTGCTTTTCAATTATGGGGAATTGTAATAGGTGCCAGCCATGTCTATGCAATTATGGAGTCAACAGGTGGTCTTCTTTCAGGTCTTCCTCAGTGGGTTTTGTCTCACCAACAGGAAAGTTGGAGTAAAAGCTTTCACCTGCAAACAGGTGGGGACAAGCATAGCTCAATCAAAATGAAGCAAAAAAAAAAAATATATACTATTGATAGATTATTGATTTCATGCTGGACTTTTACCACCTTTAATACCTTCTTGTTGGAGATTGTCTGTCCAGTAGTCTCCAGAGCCCATCTCACTTTCAGCTGCTGTGATCCAGGGTGCAGAACCTTCAGATTCACCAGAACCTTCGTCGCCCACAAACATGTCAGGAGACTCCCCGTCTTCACTCCTTATTGGTGTTTCCTCCTCTTCCACTCCCTTTCCTATCTCATCGACCTCTTCACTTAGTGGACTCTCGTCCTCAACAGGTTTTGCTTTTCTGGAAGCAGAAATTGAAAAGTGTTATTAGAGTTAAAATTTTGAGTTACAATAAATTTGTGGTTTCTATTTCTTTGTTGTTATTTTATCCTGTATCTCGTATCGTTTCTCTTCATAATAATTTTTTTTTGTGTGCTAAAAAACATAAAAAAAAAACTTTAAAAAAGTTGAATCTTTCATTCACATAAAACCTTTTCAAATTTAAGCGCAACGTCAGAGTGAAACAGTTCAGCTGCACTGGGTGTGAGGATTGTGACAGAGGTCGTTTGTGCCGCTAAAATTTATGGTGTTGTTGACAGCTCACAAACCATGCTGGCTCCGTGTTTGCAGACACACAACCCATGAGTATTTCTCCATGATTGCAGCACTTCGACTCAGGAGAGCGCAGACTGTCCTTGTTTGGCATCAAACCTTTTTCTCATCCAATTTACACCTCGTCGAGTTGTAGTGACCTCAAATTGTTAAGCTACAGCAGAGCCACCAAGCAGTTCAGAATAAGTAAAGATAAATGTGTTCAAAATCTTCAAATTATTTTGTTAGAAAATTAGCATTAGCACAAAACTCACACCCATTCAAGATTATGTCTTAATGAGAGTCTTGGAGTAAAACTAAAAGCTTCCAGGGCTAAAATGTCTGTCTTTTTCTTATCGCTACACTTATTTTAACATCCATTTTTTCTAACACTTTAATTTACAGTTAAAGCTTAGAGTAAAATGAGTGTCTTCAGCTGCATTGTAAACATTTTTTTCAAGAGATTGAAGCAGCTTTTACTGGTAAGTTTTACAACTTTGTAAAAAATGTAATTTAGTCTTAGTCTTTATCCAGCTGTTGTTATTGTCACAAAGCACATATTTCTGTTTTTGCTTTTTAGTAGAAGAAATGTTAAAAAATCATAAATAAACACTGTCATCATGACGAAGATGCTTTGGTGGCTTCCATTTTGATACATTTTAATGATCATCTTAATGTGTTTTTTGCTTTTTTAGTTTAGACACTTCAAAACATACTTTTATTTTCAGCTGAGGGAGCTCTGACAGAAAGGACTATGATAATGTAAACAATTCCACTCAATTTTAACAGCTCATAAATATAGGTAGTGCCTAAAAAGCCATTTAACCCTTGCTAACAATAAATGTGTATTTTTTATTTATACACACCCTACAGCTGATTCAGAATTGGACTATTTCACAGATACTGACAACAAATTAGTCTTACATCTTTGCACCACACTTTAAAAGCAGAATGCATATTAACATCTTATTTTATTAACAGATTAAATGTTCGTGCTCCAAAAAAAAAGTCCCATCTTTGGATCTGAGAGGACAAAATCACCTAAAAGTAGATAATAACTGTGTGAAAAGGCATACATTTATTACTCTATATCTATATGTTTTTCTTTTTTTTTTTGTCGTAATTGAGAAGCATTTTGTATTACTCATGAAATACACTATAAAGAAAACTTGACTGCTGTAAAGAGGAAAGTGTTTAATTTCTAATTTGCATTTACTTGAATCAAAACTACGACTGGTTGTTCAGAGGATTTTAGTACAGCAAAAAGTAAATTATTATAGCACTTACAACAGTTTGTGTGATTTCAGTAAACTAGTGGACACTGTTTTTGTGAATTGGACTGGAAATTATTTAATTAAAATAATGCTTTATGTGTCGCTGCAGTAGTAAAAATAGGATACGTTGAAGAGGCGACAGTTAGTCAAACACGTTTTTAAAGAGCTGTTTCACCACAGCACAAACATTTGCAAGTAGATGGGAAATGTATTTTTACTGTGCAACTCAGCCGGTTCTATTAAAACTTTAGTATCTGACTACAGCCACACATATTCAGATATAAAACAATAGACCAGATGCTGCAGCCCAGGAGGCGTCACAGCCCACTTCCTCTCAGCACTTCCCTTGACTTCCTGTTCAAACCATGCTGAGAAGAGGGAGGTCTAATAACAGCACCCGTACAAGCTCCACCATTTTTAAGACAAGAAAACTAATAAAAAATAAAAACACAAACAAAAGATACACGCATAATCTTTTTATGTTGTATTCTTAGATTCATGACTGTAAAATATAGGGCTGCAATCCAAGTTTCTGATAATTTTTTGTTCATCCATCCATCCATCCATCCATCCATCCAGCCAGCCAGCCAGCCAGCCAGCCAGCCAGCCAGCCAGCCAGCCAGCCAGCCAGCCAGCCAGCCAGCCAGCCAGCCAATTGAGCAGGGAGGCCCAGACCTCTCATTCCACAGCCATCTCTTTCAGCTCTTTTGGGCAGATTCTAAGGTGTTCCCAGGTCAGCCAAGAGACATAGAGTCTCTTCATCGTGTCCTGGTTCTTCCTGGAATCTTCCAGTTGGACATGCCTGGAAAACCCTCCCAATAGAAGAAGTCCTGCCATAGAACCACCTCAATTGGTTTCTGTCAATGTGGAGGAGCAGTGGCTCTACTCCTACGGTCTCCTTGAATAACTGAATTCTCACCCCTTCACCCTGGCTACCCTGCAGAGAAAGCTCATTTCGACCGCCTGCATTTGAGATCTCGTCCTTTTGGTCACTACCCAGAGTTTGTGACCAAAGGTGAGGGTAAGAAGGAAGGTAGATTGACTGGTAAACAGAGAGCTTTGCCTCACAGCTCAGCTACTTCTTCACCACAACAGACCAGCACAGAGTCCACAACACAGAGGAAGCCACACTAATCTGTCAATCTCAAACCCTATATTTCCTCACTCATGAACAAAAACCCAAGATACCTAAACTCCTCCACTTGAGGAGGACAAATCACCTTTTTTTGACCTGGGACCATAACCTCAAATTTGGAGGTGTGGATCCTCATCTCATACTTGGCTGTGAACGGCTTCACTGAGAGCTGGAAATCACAGCACAATGATGCCAACAGCACCACATTATGACAATACTGAGGACACAGAACTGGACACCTTCAGCACTGAGAAATTCTGTCCATAAAAGCTGTGTAACAGAATCAATGACAACAGACAGCCAACTCTCGCCCTGAAGGAAATCTGACTTACTTTCAGCAATGCTAACCAGACTCTTGCAATGTTTGTTTAAAGACTAAAAGGCCATAGCAAGCCTAACCCCTATTCCCAAATTCCATTCTCAGGTACCAACCCAACAGTGTACCTTCAGGTACACAAAACACATGGTGTCTGGTTGGGCAAACTTCCATTCCTTAAGGTTAAGAGCTGGTTCAGTATTCCATGGCCAGAACCTGCATCATTCCTCCTGAATTCAAGGTTTGATCAACAACTGGACTCTCTTCTCAAGCACCCCTGAACAGGTCTTACCGAGGAGGCTCAAGAGTGTGATTCCATTGTAACAAAAACAAACTTTCTGGTGCCCCTTCTTTAAAAGGTGTGGGTATAGTGTAGTCATCTGAAATCATGTGAACGTTAAGCAAATCATATTAAAACATGCGAATCACTGTTGATGGACTCCAACTGAACAAAATGTAGTCCGTGGTTTTTGAGAACACATTTCCTTTACACTACAAAGACCAATAACTAAAAAAATTTACACTTAAGAGGAAATCAAAAAGAGGAAGCTGAAGGTTAAGATCAAATTTGATAAATTTCTTTTTGCAACCTTGCACTTTTTTTTGTTTTTTGAACTTTGATTAAAGTTTCTAAATACCATGTAAAACTTCCAATGATAAATTACATTTTAAAAGAATTCCTTAAAATAAGCATGTTGCTGGCTACCTGGAAAGCCAACATTTTAAAGTATGATCTTACAGGATCTATTAACATTGCTAATCTTAGTTCAGTGTCCATAACGCTGACTGTGCTGCAATCGTTTTAATGTTTGTTAAAGTCATATAGCTATTTCCAACACCCCACACCCACACAAACACACACGCACACAAGCAGTTCCATGGTGTCACAGTGTTGGGTGATAAAAAAACTAAAGATCTCACACCAAATATAAATAAATACTGGCTGTAACAGTTAGATTTACACCTCAAAAATGTCATCTAGAGAATCAGCGTAAAATACCATCATACATAGGACTAAGACAACAAGAGATTATGAAAGTAAAACTTTAAGATGTTCAAAGGCTGGGTGAAAACCAAATCATCAAAACAGACAATGACATAAAAAATAAAAACCCAATAATGAGTGCAGTTTCATCCAATCATGCATCAAAACGTCTGTTTCAACAAAGAATAACTGTAACACTTCCTTTGTCTGCAGTATGCAACACTCAACCTTGCAATAAAAAACTTTGCTTCAGTAAAACAGTTTTTAGCTCCACACATCTTTTAGATCAATATATATATAAAAGTTGTGATTTTTCAGTTTTCATTTTAGTTTTGCAAATTGTAGCAAAGTTATTGGACCATATTTTTAGTATTTATTCTGTTTTGAATATGTGCAGCACTTGTCAATTACCTAAAGCTTAAATACATTTTAATTAATAATCCTACAATCAAAAAATATCATCAAATATGAGTAAAAGAAGCTGACCTGGCTGAATGTACCGCCTTCAGAGTCCAAATACACAATTATATCAAAAATAAAACATTTTTTTCTTTAACTTCTGCTTGACTTTATCTTGTTCACCCTGTTTCGTTTCATTCTTCCACGTTGTCCTCTATTTTTGCCTTTCTTGGCAATCTACCTCACACTTAAATCTACTGTGAAGCTCACACAAACACATGAATGCACACAGATGTACACACAGACAGCAAATCTGCTGCCAGAGGATTTATGAATAAGATCCAATGCAAAATCAGCCTTTCTATATTTCAAGCCTGCACTTGTCTGACAGTTTGATGATGGCTTTTTGTTTTATTCGTTTTAATTTTCTTCTCTCTTCTTCCTCTGAGTGATGTTTTATGAAAATAAATCTGCAGATCTGAAACAGTAAATGTCACAGAGCGCCAGCACAGGATACTTACAGAAACTGTCCGACAGAAGCAGGCAGTTTGGACGGCAGGTTGGGACTCCACGGAATCTCAGCTTTCTGAGTCAAACAGTTCGCCTGGTTACTCCCAGGTTTACATTTCACAAATTGATACACAGCTGTATGTGGTGCACCTGAAGAGAGAAGCAATGTTTTACTGTTCAAATTCCAAGCAATTATTCAGATCCAGACTATCTGGACTATATATTTAGTTGCTTTTTTCATCTGTCCATGTTTAAAGTGTTCTAAGAGATTACAACATAATCCTGTAACAAGCTGAGGAAATAGTTTGCCTCACAAGCTTCACAGTTGTTTATTCTCTTTGGTGATGTTTTTCAACAGGAAGCTTCGCCATCTTAACTGTCTCTCAGCTGCTGCAAAGCTGTTTAAAAAAACCCATCTGATGCTGGTTTCCAACAGATGTTAAATATTTCATTTATAAAATTACCATATTTTGTATGATTACACAAGGTTTATGCTCATTATTTGAAAGTTGTACATTTATTGTTTAATGATGTATAATGTAAATTTATTTAAGGACCTGTAAAAGTTTCTTATCACTTAAAAAATGAAGTGGTTTTAATAATCAAAGTATGATTTTACTAATAAAACATTAATACTGTGTGACACTCTCATAACTATTTGGTCACTACAGACTTTATTATAAAGAAATACAACAAAATGTTTTTCTACCTTAATAAGATACATCCTGAAGTAATAAAACACTCATCTAAAAGTCTTATTAACAAAATAAGTTGATTAACTTTTTGGCTCAGAATTTGTCCCATAAATGTTTGACCTTGTAAAAAAGAAGCTGCAATCTTTTTCGCAGAGGTTTACAACCATCATGACCTTTGAGGAAAATACTTTTCTCCTCCTTTAATTTCTGTTTTCTTACAAACACAGTCATAAGAGAACCTATTTATATACAGCATGTACTCACTTCTCTGTTACTGAACTCAATCTGTGCATTTAAACTGACCAGTTATTGTCATTCAGCTGTAATGGAGCACAGAAACCTCTTTTAAAGAAAGCCCTAAAAGTCTAACTACTGACAAATTAGTAAAAAACATAACAGACATACTAAAAACCTGATTTCAGAATAGAAACAGGTTCTGAATTAGAATGTCACTTATGTGTGTTGATGCATATTAATTTATTAATTGTTATAAAAATGCCAAGGAGGATGTTTAAAGAACAGCTTATTTGCTCACTTGATTAGTATCAGTTCAGGAGATACTGAAAAAATAGGTGCATTAGGAGTGGAAGTGTTGCTTATTAACATGGTAATAAGAAATTAATTAAATGCTCTTTTGTGTACTTTACACTGTAAAGTGGTAACCTCAGTAATACTTACGGTAATAGGAACTATTGGCAATGGACGGTGGTAAAGTTACTTGTGTGAGACAATTTTTAATATCAGACTTACAGAAAGAAAAGGTGAGTCACTGCATGTTTTACCATTCATGTTTATTCTTCATTCTGTTGTGTGAAACCATAATAGTAATAATAATTTTGGCAGTCATAAGGGTTTCCCCAATGTGTTTCCCTCACACACATCAGAAAAACACAAAGAGTCCAAAATCCCCCGCTGCATGTAAATAGATTTCCACAAGCCCCGTAAAAACCTGAGTCGGAAATTGAAACACTGTTTGCGCTTTCCGTTTTATTATGAACAGGCAGGCAGGGGATCAGCATATTTCTACCATAGCATCATGGTATTGTGAGGTGGGCTGTCAGGGGTGGTGGGTGAGATTGATTTTACAGAGTTATTTCAGTTTGGGAGGTCAGAACTCAACTTTTAACAAATGAGTCTTATATAATAACCCCAATTCTGACACAACTAATCTGTTAACAGAGAAATGACACAGTTCATTGTTAAGGTTTGTCATGATAAAAACATGACAGAGTCTAGGCTGCTTTTGTTTCCAGAGCTAAAATTAAAAAGAGAATAACCAACTGATTTCTTTCTGAGTGTCAAAAGCCACAAAACTTTAGAAAATCTACTCACCCCTTCCATTCTGTAAGAAAAGGCAGGACACAACAAGAAGCAGAATCATTTTCATTCTCAGCTTTGTTTTTCTTCAAAAAAGAACAGACGATAAAAAAGTTTTCGTGTCCAGCACTCAGATTCTCCTCTGTGCAGTGAAGGGAAGGTGTAAACTGTCTCAGACAGAGGAGTGAAATTCCCCTGAAACGAGCTCAACCCTCTCAGTGCGTCATGGTTTCCTGAAGTCTTCTACTGTTGTTTGAACATCCTCAGTGGAAAGTTCTGCTGTGCTGCTGCCTCACAGATCTGATCTCAGGTCAGAGCTTGCGCAACTGCTTGGATTGAGGAAATACTTTGACATAAACTGCCGAGATTCAATCTGTACTTGATTTTTTTTTTAATTTCAGAATGATAAGAGCACTGAGGAAACAGATGTTTGTCTTAAATGGCTCATTAAAAAATAGAAGAAACATTTAATTGGTGAAAACTTCTGATTTATTTATTTTTTGTCAGTTTATTTGTAATAAGTTTTTCTGCTTTGTCCACTTGATTGTGCAACCATTCTTGCATCTATTGTGTTTTAGTTTTAATTTAGTTCCACAACTGTGAAGCCATAGTAAAGTTTAGTTTTTAACAGAAAAAGGAGGAATATGGAGGACAGAAATGGACATAATTAAAAATAAAAGCAGAAATATATAAATGCCCCCCCCCCAAAAAAAATACATTTAAAATACACTAATTAATTTAAAAAAGGAGAACTCCTTGATATTTACTTTTATCTTTCCGAATTGGTTCCAACAAATTACATATTTTAGCACATAATTTAAGTTTTGTTTTTAAAAATATATATTTTTACCTTTTTACTTGTAGATTAATTTGTGCTTTGTAATTTTTATTCCCCACAAGTCTTTTTATTTCCATGTGTTGTTTTTACATGTTTCTGTCTCCTGTTTTCACTTTACCTTGTGCATTTCTGCCTCATATATGCAAATAAGGCGGGCTGTTCTTCTTGGGTCATTGCCCTATTGGTCAATAGACTGGAAAGAGCAGGATCCATGAACAGATCAGTTGTGCATGCTTGTGCTGACTCAGTTTAGCTTAAAGTTTAAAGCTTAGTTTAAAACAAGACAAGGAGGAAAACCACTGACCTTTGTTTTAAACTAAACTTGAACCTGAACTAACTTCTCTGTCTGTCTCTCTCTCATTCTCTCTCTGTTTCTGTCTCTCTCTCTCTCCATATGTGCATTTTAGGTGTATTTATATATTTATTTGGCCATTTATATATTTTGGCATTTGTTTTTAATTATGTCAGTTTCAGTACTCCATAGTGAAAGAAAAAAATTAATAATTTAGAAAAATCTTTTTCATTATTTTCATTTAGAGTAGAGAAAGACAGAAGGATCTTTGTTCCAATACATAAAACAAAATCCAAGTGCGTGCTCATTTCAGAAACAACATTAGCAGTGTGCGTTAATGCTGCTTTGATGTGGTTTCTAGCATGTTTTCCACATTTGTGTTGCTAATGTGTCTCCATATGTGCTGCAGATGCTTGGCATCAAACCAATTAAACTTACTCTGTAACAAGCTGAATATATTCTTGCATTACTCCCACATTTACTCCTCATTTAGTTTGAAGGTGAATTGTATCAGCGGTCGGCAGATTTTACAATCAAAACAGTCGTTTCTGCTTCTTCACTCACTAAAACAAATGTATCCAGAACTGTAATTTGTGCCAAAACAGATCATCATCAGCTTGCAGGAAACTTCCAGTTCACTAAGAGGTTATATTCCAGGTCAATGTGGGGTGGTGACCTCTTCACTACAAGCTTGTAACAAAGATAACACAATTTAGATATGCAAAAACTGAACAGGAAAAACAAAAATTTATATTATAATAAACCAAAAATTGTAATAAATTGTTGACATTTCTAGTATTTTTACACTTTTACACATTTTGCAAGAGTAAATACAATATGTGTTCCAACTACAGGGAGATCACACTTCTGAGTCTCCCTGGCAAGGTCTATTCAGGGGTCCTGGGGAGGAGGGTCTGAAGGGTGCACAGGAGTTCACTCAACCAGTCTACATGTGCAGGAGATCGATAGGTGGATTAGTGCCGTGTCAGCAGTGATGCAGGCGCTGTACCGATCTGTTGTGGTGAAGTGAGAGCTGATTTACCGGTCGGTCTACGTTCAAACCCTTATATGGTCACGAGCTTTAGGTAGTGATTGAAAGAACGAGATTGCGGATACAGGTGGCCGAAAGGAGTTTCCTTCGCAGGGTGTCTGGGCTGACCCTTAGAGATAGGGTGAGAAGCTCGGTCATCTGGGAGGGACTCAGAGTAGAGCCGCTGCTCCTCCACGTCGAGAGGAGCCAGTTGAGGTGGCTCGAGCATCTAGTTAGGATGCCCCCTGAACGCCTCCCTGGTGAGGTGTTCCTGGCAGGTCCCACTGGGAGGAGACCCACAGGAAGACCAAGGACACGCTGGAGGGACTATGTTTCTCAGCTGGCCTGGGAATGCCTCGGGATTCCCCCAGAGGAGTTGGAGGGCCCCAAGTGGCTGGGAAGAGGGAAGTCTGGGTCTCTCTGCTTAGGCTTATCAATTTGCCAAAAATATATTCCAAAGATAGTTGCATATAGTTCGAACAGTTTTTTAAAAATTGTATTAGTAAATAATTTGATTTCTAAACAGCACTTACCATTAAATAGCTCAGAAAAATTCAGATTAATTTCAGTTTTTGGAGCCAAGAACAAAACCATTCAGGGTCTTCACACCTTTACTCTGTACACAATTAAACACCGCTAAATTTACTGAAGCGAGAATCCTTAGATTTATCCCATATCCTTGTCAGAGAACCTGGTTTGTTATTGCAATTACAACTTTATGCTAAATAAGTAAAAAAAAAAAAAAGATCCAGCAAAGCTCATGAGTTCGTTCTCTGAGGATTCAACATGTGAGGTGTCATCAACTTTTCTCAAACACAAATCCAAACATTAGTTTGAAGTGTATTAGACATTTAAAAAGTTCCTTTCGTCAGTATAAAACAGTGCGGATTATTACAAGTTAAGACAGCTCAGGAGCTGACACCTGGTATGTTGTGGAGCCTCAGGCAAATAAAACGTATTCTTCAAATTTACTCACAATCTGGTCCAGCCCGAGCTAATTTGGCGCCCTAAAGGCAAGTTTTCAGGTGGTGCACCTTATGCAATTTTCTAAATCTCACTGATAATTTATGTACCTAATTAAATAATTTTGTATTTTAGCTTTATAATCTAGGTTGTCCAATTAAAATGGTTAATACAATTTACTTGAAATAAAATACCAGTAGTCTACCGGATGGTCGACAGCGCAGGTATCTAATTTCTAAAGCAAAAAAGATTCACACAAGTAATTTTCAGGTAAGTAAACAACAAGGAGGCGGAAAACCATACCAGTTAGTATGTTATAATCTTTTAAAGCCACGGAAGTCATCAGCTGAAATCATCTGCAGCTGCTGCTAATTCCTGTGTTCTGCCATTCCGGAGACTACAGGTACTGAATTCACTCTAATATCCTCTGCATTATAACACCTCATGTAGTAACAAAGCAGCTGAGAAATTCACAGAACAAGTTATCTTTATAAACCTGAGTAACCAGTGACTATTCTACAGACTAAATCAATCATATTCTTATAAAAAGTTATAAATATTTTTTGTCACTTATTTATGGTTTGTGGTGTCTTAGCATTTGCCTATACTGCCTATGTCCTGCTCACAATTACTCAGAATTAACAGGTGTGAATAAAGTTTATAGGAAATCCTATGCAGGTAAAAGTCATACTGAACATGTATGATGTATTTTTATTTGTAAAGGTATTAGTATTGTTTGGAGAAATCAAAACAAGAAAAATAATTGTATTTTATGATCATTTAATATTTTATATCGAGTATTAAAGGTTGAACCAGGTCATTTAAGAAAACCACATTTCCGTTCCTTTCCCTCTAGGGAAAAAAACTTTTGAGTTGAAAATGGGCAAAAAAAAAAAAATTGTCTATTTTGAAATCAAACACTGGCATCAGTAATCTTTTTCTGCTTTAGTGTTCTCAGTGATGACAAAGACACGCTGTTTATACAGATCTTCATTATATTATTTTCAAATGTATTTTTTATTTTAAAATAAACGTCAACATATGGACTTAAATCTTTGGGCTTGAATACTTCATTCCTCTCTACTTCGTTTTTTTTTTTTGTGTGTCTTTTTTCTTTACGTTTTATCTTGATTATATTTTCTCAGTTTCTAAATGTGAAGCAAGAGCAGAAAACCTTTATCTGACACAGCATGAAGACGCTGACGGAAGTGGTAACATTAGTTACTATCGTTTTCCTTCAGGAAATGACACTAGCCCATCCAACCTCCTTTTCTGTGAACAAGTACACCAAGTACGCACACAGAAAGCCACCCACGCACACACAAGTTGATATTTCTACCTTGCCATTGTATAATTCTAATCATAAATTATTATATGCCTTTATCTTAGCTTAGCTTAACTTAAACTCAGAACAAACCTTAGCTTTACACTCAACCTCTAACCCAACGATGATGTTTCACTGATCAAGTTTTGGTTCCTGACCAGGTTCTGAAAAGGTTTTAAACACATACATCATAAACACAAAAGTAGGTGATAAATATAAGGAAGCACACTATGTTATAAATGTCTTCTGTCAATATTTAATCTTTTAAAACTTGTACAGATGGGTGTGCTCATTTGCGTTGAACCGAGTTGCTTTTCCAGCAGCAGCCAGAATCTCACTGTGTCTATGGTCGTATTTTTTAGTCAGCTCGGTTTCTTTTCCTGTCTCATTATGTGGAATCAAGTTTGATGTCTGAGAAACCCAGAGTTGATGACAGGGCTGTTTTCACACCGACACATTCAGAAATATACACATAAAGACTTGTTAACATTCATGGAAAAGCAACAGGAATGTTTTAACAGAAGCACAAAAATGCAAACGTGGGTCTTTTAAAGGTTGTCAGTTTGCTGTTGTGAAAGGGAAGTTATTCAATCATTCCGGTATAGGTTCATGTCATCAGTTTTATTTCCCCCTGAAGTTAGGAGAAATGTTTGCTTTCCACTATTGCTGCCTTATTGGTTCATGTGAGTCTGAATCAGGATCAGTGGGGATAGATTTCAGCCAAAGTGACCAGTAGGAGAAAAGGAAAAATCTGAAGAAAGACAACAGCCTTACACATAAACAACTGACAATGATGCAACATGGCTGTTGTATCTTGTAGTTGCATAATTCATGATAAATAGCAAATCATTTTCCCTTTCTGAATAAAAACATGACTAATGTTTTGCTAAACCTTTGTTTGTGTAATAAGTTTTAGGTTCATAAGAATCATCTTTCAGCTACTGAATTTCAGAAATTCAGATAAACAAAAACATGAAAATATGTTTGAGAATGTAATCCTAAAGCCTAATCCTAACTTTTACATTTATACAGTTTTAATAAACATTTCCGTGTCAAGTTTCAATAAATCATGTTTTTTTTAATTTAAGAAGATTAAGATGTTTTTCTTTTTAAAAATATTTACACAGTAAACAATGTTAAGTAGGTTAGTGTTTTTAGTAAATTGAATTTAGAGGCTTCAACTTTGTCCTCTAAACCCCTCGACACTAGCATGTTGCCATCCCATAACCCAGTGGGAAATCATCAATTTGCCATCTGCCTCCACACAGGCTAAGGGGGGATTTTGTGGTTTCAGTGTAAATTGTGATGGATAGTTTTAGCCCAAGAATGTAAACATCAATCATGAAACCCGTAGTGTCACCAGTTTGCCCATGGTGTCAGCCGCTCAGTCTTCCACCTCTGCAACTTCACCACAAACATCTAAAGTCTGCAGAGAGGAAGCAGCAAAACTAAAAAAAAAAAAAAAAAGTTGGGTTAAATCAGCATCACCCCAACCATCAGCAGGATAATGATCATGTGACAGAGCAAACGTTTGACTTATTTCGCAAACTCCTTCTGACGTTTGCAACAGAACCTCTGAATCAGGCAACTTCAGGTTAATTTTAAAAGATGAGCAGATTAACTCAGTTTCATGGTGATAATAAAGAATGACAAACTGATAACAATTTGCTTATCAAGTTCAGAATGTTCAAGTTTTATAAATAAAACTGACATGACAACATAAGCAGGAGCAAAACGACTAAAAAATAGCCACATCTTACTTGAGATTAATTTAGTTTTATTGGATAGTTTTTAGATTTATTTTGCTTCAAGCAGTTTAACATACAGGATAAATAAATCTAAATTCATCTGAAACAAAACAGATCATTTTAATCTTGACAAAACTTACTGCTGTCAATAAACAGGCCTTACTCTGCAGTTATTTAGAGCTATAACAGAACGACTGCTGTACTGCTTAACCTTTAACAACATAATACACTTGTAAAAAACACATATTGTTACTTCAACACAATTGTTTACTTTATTTATTCTTAGTTTATAAAAACAGGTGACTTTTAACCAGAGGTGATCATGCAGACTATGATGTAAGCTAATCTAGCGGCGTGACAAAGTCCACATTTCAGCAGATTTTCTGACTTCACAGAAACAGCTTCTTTTTTCTGAATAAGATTTCAGTTAAAACTGACTCAACTTCACCTCAAGCTGCTTATTGTCATCACCACAAGAATCCTGGTTTGAGTGTGCGCCGACATCTATGCTGCAATGTAAGGCAGAATCAAAGATAATGTTTAGAAAATAAAACTACAGTAAATGAAAACCGGCATTAAGTTAATAAAAATGTATGAATCAAAGATTATGAAATCAAATCGATACATCTGATTTTGCAAAATATATTACAGACAGCTTGTTTTGTTGGTAAAATAACATTTTGATGATAAAGTTATGCAGGCGTGTGTGAATAGCTACGTTTACATGGACATAAGTAATCGGATCAAACAGCCATTCGGAATAAAAATGCATCATGTAAACACCCCATTGGGATTATTCTGATCCGATTCAGCTCGATCCAAATTAATTTTTAATCGGAATGAGAGGGGTGGTTTATGCCGATTGATAATCCGAACGGCGTGCATGTAAACACTTAATCTGATCATCTTATTCTGATTGTAGAAAACTGACCTGACTGCGCATGTCTTCTGACTTTCATCCATCGGTTTCTGCACTTCTGTGGAGGGAGGAGCAGCAGCGCTAGTTTCCAGCAGCACAGAAATTTTCCTCCCGTTCTCTCATTCAATAGAGGAAGACAAACACCATGCGTTGCTTTGCAAAAAATAAAAATAAAATAATCCGCTCATCACCTGCAGCTCAACCAGGGAGTGCTGTTATGTCTCCACCGTTATTAAAACCTGTCACGTCATTCTGGGAGCTCAGAAGACATTTGTTTACGTTCATCACGGAAGTAGAACCTTTTCTTCTGTGTTTTTTTAGGGAAAGTCAACAATTCTGCACGTCAGTGCTTTCATTCTGAATAAAAGTCCGGTGCATGTAAACGCTCCTCATGATTGGATTGTGCCCATTTAAACGGTACATTCGGATTGTTTAATCTGAATATATTTCAATCCGATCAAAGAATTTTGCACATGTAAACATAGCTAATGTGTGTGGTGGAGGGGTTAGTGAGGCACTACATCAAAATTTATAGGGAGACATTTTTCTGGAAGGGCCAACAGAACTGGAATCAGTTTCCACTTGCCTAATGCCCCCCTTGTAGCACAGCTGTGGCACTGTTTAACTCTGAACAGAGTGCAGTTTGTAAATTAGAATCAAAAGTTAATTGAGCAACACATTTACTATGCTTATGAGAGCACATACAGTATGTACAGCCTGTATTGTAGTTAACAGTATTTTGAAAGCAGCATGCTCACTACACAGGAAAAAAATACACACAGTAAACGGAAGGTTCCTCAGTTGTTTGCAGTCATCCTTGACTTGAGGCGGTTGATTTTAAGAGGAAGGAGGCCGACCATATCTTTACTCAGCTCCAGCTCTGTCTCTGCAGCGGCTGCTGCCTCAGGGTGCTCCTCACAATACTGCACCACGTACCTACAGGACAGTTTGAGATGGAACGATAAACAATATGTATTCCTAACATCCTGTGCTCCTTTTTATCTGACCAGCTACATTTTGATTTATGCCTCTAATACTATATTTTTAAGCACAATGTATATATAAATAAACATATCTGCCATCATACTTGTAGTTTTCCAGAGATTTGTTGAGATTTTCCAGCTGAACCGAAGGAGAAGTGCTGATCAGTTTGCTGTAAAGTCGGGCGACTCTGAAATGGGCTACCAGAGCTGGTCTGAGCACCTCCTCTTCCAGGTGTTCGGGAGGCTTTCCCTGTGGAGAGCACAAAGAGTCCAGGAACATCTGGAAGTACCTGGAGAGGAGAAGATAAGTTATTTAAGTTACTGACAGAAACACACACTGCTACTTCAAATTAAAACCAGACATGTACTTTGCAGAGGCGGAGCAGAGCTGGTTGAATTTCTTGATGGTGTGACTGTCTAAAGACTGTAGATCTGCTTGTCTGTTGGCCAGAGTCAGCTTCTCGTCCATCATTTCATTATAGGTCTCAGCCAATTCGAACATCAGCTGTCTGCGGATCAGTAGGTAGTACTGAGAATTCAAGTCTAAAAACAACAAAAACGTAAATCAGAGTAGAAGACATTTCATTAAAGGAAACAAAACCATGACAAATATTCAAAAAGGTGACTAAAATTTCTTCAAAAGGGAGACCAAAGCAGAAAACTTCAATTGTACCATTACAGATGGGTTCCAACATGTCAACCCGTCTTTTGTGCATTCTGCATCGACGCTCAAGATCTTCTTCAAAGAAAGCCAGGACCTTAAACAGAGCGCTGTGATCCTGCAGGATCTCAATGTGGTCCGTCACATACCCATCCATCTGATAGTACTCTTTAGCCTTGGGAACGGAAAAATGGATTGAGATGACTTCAGAATGACCACTAACAGATTTCACACTGTTCCACATGGGAGGTCATTTAGAGCTGTGTGATATATGGAAGGCTTTCAGGAAGAGGGGATGGCTCCACAGAGTGCACTTTAAGCACTGACATACAGAACAACAATGTTGTGATGAAACCATTTTAAAAAAGGATGTGATGTAACTTAGTGGTACTGTCTTAAGATGTTTTTCTGTATAGTACTCAGCTTCTGTTTTTTTCTGATTTTGTAATGGCTGATCTAATCAAAACTTTTCATTTTATGTTATAGTTTTGTTATCAAACTAAAATATAACTATTTAGATTAAAAACCTTTGGGCTTGTTGTAGAAATGCATTTATGTTCTGAGCCTCAGAAGTAGGTATGCATGATATATCGGCATTAACATCGTATTGGCCGATATTGGTAATTGGTAATAGAATTTCGTATCAGTCCGATATGTAAATCTGGGCTAATATTAATGTCTGATATTGATTTCCCACTTTTTAGTTTTGTGTTTCTGTTTTGAGAAAGGAGATGGTTCGTCATTGTAATGAAAATAATATTTTTTGGTTTATGCCAGTAATTCATGACATACTTTAATGACCTAGGTTTTCATGACACTCTGTTTATCATTAGATAGAATGATTTTAGCCAGAACAAGACCTGCTAACAACAATCACTCTTAGATATTACTTGTAACATGTCAGATAGCAGAGAGATAAAATAATGCATAAATGAGTGTATTTGAGACTGCCTCGTTACACACATTCTATGTACCACTGCCCTGTGTGACATGATGTGTGTCTTGCATATGCAATAAATCCTGACGACCATTCCACAGAGTACTTTTTATTCTTGGACCACGTATTTCTGTCTTAGGTATATAATATTTCCACAACAATTTGGCGTCAACAAACAGGATCCACTAGGAGAAAGACAGACCAAGCTAAGACCTCATTGCAGTTGGACTGATGAGTGAGCAAGGACTGCTCAGGACTGTGACTCCAGCTGGATCAAAAGAACCTTTTTAACAACAGGAATACGCTGGTGACCACCAACCTGATTGAATTATGCTGGGAAAAACACATTTTTGTTTTCACTGCCATTGAACAAGCAGCAACTGAACAAAAGAACTGTGATAACAATTCAACAACTGACTGAAAGCTGAAGGACACTTTCAAAAAGCCTCCCTTTTCTTGAGATGGCATCAGCTAAATTCTCCAGAAAATAGTAGTGTTGGAAATGAAGATTTGTTGTCTTGAGAAATGCTTTGAATGGGAATAATGAGACAACACTGCTGCAAAACTGTTAAAAGCCTGTTTTAAACGAATAGAAAGAGACTGAACTGAGAAATCTTCCCTGGAACTCTCTTGTCACAAGTCCAAAGAATCTCTCAGGGAGAATTCAGCTCTTAGATGAAAACGAATGGCCAGAATCGCAGAGAAATTATTTTTCTCCACCAGTAAAGAGAAGAAGGCAGCAACAGGCTGGAATTAAAACAACTGATAACGGCTAGAAAAATTAAGACAGAGCAGTCTTTCTTCAAACCAAATTCACACCACTGGAAGAAACTGAGTCTGAACAAAGTTCATCTTCTGATCTCAGAGGGACCTGAAACCAGGTTCAGCTCGAGGCCAAAGCAAATCCAAAGAGAGACTTCCAGGAATCAAGAAATGCTGATTATCACAGATAAAATTGTTAATGAGATCAGAGGCTTTTGGAACAAGAAAAAAGTAAAAGTTCTGAGTTTTGCTGATAAAGTGTCTGAACTCGCAGAGAAGATTCTGGAAATCACAGCTGAGTTTCCAGCTCTGAAGACACTCATCATTTATACAGGAAGTGGATGAAGTTATGAATCGACAGTCAAAAATTCTGAAGAGAATTTCATACAGTTGCTGAATGCAATTCAGAATCTCAACATGGATGTGTTCATCAGTGGATGGATTCCTACAGCCAAAGGTGGCGCTGAGATATTTAGTAGACTGTTTGCACTTAATGGCTTTTTGGAAAAGTTCTGTGCTGACCACTCTGTGAGATATGTGGATAACTTTGATCTCTTTTGGGAGAGACAACATCTGTTCAAGTCTGATGAACTGACTCTGAATCGATCTGGAGCTGAGCTGCTAGCTTCCAACATTAAGTATTTCCTGAACCAAGTTCCGGCTGGAAACAAACAACGGGAGAGGGATCAGCTGATGTCTGAGCCTGAAGGACAACTGGATTTATCAGCCTCACAAACAGAAGAACTGGGAAAGGAGTTTCCTCATCCTACAGGAGAATGACCAGATCCCACTTTCTCTCCACCAGAGGACCCCAAACCTTCTTCCTCTGAGACCCCAACAGGACAACAAGTGGAGTGCCCCCTCCTGGATTTTACTGACAACATAAAAAAACTTGGAGAGATTAGAATCCAACTCACACTGCACCCAAATCCACTTGACCCTCATCATCTTCCAGCCCCTGGCACTAAACCAGCCTCTACCAAAATTCACAGAGCCCCACCGCCCCCTCTGACTCTTCCACATATCAAAACAGACAAGTCTGTTTGTGTTCAAGATGTTCCAGAGACTTTTGTGTGATAATTAAGTTTTGGGGTTAGTAATTTTATTGCTGTGGGTGGAATAAAAATTAAATTACTGGGGTTGGGATTTTAGAAAAATATAAATAGTTTTGTGTTGACAATTATTCTAAACACATTAAAGGGTTATTTTTGTTTTAGTGATCATTTTATGATCAGATGGGGGAGGTGTAATGGAAATAATACTTTTTGTTTTATGCCAGTAATTCATTACATACTTTAATGACCTAGGTTTTCATGACACTCTGTTTATCATTAGATAGAATGATTATAGTCAGAACAAGATCTGCTAACAAAAATCACTCTTAGACATTACTTGTAACATGTCAGATAGAGAGAGAAAATAATGCATAAATGAGTATTTAAGACTGCCTCATTAAACACATTTTATGTAACATGACCCTGTGTGACATGATGCGTGTCTTGCATATGCAATAAATCCTGACGACAATTCCACAAAGTACTTTTTAATTCATGGACAACATATTTCTGTCTTGGATAAATAACATTTCCACAACAATCATGATAGTAATAGTGAAGCTGTGCAGCCATGTCAGCGGTCCGGTCGTTTATTTTCGGTATCCAAAAAGACCAAGTGTCTTTGTGCGTATATGTATAATATAATTTGTGTGTTTGTGTAATATTGGTAAATATCGGTTATCAGCCATAACAGCAATAATCAGCTGAAATTTACTTATCGGTGCATCCCTACTCTGAAGCCCAAGTATAATTTCATAAATATAAGATAATTGTAAACAGTTTTCATCTACTGAGTTACATACAGGTAATGGATTACAACGAAGTAAAGTTTTCATTGCTGCTGAGTAGTTTGTCTTCTTCTATACAAATGCGATGAAGTACTTTACAGATTAGCCAACAAACAGTTTGAACAAATAGAAATGAAACATTGTGCCCACCTGTGCTACATAATTCTGTCCCACCAAAAAAACACTTCTGGCTTCAGTGAAGTCCAAAGGGAGTAAACACAACACCTGTAAAAGAGAAAAAAGAAAAAAATCTGTTGTTAAGTACATTTCACAAGGATTCAATGGGACAACAGCTCCCTCTGGTGGAAGATTGATTATAGTCATAAATACACAAATCTGTAACCAAATATATTCACCCTAAACATTTTTATGTTTATTTTACATATATTTTATGCCTAACAATAATAATAATAATAATAATTATAATGATGATAATAATAATAATAATAATAATAATAATAATAATAATAATAATAATAATAATAATAATAATAATAATAATAATAGATTATTATTATTATTATTATCAGAAGTTTAAAGTATTCCCATTCAATGCTCAAGTATAAATATTAGGGCTTTAAAATACTTCTATCAAAGATAAGGTATCAACTAAAGCTTTTTACTCAAAAGTAAAGAAACTACTGGTTTTAAAACTGTTCAGTATTAATGTAAAAGTAATGTAAACATAAAAAACCCAATAAGGACAAAATATTAGACAGCCTTTTCTTCCAGCTGTCTGCAGCAAAAAAAGGTAAACGTTAGACGTTATCTTCAACTCTCAGATGTGAGTGACTCTGCACAAACTGCTCACTGATCATTGCAAGTCTGGTAAGTCTTTTGTTCATTCATGATCAAAATAGGCCAACATACAGACCTTTTCTTCCACACTTGCGATAGAATCAAAAGTGTCTTCAGAACCAAACAGCAGAGCGCTCTTCCTCCCCTTCTCTTCCTCCTCCTCCTCCTGTCTTCTTGCTCTCCTCAGCTCATCTTGACGATCAGTATCCAGCTCACCAATGTTGTCCTGAACGCGCACACACAAGATACTTAGTAACTATTATTTTAACATTGAAAAAAAAATGTATTTTCCAATAAGCCTGTGGAGAAAAACCTGTATACGTGCAGTACCTCCAGCAGTTTCTTAGCATCCTGCAGGATATTTAGACAGTATTTAATCCAACATCTTGCAATCTCTGCTCTCTTCTGCCGGAGCTGCTCCCTGCGCTCATTCTCTGTTTCACCTGGGTCAGATGGAAAAAGATGTTATGTGCTAGAAGATAAAGAAGGAATGAAAAAAATATTTAGGTAAAGAGAATGGAACATCACAGCAAAACAACAAAAATACCTTGAACTGTTTCAGTTTGTTTTACCCTGTCAGATTGATTGACTATAACAGAGTTTTAGGGTGAGACCAAAAATAATATTTTTGAATTATCAGAATAAAGTTGTAATAATAGGAGAATATTTAGATAAAGATAATAATAATAATATAATATTATGAGAACATCTACATGGAAAAGCAGTCTTGCCACTGTGTTAAAATAAGGAATGTTGAGCATCTTATGAAGTTATACTTCTATCGATTTTATTCTCATTTCTAACACATCAGCTGCTGTTTGGCCAAGCTTTTCATGTCAGATCTTGATAACTCTATTGAAGTTTTTTCCCTAATACTATACAACTTTCATATGGTAATTTTTATCTTTGTTCTGCCAATATCATGACTAAATTCTCATAATATTAAGACTTTATTTGTACAGGCATAATCAACTGACTTTTAGAAATTCTAATTTGTGTGTTTAGATGACAAACTAAGCCAGGAATGGTCATACTTAAACCTACTGGTAAAAAACAATTCAGAATTGTAAAGAAGCCCTGGCTGCGACATGAATTTTAATAAAGGGTTTTATGAGTAGGTACTTACTCTCCTGTGCTGCTGCTTCAGAGGGAACCTCTCCTGCCAAGTCTGAAATGACAGTAGCTGCTGCAAGGCAGTGTCTGCCTTCCATGAATCGGCCCTGAGAATAATAGAAATATGCAAATTTAATAATAATAATAATAATAATAATAATAATAATAATAATAATAATAATAATAATAATAGTCAAATCTGCTCTGGGGCAGACTGACAGAGGTGGCGCTGCCATAAACCAGTGCCATCGGACCCTCTGACCACCACAAGAACATTGAAAAATAAAGTACAGCAACAGAAAAAAGGCCATAATGCCAAAGTTGTTCATGCTCATATTAACTGAGTCACAAATAAAAAATATAGATAATCTTAAAGGTCTGAACTTCTAAATATTTTAGTTAAAATCAATACCTTTGTGATGTAATACTGAGACAGTGTAGCAGCATTCAGGGCCCACTCCATCGGGCTAAACTGGTTCAACTGTAACTGTCTTTGCAGGGTGCTGTGGCAGTAGGTGGCAGCACGCTCCTTCTCACCTGAAAAACAAAATCCTTTATTAGAAATACCATCAAATAGTGTTTTAAAACAATTCATCTTTATTGTTTGCACATAATCACATTCAAATTCAATACAAAGCTAAAATCAAATAAATTGTTGTTTTTACATATTTAACCCACACCAACCAATAACTCACCAAGGTTTTTATAAACTTGAGCGAGGTAGTACATGCTGTGGGTGTAAGCCAACTCAAACCTGTTGGCAGAGGAGATTTAATGAGAGACGTAATTAAAAACCAGGAACAAAGCAAAATAAAGTCAAATCAAATGGGTTCATGTGTGAGGATGCCTTGCATGTGGACATCAGAGTTTAGAAAGTACCTCTTGGTCCTTTCTTGGTGCGTCAGCAAGTTCTCCTCAGTACTAAAGTACTCTGTCATGTCAGTTGGTGGCTTTCCATCCTGGATAAGATACAGAAAACATAATCATTGGTGTGCGAAACATGCTTCCCTGTGATACTGATACATTGGGCCCCCGTCAGCAGCGCAAAGCAGGACAGGGAAAAGTCGCAACACAGTTAGAATACTGGTTGGAAGGTGGTTATTTAATTTAATTTATTGATATTTATGTCACCTGTGGGTCGTACAGTCACGAACTGTAGCAACCCACAGGAGACACAGCATTAACATTAACTGCAGCAGTTATTTCTTCCCATTCCTCGGCTTTAGCAGGTCTTTTCATTCCACGGATGACGCTGTAAAAAAATGACAGATTTTCTTTTCTGAATCTCTGAGAGCTGGACTTCAATCTCTGAACTCGAGAAGTTCTTTTTAATTTTCGCTGCCATTTTCATGAATGGACACTTCCTGGTATGTAGGGCAGGAAGCGTTGCCTTATATGGTATTTTTGGGGTGGTAATTATGCTAATATCCTCTCCTCATGCATGAGCACCTGAATACGTTAAAGTTGCATTTATCATGTTTACGCTGCTCGTTTACACATTTTTCCTGAAGTTAGAAGCGTTTGCTGAATCTGCTGTGTACGAGCCCTTCCTACAAAAAAAAGTAGGACAAATTAAGGATAAGAATACGCACATGTTCTTGCATGAGTCCCATTCTCATTTAGCACCTCAGTCATTTTTTATTACCTGTCCCCACACAAAAACTCCAATCACATTATTATTTCTAACTAAGCCTGACCTGAGAATATAGTAAGCTAAAGATATATACATGATCAAAAGCAGTTTCCCCCTCCTAACCGCTAGTTTTTGTTAATGCACCAGCAGCCAGGAAAGTAGACTTACCTCTTTCATGTATCGTTTGTAGATAGATTCTGCTGTCTCCAGATAGCCTTGAGCCGTCTCAGTCTCATCCCGGCCAGCCCACAGGATTCCCAGCTGATTCTGAAAGAACAGAACACAAGCAGCTCACAGGGGTTCAAATTTATCGCCTTTGTCTTTTACACAGATTGATATTTAGTCTCATTACAAGTTAACATGTCTGCTGTTAATATCAAAGCTCGTTATTACCCTGACATGAATAAACAATGACACATTCTCCGCCGATACTCTGCATTTATCCAGCAGTTTGATAGAGTTCATCAGATGCTCCTGCCCGGCTGACAGCTCCTCTGTATCTACATGGTTGACGCCCAGGTAATACTCCACGGCCCCGAGTTTAGCTGCCCGCATCCCCGCCGGAGAGTCGCCGTGAAGTCCCCGGTCGAAAGCATCCTCCAGTTGACCGTCCATCGGCTGCTCCGTCGACCCGCCGCCCTCTCCGCCGGTGTCCTCCTCGCCTTCACCCGCTTCAAAACTCTTGAGTGAGCAGTAAATTTCTCGGAGAAGCTCCCGGGCTTTGTACTTGGAACGAAACGGGTCGTTTTCTGGATCTTTTCGAGATTCTACATCGGCGAGGTTTTGGGCGTTGGTGAATTTGTCACAGATGGCTCTCCACTCGTCGCTGTTCAGAGACGCCATGTTTGTTTTTTTTTTTTTTTCTCACGGACTTCTTCGTTTCTTAATGGAGGCTGAGGTTTGTCGAAATCAGTTCAAATGTTCGTTACTGCCACCTACTGGACTAAAGTGTAAGCAGTAAAAAGACATTACAAACAAAACTACAAAAAAATGCACTTTATTTTATATATTTATTCTTCGCTTTCTTACTGGCATAGACAATTGCATTACATTATAATTTCATTTATTGTTAAAAGTGCAGTTTATTTAGCATTTATTAGTCCTAAAAGGCTACTATCCGGCATGTTTTAGAGATCTCTCTGCTCTAACACAGCTGATTTAAATAATTGTGTTTCTGCATAACTTGAAAAGGTAATTCAATCAACTTCTGTGTTGGAACAGGGAACAAGTAAAATATGCAACATATTTACCTTCAAGCATCAGAATCGAACATCCCCAACTTACAGTCAAGATAAGTGTATTTTTTTAAATTGAAATATGTCCATTTTGATAAAATTTAAACAGTACTGTTGTATTTTAGCATTTAAAAAAGCTAATTTCCCAGACTGAAGTTTCAGAAACTGTTTGCAAATATCTGATTATCAATAGTCTTATGCACAAGGGAAAAATAAAAAATATTTGATACCAAGTTTGGTTGGTAAACAAAACATGAGATCTAAGCAAGTTCAAATTTTCATGTTAAAAAATGTTTTCCATTAAAATAAAATTTAAGTGAAAATCATAAGCATTTAGTTTCATACGGCAACATTTCCAAAACCTGTAAATGTCACTGCATCCCTATTAAAGAGCATAAAAGCAGTTGCTTTATTTAAATAAACAAAGTTTGCAGTAATGTTTCAAGAAAAACAAAACAATTAAAAAGGTTTTACAGTCCAGTTTATTTCAGCATTACGAAGATTATAAAAGGACTAGAAATTAATTTAAGTTTGACATAAGAGCACATTTCATATTTTTCTCAACACTGACACAAGCAGCTGTCCAGCGTTATTAGATAATAATCTGGATAGTCTTGAGCCAACCACAGCTTTAAATTTATTTGTGTATATATATATTTACATATATGTCAAAAGAGGCGTTTATTTTTTTAAAAATCAGTTTTAACTTTCATCACCCCTTACAGCAATTTAGATGCCAAAATGGAGCCTTATTCATGTATACACAATGTCTTGTTTTTAGGAACAGCAGATGTGCGTTTTCACACATCACATATTCACAAATGGTATTTTGTGCATAGAAACACCATTTTAACATGTCCCCTTATAAACACTGAAAATGTTTCCTAAAAATTTAAATGGTTTGTCTGTAATACCAATTTCACAGCAGGATAAAATAAAACCAAAAATCAGTGCTGATGACCTTTAATGATAAGATTCACAAAGAACGACTGAATCCTTTTACAAAGTGTAGAACAGCTGCTGACCTGTACACAAGGCATCTGTTGCTCTGGCCTGCACAATTTACATTTTGTCACATGAACAAATCTAAATAAAATCACAGCGATCGAGTTTAATTATTGAAGAAAAGTTAAAGATTTTTATCTTCTGTGTAACTATAGAGGCTAAAACGTGTTAACAGTGATCAATCATGGCACTGTCTTTAAAACAAATTCTATTAGGTGTAACAATTTTAGTGCGTGGTAATGTTTAGATGAATGAGCTCCACTGTTTAGATTTTGTAGATTATAGAAGGAGAATTCTGCAGTTGTCCATAAAACTTCCTTCCATCACTAAGATGACTTCTTCTCTAGACTGAAACAAAACAAAAAAACATACATTTTAAAGGTTAATTGCTTTTTTTACAATAAAAAAATGCATTAATACAGTGGTGTCGTGATTGATGTTGACTCAACATGAAATGTCCTGATTCGTCTCATTGCTACAGCTGAGCACTGCTAACAAACAATAACTGAGCTCTATGTGATATTTTGTGAACAGAAACAGCATTTTAACACATCCTTTTATAAACACTGAAAAGTACAACATATTTGAAAAACTACCAAAAGTAAAAGTAACAGTTTTACTCATTGATGAGTTGTGGTGAATTGAATTAAATTGACTTTTGAACATGGGTAATCAATTCAATTAAAAAATACTTTATTGATCCCAGAGGGAAATTAAATGCTGTAGTAACTCATTTGACTAAAGAGTTTTTGTAGATGGTGATAGTCAGAGTTACTTCCATTTTATGACAGGGAATTCCCATTGGAGGGGTGTTCCAATTTCAATTTATTACATGTAACTGGAAACTCTCACTTCCCAGATACAAGTCAGAAGTTTCCAGTACAACAGGGCTGTGGCAAAAGTAGTTGTCAAAAATGCAGACATCCTTTTGCAGGTTAAACAGTTTACATGAATTATGAAAGATGTAGTTTATCGTCAACGCTGGCTTTAAAGCATCATACACTTATTTTAAGACATTAATACATCTTTTAAGCTCTTTAGTTAAATGAGTTACAACAACACCTAATTTCCCTCTGGGATAAATAAAGTATTTTTGAATTTGAATTGAATTATAGGCCACATAAAAGGCCATGGCTGGCCACATCTGGCCCACAGGCCTTGAGTTTGACACATGGAATATAATTGTTTTGGTTAAAATAGGAATAAAAAACAGTCAACAACATTTCTACTTTCCCTCTAAACTAATAACTAAAAACTGTAAACCATATACAACTCTGAAGATGTGGGAATTATTTTCCCGTTCAGTATTTTGTTAAAACTGATTTTCTAGTGACATTAGAAATATAAAACAGAGCAACTCTCACTTGTATTTAATGAGTCGACTTCCCTGGATTAGTTGCGCTGATTCATTGGTAATATGGCAAGCGAACAGAAGCCAGTTACGTGGCTGAACCTTGTAAGCGAACCTCATGAAGAGCAGTGAGTAACAGCACAGAGCTGGGAGGAGGGAAAAAAGATACAAGAAAATGTTTGAGAGTACTGCTTTTCTTTGCTTTTTCTTTTGCACATACAGTTTACTTTGTGTAATAACAAACCTGCCACACAACCTTCTCAAGATCAAAATTAATTGTCTGTACAAAGTTTTTTTTTGTAAACAATGTGATGTTATGTATTAAACAAAAGAGATTACAGGTCTTTCCCTAAAGCTGGACTCATTTCAGTCTGTTCAAAATGTAAGTCTCTTAGGTGAGCAATTCTATGTGCATCTGATTTGACCTGTTTGTGTGTTTATTTGCCTTACCAAAGGTCATTCTGCCACTGATAATTTCAGGGCTCTTCTTCATATCCGAGATGGCAGCAATGGGAAGACCCCAGTTTGCTACTGGACCCCAGAAATGCTGCAAAAGCAGGACAGAAGTATAAGTTTCATAGTACAATATCACAAAATATTATGTAGTGATTCACACATTTAAACATGATAGAAAAAACTGAAATAATGTAAATATTTGTTAGAATTACAGTTCTGTTAACGAATACCACTACTTGTTAAAAACTAATTACAAAACAGAATAGAAGATAGGAAAGAATTAGGACGTACCGTGCTGTTTCATATTTATATTTTCATGTTTGGTACCACAAAGAAGAAAAAAGAAAACAGTTAAGGATTGCAAAATCCAGCAAGCTCGCAGCAAATACAAATAACAGGAGAAAATGCGTCAAGAGGAAATTCATCAATAACAAAAATAAATTAAACAAAATAACTTGCTGTAATCAAGGGGTTACACATAAGGGGGTTACACATAAAGTAGAATTTTAGTTGTAATACACGATAAGTTGGGGAACTTATAATTTTCAAACCACTGTGAAACTTTATTAACAAAACATTTCATAATAAAACATGCAACATGTTGGAGAGACCTGCCCTCATAGTGCGCATCAAAGACAAAGACCACTTCTTGCATCACAAATGTCCTACTTTCCCCTTTACTCCAGATTTTAGGTACGTACGTAGCTGGTCATCACAGGAACAACAAGTACACATTAACAAATCAGTTGACAACGTGCTAAGACAGAAGTTTTCTATCTTACAAATTAATATGAAGTCAGATTTGATACTGCACCATCAAGTTCACCATTGTTAGATTTTAGCTTTTATCCCAACTACAGCCTATGACGCGCGTTAAGGGAGCTAATTGTTTTTAAATATATTTAAGATAACAGAAAATATCTTTAATGAACAAAACTGAAGAATTTCTCGACATACTCCCTGTTCTTACTTTTTCTAAACAAACCAGTTCAACAAGGTACAGCGAGTACAATTGGCGTCCTTGAAAACGTGCAGACATTAGCCACATATTTCAAAAAACGCCACCAAACGCAAACACAAAAGTGTGAAAAATGTAATGTGATTGAAGTAGGATGAAGACAAAAACAGAACAGAACATTTAAGCAGTAGAATCACGAGCGAACTAGTTCATTAGCATTCTGGTGGTAGTTTTCATACGTACCTCATCAAATAATCCCTGAAGTCTTTGCTCCTAAGGTGGTCAATAGCTTTACGTGCAAGTGTTCCTGCCATATTTTCTGACAGTTATGCTAATATTCGTTTTAGAGGAGAAGAAAACGTAAATGGTTAAAGGGCAAAAATGACTATAAGTGTATGCCGTGAGCTCAGAGGACGACTGGTCAAATAGCAAACATCAGCGCTTTACGATACTGTCGCAAGTTCTTCTTTTGTTTGTTTTTAAAGTCAACTGGCTCATTGGACTTGCACTACTGCCCTCGTCTGGACGGGTTAGTTATATGAAAATAAGTAAATAAGCTATTCATCCCAAAGCTCGTGAACGCGTATTCGCGCGTGACTGCTTTTCGCGTTCTTTTCCATCCGCGTGCCCGTGGGTTAGCCTGTGTGTCCACGCCGAGGGTTTCCATCAGTTTAAGTAATGCCGTCAAAAATCATCTTTGAAAGAGAGGATCAAATCATGGATGAAGATGTGGACACTGTCACAGAGGCTACAACCCTAAAGGTCAGTGTTGTCAGTCGGGCCGATCCGAACGGGCCACAGACACGAGTTAAAGTTCTGAGGCGCTATCGCGGCTCCTCCATGTTTGACAACATGTGGCTGCCTGGGCTAACCCGACAGAAACTACATGTGCAGCGCTAGCCAAACTGTCTTAAAAACAATCACGTCGATGTGAAACTAAAAGCAAGATAAACATTTACAACTAAATTAGGGTTTACAACTGTTGGTTTCCTATAGCTTAGAGCAGTAATTTATGTCTTATTTAGTGTTAGCACACGTTTTGCTGTTAGCTTGTTAGCCTAGCTGACGTAGATGATCATATGGTCTGGCTTTCAGCTGATTCAAAAAACATGGAACCTGAAGATACAGTTTACATTTGCGTATATCTGTTTTAAAAGTAAATTGTGTCCATAAATAACATAATTATATAAAACAGCCCGTCTTGTACAATAGATGACAATTAAAAAAATATATACGTTCTTGCGATAAAGACAACACATGGTAAAGATTGTAATCGCAGGTAATTTTGTTTATTTTAGATTTTGCGTTAGTAGTTGCATTTGTTCATACAATTACAAATTAAGAAAGAAAATATGGAGGCTGTCGAGTATTATTATCCTTTTTTTTAGGATAATAAAAAACATCTGATATTCTGTTAGATAACATGTTTAGTTAATGTTTGTGTAAATATATCACCCCACCCACTTCAAGATAAAGAACAAGACCAAGGAGGGCAAGAAAAAGAAACAGCAGCAGGAGTTTGAAGAGCAGGAGGATGCTGGCTGTGACCCTCCTGCACCAAAAAAGAAAAAGAAAAAAGTCAAGCTGGCAGCGGACCAAGTCAATGGCCACATAGATGAGACCACTGACATTAATGGGAACTGCAATGGTGTAGAGTCACCAACGCAGAAAACCAAGAAGATAAAAGAAGCGAAAAATGTAAGTGTCTTTTTCATCTGAATTATTAGGTTTGATAAAAAAAAGCCTGTAGAGTTGGTTATGTTTTATACATTTTCTACACTAACACTGTGATGATTGTGATTTTGCTTGAATTAGTGTTAAAAGCAAAGTTGTAGCCATATTAAAACTTAATGAATATACTGTCTCTGTTTTGAGCACGTTTCTAATGCCTCTTAGTGTAACATATTAATTAATTTTTTGGGGGCTCTAGAAAACCAAGAAACAAAAGAAGGCAGACACCGAGACAACAACCAATGGACATTCCATCCCGAACACACCAGTTCAAACCCCAATCCAGACACCATCCCAGTCCAGTGATGACTCAGCCAGTGACAGTGAGCGGGAAAATGTAAGACAAGATAATATAAAGTAGACAAAATGGAATGTTTATGTAAATGAGATTTATTGTAATTTTTGAATGAATGAATGATTGCGACAAAGGTTTATATCTGTTCTGTTGATGAGAAGAGACCTGGGTGCAAGCAGAATTTAATAAAACAAAGAAAAGTATTGATTACATTTGTTTGTTATTTAGGAGCTGACACCTGAGCAGAGAGAAGGGGCATTCTCCAACTTCAGAATCTCTCAAGTTACTATTGACAAGCTGAAAGGTAAACATCACATTTACTGAATATCCTAATTTTTTCAGGTTTTAGAACTAGTGTTTTGAATAAATATAAACACTTGACACATAAACTGCCTTTAAATGTGTAATGTTAATATTTTTGAACTCTCAAGAAAGCCTCTGATATGAATGCTGTGAATAAACAAGTAAAAGTTAAATTCAGTTTATTTATTTATTTATTTATTTATTTAGTGCCAAGTCAGAACATACGTCGTCTCAGGGCACTGTACATGAAAAAACAATCTACACTAACACTGTGATGATCAGCAGATTGTGTTGAATCACTTCATCACAGTTTCACATCCTGAGCAACAAACTTAAACAGAAGTTTATATTGCCCCTCTTTATATTTATGCTAATTGGACACAACCTTCTCATGTTTTTTGCAATTATTTCCAATTTTGATAAATGTATTTTTTTTAGCTAGCGTAAGAATTGCACTGCATTGACCATCAAATAAAAAAAGCACACCTGAGTTGATTTTATATCTTTTATTAAAAGGAACTATCTGTCTTTGCACCTACATTTTGTTATTGTATGAAAAAAACATTTCAAATCAGGAGACTCAATATGTCTTGGAAGTGTCCTTCACAGTACTACACAAGTCTTAGGGGTTCTTTAGGGTTTACTAGAGAACTCATTTTGTCACCTTTCTGTCTCCCCTTCAGCTCGTGGAGTCACCTACTTGTTTGACATTCAGGTAAAGTCGTTTAATCCTGTATATGACGGAGAGGATGTAATTGCACAAGCCCGCACAGGAACAGGAAAAACTTTCTCCTTCGCTATACCTTTGGTGGAAAAGCTCCAGAAGGATTCAGGGGTGAGGAGCAGAGGCCGGCCTCCTAAGGTACCAACCCATTACTCTAAGATGGCACCACTCAGGGTCTCACAGTTGGGTTTGTCGGTGGTTTTAAGGTGCTTTCTTTTTTTTGTTTTTCTTTCTCTGTAGGTGCTGGTGCTGACTCCTACCAGAGAGTTAGCTATCCAGGTCGCAAAGGACTTTAAAGACATCATCAAGAGACTGACCATATGCTGTTTTTATGGAGGCAGCTCATACAAACCTCAAAGTGAGTTTTACACAAAAAATCCTTGGAAACGTTTCAGTTAAGTTATTTTATAGTACCAGTAGCTGCTCACTGATCCAGCACAACAGGGTTTTAAAATAGTGTGTCACCAAGAACTGAGTATTTCTTCCTTTTAATAATTGTTTTTTTTCTATTTCTCTTTAGTTGATTCCATACGTAGTGGAATTGATATTTTGGTTGGAACTCCTGGTCGGATTAAAGATCACCTCCAGAACAATAAACTCAACCTTTCTGAATTAAATCACGTCGTTCTGGATGAAGTAGACCAAATGTTGGACATGGGATTTGCAGAACAAGTTGAAGAGATTTTGAGTTCATCATACAAGAAAGGTAAATAACATCAACAAATATTGCAGTGAGAGTAGAGCTTATACATCTATGTATACATTATTTTTATCTGGCAATCACACACAATTATAAGTAGACTAAATGGTTTGTTTTTTGGTTATTTGTTTGAAATGATTAAGGTCGGCTTGTGTCTCTCCTTTTTAGACGGCACCTCTAACCCACAGACTCTTCTGTTTTCGGCCACCTGCCCCCCCTGGGTGTATGAAGTGGCCAAGAAATACATGAGACCTGGGTGCAAGCATATTGACTTGATTGGCAAGAAAACACAAAAAGCTGCAACAACTGTTGAAGTAAGTTGAAGAAATGGAAGAACAGGGTATGGAGGAGGGTGCAGCTCAGAAATGTTACACACTGTTAAATACAGTAAGACCACTAAAGATTTAGCCATACAATGGACTGTTTCACATCATTCATACAAGTATTATTTGAATGTAGTATAAAAATCTGACTTTTGTTTAACAAAAAAGGTATGTTTTGGTTTGTTCACTTTGTTTTTCATTCTTTTCTTCTGTAGCATCTGGCCATAGCGTGTCATTGGTCCCAGCGTGCAGCAGTGATTGGAGATGTGATCCAGGTTTACAGCGGCAGCCACGGCAGGACCATCGTCTTCTGTGAGACAAAAAAAGAGGCCACTGAACTTTCCTTGAATGAATCTATTAAACAGGTATAAACATACCTTCACAATACATATAACAGCACAGTACAATGCCACAAGTAAATAAGTAGCCAGTTCACATCATGTTTAATCTTCAGTTTGTAAAGCGATGAACATGTATGACTCGTGTTGGCTGAAGTCAAAGTGAGCATCCCAGACCAATAACAATGTATTTATTTTTTTAACGTGCACTCTTGTAAACAAATAAGCTTGTTCATAGCCAGGCAATTATCACCATATTTCTAGAGAGTTTGGGAATAATAACTACTTCCTATCAAAAAATTCCTTTTTAGAATGCCCAGTGTCTCCATGGAGATATTCCACAGAAACAGAGGGAGGTGACACTGAAAGGCTTCAGGAATGGAGCCTTTGAAGTTCTGGTTGCCACAAATGTTGCAGCTCGTGGATTAGACATCCCAGAAGTAGACCTGGTGGTCCAGTGTTCTCCTCCTAAGGTAATTTTACTATTTAAGGATTATTTTGGCAGCTATGGGTCGAGTTATTCATTTGCTAATTTGCTTTAGATTAATACTGTAAATATTATTTTGATATTTAAGAAATGCATTCATTTCATACAATTACATTTGCATTTCTACAGTTAGTAGAAAGTAATGAAAATAAAAAATTCTAATGTATAACATATGGATGCAAGCTTAATCTCCAGTGTTTAGAATGTGAAACTTAAGCCTGTTGACATGTTTTCTGTCCGGTTGTTGTCAGGATGTAGAATCATACATCCATCGTTCAGGGCGAACAGGCCGCGCAGGCCGGACCGGTGTCTGCATCTGCTTCTATCAAAGAAAAGAAGAGGACCTGCTGCGTTATGTAGAGCACAAAGCAGTAGGTGTTTTTCTAAATACCGACACTTGGTAAATGTTAAACAGAAAAGAGAAAATAAATTGTAGTTTGTGTTTCTGTGTCAGAGGGGAGTTTTCAATCACATTTAAAGGCTCTGGAAAAGGCACTGAAACGAATGATAATTTGCTGTACCAGGCAGTCACATTCATCTTGGGGGAAAAAAAACGTGTTTACACGAACCCCTAATATTTAGATTTCATTTTATCAGAATGAAAATGGTGGATTTAAACCCAGCTCTCAAATTTGTAGTTCAAATCTTTTCTTGGTACATTTGCATTTTTAGCTTTGATATTCAATAACTGAATTAACGAAGGTTAGTTTTCCTCCAACCTGTTTTTATTATGGACCTGATGCTAATAAGTCCTGTGTTTTGGCTGGGTGGTTATTATGAGCTAGTGAGTTTTAAATCTCCAAGTATGCTCATAATCTGTAAAGGGCAGCAGCAGAAACGTAAAATTTGTTTTGCTGGGCTTCATCTAGCTTCATATTTATTTTGTCCATTTGTTACAGTTAAGCAAGTAAAAGTACTTTTATCTTTTTGTTGTGTTTTCTGCAGATAAGTGAGCATAACTTGCATTGTAGTAAAAGTAAATTTGATTTTGGTATTTTTTCCAGGGCATCACATTCAGGCGAGTGGGTGTTCCAACTGCAAATGACATCATCAAGTCATCGAGCAAAGATGCAGTCAAGTAAGAAACTTGTTAAACATGTTTTCTTTCTTTCTGTTTTGTACTCCTTCAACTTTTAATGCATGCTTTTTTTCATAATGAGGTTTGTTATTCTTTCTAAAGCCTGAAACATACTCGTTCCAACACCGACCGGTCGACGCTCGGTCACGTGGTTGTTCGGCGTTCGATTTCGCACACACCTTTCATCGCCACGGAGACACACTGCCGAGCAACTGGGGAACCCCTCCCGCTGCAGCATACATCACTGCATGGACCGCTAGAGTCGACAATGCAGAAAAAAAAGTCTGAGACCCGTCACCCGTCGTTATTTATCCACAGTCTGTCTTGGTTAATCTCCACAGGTTTTATCTATTTGATTCCTCGGTGCAAAACGTCTGTTTCATGAGTTTTTCACGGTTTAACCCTCTTTATAAATGTCTGCTTCCTGGAACAACATTCAGCACTGGAAGCGAGTTGTTTTTTTTTTTTTTAACTGAGTGGTTGAAGTAAGGTTAAATGCAGCGTCCGAGTGCTTTCAGCACAAACAAACACGCCCATGAACTTCAGACCAATCACACATTCCCGTCATAGCGGGAGGGGGGTAAAAAGTTCTGCCGGCGGGTTGTGCCAAACGGGGTGGCCGAGTCGACACTGAGAACACAAGTGACGTAATTTTCGTCATGAAACTACGCCAACTCGTGTCGGCAGTGTGGAGGGAGTATGTTTCAGGCTTTTGTCACCATATATATTAGTCAGTGACAGACATTTCTTTAACTGTTTTTTTCCCCACTTTTTTATTTGTTACTGCATCCAGGTTCCTAGACTCTGTTCCTGTCACAGCTATTGACTATTTCAGACAATCAGCTGAGAAGCTGATTGAAGAGAGAGGAGCAGTAGATGCACTAGCTGCTGCTCTGGCCCATATTTCTGGAGCCACGAGTCTGGAGATGAGATCACTGCTCAGTTCTGATGCTGTAAGCTTCATATGCAACACAAACACACAGCAATAACTGTAGTAAAGACTGGTAACCCTTTTTATTATCTAAAGCAGCTTATTGTTGCACTTATACAATAGAAATGCAATGATGTTGAGCAGTATTTGTTTTATAGATTTGTAAAAATGCATTTTACTCAAGTTTTCAGATGGTTTTTTTATTTATTTTTTAGAATCAAGCCTTTTTGTCTCTATTTAACCCTTCAAATGAACATTTGGACTTTTTTCTAAAACATTTAAACTCAATCAAATTAAGCAAGAACATTTTTTTTTTAAATAAATTTGAACATTTTCTACTAGGTTCATGAGAGACTTTTTGAAAACTGAAGCAAAATCATATCACAACATTGCTCCGACAGCCATGTACACACAGCACCATGACTGCAGGACTTTGTCCCACATCTCTATTACAATGATGCTCCCATCAAGCAGAGCAAATTAGGACTTCATTAAAAAAGTGTTGGGCTCTTTATAGATGAACAGTGGCAGTTTGTACCAAACATTTGACTTGTTTTTGCAGGGTTACTCCACTATACAGCTGATGTGCTCTCAGGAAATGCATAATCTTGGTTATGCTTGGAGATCCATCAAAGAACAGCTTGGAGACGAGTTTGAAAACCAGATTCACAGGATGACCTTCCTGAAAGGCAGAAACGTAAGTACACACGATTGTGTACGACTATAGACCATGACCATATCTGAGGACAGTTTAGTTGCCTAAAAAAAGTTGCAGTGACCCATTTAAAATTAAACACAAAATCTAAATAAGCTATGATTTTTAAAATTAAAAAAACAAAAATCTATTAAGTGTACAATTTACAAGTATACTATATACTTTATCTGCATTAAGTATAGAATCATTTGAGAAAAGTGATGTAAGGTTTTTCTTCTTGTTTGACATCTTTTCTTCTGACAGAATTAAACATTTTATTCTTGTTTGTTTTAGGGAGTTTGTTTTGATGTTCCAGTTGATAAAGTCAAAGAGATCCAGGTGAGAACAGGACCTATCCTCTTTCATACTTTCAAGAATAAACAATTAAATGAAAATAATGCAAAAAAGGATTAAGACGGTTTTTAAATAGAATTTGGAAGTGTTTTTGTAGTTCTTCTAAAATTCTTCTTTCTTTTCCTACTCCTTCCACAGGAGAAGTGGCAAGACGGTCGCCGCTGGCAACTAACTATAGCCACAGAGCTCCCAGAGCTGGAGGAGAAGCAGCTCAGTAACCGTGGCGACAGAGGCTTTGGCGGTGGCAACAGAGGGGGGTCCAGAGGCGGCAGGGGCAGGAGTTTTGGAGGAAATGGTTTCCGTAGCAATGGGCACCGAGGTGGTGGAGGTAGAGGTGGATATGGAAACAACAGAGGAGGACAGAAACGGTCCTTCAGCCAAGCTTTTGATTACTGAAGCATCAGCCTGTGGACTGAACTCTCATTCAACGTCACCTGCCTTTGACCTGGAGCCTTTGAAATGACTCGTTCCTACTGTTCTACAGAACAAATCTGAATAAAACATTTTAATGCCAAATCATGAATATCTTTACGTCATAAATCTTTGTAAACCGACCTGTTACTAAAGCTAATGTTTGACAACATCAACAAATTAGAATTGGAATGTGTCGCCCTTGGGATTCTTTAGTTACCTTTTTTTTAAACTGGGTGTTTGGGGAACAGCAGCAGTAATCAAACTTGAGCGTTTGTTAATCAAGACACACACACACAACCTATTTAACAGGTAAAAATTACATTTATTACCTGATTCTAGTTTGTCGAGTTTGTTAGATCAACTCTGTGTGCATCTCCATCATATTAGGTGTTCTGTGCTTGTTTTGCACTAAAAGAGCAACGAATGACTTTTTCAAAGTGCTCACTGTCAGATTACTGCATGATCATCAGCTGAAACCTCTCCTCAAATATATATTGGATAATTGCTTTGCAATTGCCTCTATTTAATAACTGTTTTGCTTTCATTCGTTTGAATGAAATGACTCATTTATTAAAAAATACCCAACTCATGTTGTGTTTAATCTTTTCAGAGATGTAAAAGTGAGCAGTCTGACTGCAATCAGGACCCTGATGCATTTAAGACCCTGCTGGTCAGAGTGACTGAGATCTAAAATGAGGTTTTATAATTGATAGCGTTGTGTAAATTGAATTTTGCCAGACTGACGGAACAAAATGCTAATGAAAAACGTCTTTAATGCTACCAATTAAAATGAAAGAGATTTCTCTACGTGACACGATAAGTTAGAAATCTTTTTTTTTTGTCAAAAATATACTTAGTGCTAGAATTAAAATAGGCTTAAGGTTTATGCATCAGACCTTTTAATCTTAAGTGTGGTATTAGAAGGAACATGCAAAATCCATTTTTTTAGCCCTTAAATTTTGCTGTGTGCTTGAGTGCCGAAAATCAAAATTTCGTCTGAAGTGCCACATAGATATTTAATTGTTTGTGTGTGTGTTCAGTTTTCTGAACAATAACATCACATTATTTGCTGCAGAACTGCTAAAGAAG
Source organism: Cynodonichthys magdalenae (assembly GCA_031762555.1). Classification (NCBI taxonomy): domain Eukaryota; kingdom Metazoa; phylum Chordata; class Actinopteri; order Cyprinodontiformes; family Rivulidae; genus Cynodonichthys; species Cynodonichthys magdalenae. The sequence continues at coordinate 11,351,885 of JARVJO010000164.1, read as the reverse complement.
ATCATAAACTCCTGGGTTACCAATTTTCTGCAGGTTCGTCATCTTCATCCTCTGGCTCAGACTCTGGCTCTAACATGTAAGGCTGGATGAACAAGTATTTTGTTGACTTTCTGTAAATACATTTCTGTGTCTCTATGTATCTTGCTGTCAAATTACAAAAATGGCTTAAAGGGCTGCAGTGGGACGGTGTGAAGGGCCTTGTTTGCATTTAAAGAGACGGCGTCAAAACGAATCGCTCTCGCATGTGCCTCAGATCAGAGGTGAAAGAGGGGCTTGTGGAGCTACAGGAGTTCAGACCAAAACATTGCAGTTCCTACTTTATATAAACAGAAAGATTTAAATATGAAAAAGAAGGATTTCAAAGCAAGGTATGTACCCTTTAAAAAAAAGTCAGTTCCTTTATATGCAGACACTTTATTTCACCATATATAGTTCATTTTACAAATACAATGAAATTATTTTATTTTACAGAATTTCCAGTTTAGTTTAATAGAAATTTATCTCATTATGTAACGTGCATTGACATGATTAGCAGTCAAATATTACATCAATATAATGCAAAGTTAACTTGAAAGTACTCTAGAATATGAAATGCACAACAAAGAATGTAAATATTTAATGTACTGTCATTGATTCTGAGGAGTGTTTCAGCACATTAAGGTTTAACCCATCGTGAGTTTTAATGTTGCTCATATTAACAAACAAAAACAAATTACACGTATTTTCAGTAAAACTAATTCTGTTTTTACTTAAAAGTGGAATGCAGAATCTGCAACATTCTCTATCAGACTGTAAAATGACGCTTTCATCCATACAAACAAAATAAATACAAAACTTAAAACGCAAACACATTTAGATAAACTCATTTAAACTGCACTCTCACCACTGATGATGTGTTAAGACCTACTCCTACCTTCTCATTTTGCATCGCCAAACAAAGCTTATTAAATCTATAAAACCTGATTTCCCTTGTGCCATTTTGCCTTCGCAAATTGATTACAATTAAATCTCAGTGAGGCAAAACAATTGCTGCAGAATAGATGGAAAGTTTATTATTTCCTGTGTTGAAGTATGGCTTTATACACAAAAAAAAGATACATTTTAACCTGTGAGTGTAATGCTGAAAAATACAATTAGTGTGTGGTAAAGGCAGAAAGGAGTCAAGCTTTATTGGCAGAAAGTTGCTGGTTGTAAGAGAATATTTAATTTCTCATGTTGCAGCAGGTTACAAGTCCTCGGTGGTGATAGAAAGGGCGTATTGATTCTCCATGGTGAGCTCTTCCTGTTCGTTCTCCTGTTGTACAAAGATGTAGATTTAAAAGATCTCATGGGCCACATTTACAAGTACGTTGACATTTCCAATCAATTTGACTGCACAAGAGCGGCGCTTTGTTTAAATGTTTCTTCATAGTGTGTGTTGGATCTTTTATTGCAGTTAGCACAAATGAAATGATTCAAATCAATGGTGTTTCTGTGATATAAACAAGTTAAATACTGAATTGGGTATAAAACCTTATGAAAAGATTTATTGCTCATTGGAAACATATCTCTTTACAAAAAGTTTTATGTTTGTTGATTTTACTGAGACGTTAACATCTTAGTTGGCTCAGATTTTACTCCCTGAAGCAAACACAGTTATAGTTTAACCTCATCTCTTGATTATTAGCGTAGGTCGTGGAATGATCACAGCAGAATTTAATGTATACATTTTGGACAAAGCTTTATAAAGATTTTTTTGTACTTAGTGGAAGAACCAAAATTTATTTGCTGACAACAACTTTACTTTCTTGTTTTAAGTGTTTGTTCTACATTTTTTTATCCTTTAAAAGCTTAGTATTGAGTTGAAGGTTCTTTGTTTGCTGTGAAACCTTCACTCAGAGGCACACACTGTCAACTTATATGATCAAATACCACAGATGTTTTAGGCTGTGCAAATTAGTGTTTATTATAAAGCATTGATTTAAATTATCATTTTTTTACATTATTAAACTAATTACTTGTAGTCCTGGTATGAAGTTTGATTTATTGCTAAATCAACATGTTTAGCCATTTAGTTACTAAGTAAAAAGGTTTGGCTGCTTAAATGTAATGTGCTATTACATAAACTAAAAACTAAAGGATAATGTGCCATAACTAAACAACCAGAATAAAATGTTTAATTATTAGTTTAATTTGTTGTCATGCCTGAATTTTAGAAACTGTCATCTTATTGGTATTTTCAACAGTTTAGATATATTGGAGTCTTGAATTAATTTTTGCTTACAAACACATTTTAATAAATTACAGAACGTACACTGTACTGTCTGTGAACTTGGTCATAAACCAAACTAAATGTTGCTCATAAAGACAAACACTTTTGTGTTCCTTGCCTTATTCCTTGGATATCTGTGGTCTTTGGTATTGTTAGTTCTAATGGGTTTAAGTGGTACAAACAAAACCAGTTAGTTATTCTTGTGTGTGTTTGGCTGCTGTCACTTACATCATCTCTCTTTATGTAATCCTTTTCTGTTCCACGATAGGACACCACGTGGATCAGAGTGTAGACTCTGCAAACAGAGAGGCACAAAGTGTAAAAAGACAGGAATAAATGGAAATGATAGCAAAGAATAAAATCAGTCAGTGTTTAAATTAAATAAAAAGATAACTCTCCACAAAGATGGTAAATTTATTATTAACTCCATTTAGGTGGAGTAAAGCATTGAAAATCACATAACCAGTAGAATTTTTGCATATAAAATAAATCTGCACCAAGAAAGTTTTTTTTTAAAAGCAGTGAGTTGGTCAGAGTTTAGACAGTTACTGATAGATTTGTTTGTGTACCTGTGATACAACATGGCAATAAACTGGACAAGAAGAAGAACGGCAAAGGACAACAGGAACATCAAACTGAGGGGCTCCACCTTGTCAGAACATAGATTACAGCAATATTTCAGTTTAGTGGCAGTTATAGTTGTGAGCTGAAAGCAGAGCAGTTTTTTTGTTCCACGTCCCCACCTTTAGGTACTCTCCAGTCATATTTCCATCTGCAGTGTATTTGGGGATCTTAATGCTGATGATGTCATTTCCAATGGCCTGCAGGAAGAAAGTAGCTACCACCCACAACACATTGATGATAAAGTACAGGAAGACCGCCTGTGAAAATAAAACAACAGTATAGGCTTTCTTATGTACTAACACTAAATAAAAAAATATTTCAATACACATTTAATACTATTCTGATATTTGACCCCTTGCATGGGGATAACTAGCACCAAATTTACTTTTTAAGTTTCTGAAGTGAATCCATCCTTCATTTCAATATTTAAAATTCATGAAACTCAATAAACTGACAGCTCTGTGATGACAAAAGATGTGGACTGTGTTTACCTTGTTGCGAAGTGACTTCAGTTCTTTGCGGACTTGCTCCACGTGTTCTTTTGTTTCGCTGATAGGTGTCAGGTAACGTTCAATGAGCTTGTCCCAGAAGTCATGCTCACCCTGAGCATAGATATATGCAAACAGTTGTTTTTGGGATTTATTTTTGGGAAAATTAAGCTACTGGTATTTTAGTTTAGAAAATGGTTTCATTTTGTCTTTAGCTGAAGCGTAGAGTATATATTCCAATGTGTACTGTATAATAAAAAGCAATGTACATGTTTGAACAACTTACCTCATCTAGTCTTTGGATTTGTGGGGCAGCAAGGGTTTTTTCAATGGCGCTTTTAACTCTCTTTTCTAATTTTGGCAACCGATTGTTCTTAAGGATGCGACGTGCCTGAGGTGTAGACAAAGTCAGACAGAGACACAGTCATCTATTTCTTACTAGTTTGGGTTTACACAGCTGAAAGCATTAGAAATAAATGTTCGTAGTAAAATTTAAACAGAGGAAACAAATGATCTCAATTATTACAGTTAAATTGATCACAAATTCAAAGTCAGATTTTTCTGTTTTAACCAAATCAGTTATATTCACCTGCTTTGTCAGTTCATGTTGTAACATCTCTAGCCTAGGCTGATTCAAAACATCCTCGGGCCCCACGTCTCTGAGCTCTGTGTTAAGTGTGTCGGTTAACATCAGCACCAACTCCTCACACACATCATCATACATTTTGCTGCGGAGTGTGTATCTAAGAAAAATAGAACAACAAACAACTCTACTTACACAACTGCAACTCAAAGCTACAAATACACTGCCGTAAAAATACAATTTTTAAGTGCTCATGTAGAAGTACTTGTTACAAGCTTATATACAGGTGTACAGTTGAACAGACTATTTATACATGTGAAATCAAGATTTCAACAAATACAACCAAGACCCAAATCTTAAAATACCGTATTTGTGCTTGTAGATTTCTCTTCATGTTGGCATAGGTCAGCTTCTTCAAAAACTCCTGCCTCACAGGCTCCACCCACTCTGCAAACACAACAGTTACACCCATATGTTGTGCAGGTTGTACAATAATCATGCATAAATTATACTTTTCTTTATGATGGACCTTTAAAACATTCAAGCTCAGCTCACCACGGACAGGAAACTCTTCTTCCTCTAAATCACCAGGCAAAAAGTCATCATCATCCTCCTCATCTTCATCATCAGATAAATGTTGCAATGGGCTCTTTTTCCCAACAATACCACTGTTTACAACAACAAGCAAGTTCCTTTAGTTTAGGACTTGATCAGTTTTATAACCTCTTCAAATGTCTGGCTATGAATTTATTTCAAATGAAGAATTCTTGACAGTAGAAGAAACAAATGAAAACTGAATACCTGTCACTGTTTGCAGTGTCACTGTCACCATCCTCCTTGATTTTTTCAGCTGAATGGTTTTGAGGTTCTACAACTTTTTCTTTGGTTTTAGGATCACCTTTTGGTGCAGCCGGTAAAGATTTATCTTTGCTGGTGGGTAAAAGTGGAAGTGCTTGCTGTGTCATGGTTGTGATCTGCTGAAGCATGAGATTGTCGGTTTCCTGGGTTACCTGCAAATGCAAAATAATAATATGTCAAACCAGCCATTCTTTCAGTGAAACTTTTAGATTTGTTTTTGTAGTCATCTGTAAACAATACCTGAATCTTCATGTCCCAGCAGCAGAGTTTACAATCTCTGTTACACAAAATGTTTTGATGTTTCTTTTCTTCTCCTTCTCCCCTGATAAAAAGAGAGCAGAATGGGCAGTTAAAAATACTGAAAATAAAATAAAGACGTTAGGTGGTTATTGGGAATGTTGATTGGCTGAGAGACATGCCTTTACATGAGCAAGTAGAAAGCAAAAACACACTGATTTGATCAGATAGAATTCCACAACAAAACCCCTGATAACATTTTGTGCCTTTTACAATTTGAGAATTTATCAACAAAGAGCACATATTCTAAAGCTCTCCTTATAAATGTGCTAATTTTTGCTTTCAACTAACATTAATTGTTATTGCTGCAAATTATTTTATTGTGACAGTTGCAACAAGTGTTTGCAACACTCTGAACAATTAGCAATAAGTAAAAAGTAATGAGACACAAAATGTTATGAATTAAATAATCAATTTTAAAGAACAGACTAAAGTAGATTTGTTAATATTTAGTAAAGTGTTTGGTTAATATGAAAAGAAGTGATGATTTTGTTCAGCAGAATCAAGGCATTTTATTTGTCATGTTATTTTCTCAATGATTAAAATAACAAATTTTAGGATACCATGCATTTTTCAAGGTCATAATCAGCTCAGCATGCAGTGAATTAGATATATGATTTGATAATCAAAATTATATATTTGCAGTTAAAATCACAACTACTGCAAGAGCAGTTTAATAGCTGTGATCATTCCATTACTTGTTGGACTCCCTTGTGCCCCAAGACACATTGTTCATGTTAACCAGTGAGTAGATGGTAAGCAGGAGGTATCCACTGGGGATACAGATGAAGTACATCAAACCATAGATAATCAAGGCTGGAGGAAAACAAAACATGTAACATTAAATTCCATTTGGAACCGTAAAATGTCAGTACAGCACAGGTGAATAACCCTGATTGTTTTATCTGAAGGACTTTTATGCAGCTGTCTCCTTGATCCAAGTTAACTGAGAAAATGTTTGAGATTAGTGGGAAAATTCACATGAGGCAATAATATAAACTTACTCATTTCTTCTGGATGTAATACCGCTGTCACCATGTACATAATTGCCATGGACACCAAAAACAAGCCAGTGGGAGTCAAGAACGTCCCCTGTACCACCATGTCCCCTAAAGGTAGATTTGTTATGAATATGCATACATTCAGTAACATTGTAAAGAAGCTGCACTGAGTCGTACTCACCAATGATGGAAAAAAAGGATGCAGTCATGAGGAACGCGTAAAGAACACTCATGATGGCAGCAATCGTTATTTGGGTGTTAGATTTAGTTGTGAAACAGATGATGATGTAGAAAACAGGAGGAATGCATGCGATGATGATGGAAAGGGTGCCAGCCATTTGGAAGATAAACTGAAAAGCTCCTGGTTGAAAATAAGTTAAGAGAAAATGTAAGTGATGATGAGTAAATTTTTTTAAAATAAAGTATATTTTTTGACTGATGCAGCTTATACTCCATAGCGACTTATAGGCAAGAATTTTTTTTTTCTTTTTTTACTTTCTTAACTGGTTCCTGATCAACACTATCTAGTTATGATTAGGAAAACATTACAGTGTGTATCAAACCATCAAATAAATATCCAGCATATTTATTAATGCACCTATATAAAATAGTTTTCAATATCTTTACCAAAAAAGTAAAGTAATGGCACTAAAGGTCTCTTTGAATAAGCTTTCTGACAGTTAGATGGGCCTTATACATGACAGTCTGTGAGTCACAAGTTTATGAGAAAACTTTAAAGATTCTGAGTATCAAATGTAAAGAAAAATAAATATGGAAGATTATCTGTTGCTAAACCTGAGGATTTGATGTTAAGAGGAAATAATTACGGTAATAGGATTTCAGAGAACTGGAAAATTACAGGAAAGGACAACAAAATGATAAAACTTGCCTGCTATCATCAGAGTCACAGAGGCTGGTCCCAGGATAGAAGATCCAACAGTGAACATTTGATAGAAGATGTAAAGCCCGGAGATGGACTGGTTTCTCTTCACTGTTTCCTTACCACTGTATTCAGATGACAGAAAGAAGTGAATCAAGATAATAAAGCTTCAGCAGAGGAAGAACCAGTAGAACTGACTGTAAACCCTAAAAATTAGAAACTGATTTAAATTGATTCACAACATCTTTAATATGATTAAGAACAAAACACCAAACAATGTATTTATTCTCAAATATGATTGTTATAAATTAGAAACCTGTGCAAAAGGTCCAGAGTATTAGCCAGTGTAGAAGGTCCCCATCGCCTCCTCTGGTTATAAAACTCTTTGAACTCCTGTGGTGAGTTGGTGTATGCATCAGAAGCAGCATTGTACTCAACACGCCACCCCTGTTGTAGGAGCAGGGTACACAGCCATCGATCCTCGCCTGAAAAAGCATAAATGTCAACACTTATCTTTGGCACAGAGTGGTCAAAGACAGAAATAGGAATGCAAAAAAAAAAAAGACAGGTTACCTTGATCATACTGCACATACTGTGCTCCTTTTGTTGCAGTTGTTGTGTATCTCTTCAAAACATTGTCATCCATTAGGGCAGACCCCCGAAACAGACTGAAACATCCTGGACTGCACAACACAGACCCAAACACGTGTTCAGCTGTCTTCTGCAGCCAATGACCTACTGCATACTCAAACTTCTGGTACCACACCATGGGACCTGGGAGAGTTGGAATAATATAATAGGTATAATGAATTGTACAAATAAACACTACTTTGTAGTCTTTTTTTAGTTTGAGTTGCACATTTCTTTTTATTTCAGCCTGTGTTAGGTTAGATTTTACTAAAATGGCCAGTTAATTTATAATGCTCCATATTATTTTGACTTCAATAAAATGCTATTCAAAATTAAGGTAAGGTAGAAAAACAAAGGAAAATATGGGCCAAATTTGGGCCATTTTTCTTGCTTTTGCACTTTTACACTAGAGAGGAAACATTACAATAAAAAATAATTACTTTATTTTTATTTGTTTATTTTACCAGGTAATATCATCAGTTGAAATTATTGAAGTCTTATGATTTGGTAGGTTATAGTGTAAGTATAACTTATTTATAATGCTTGTAAAAATATATTACCTGTAAATATTCAGTTACATTTTGTTAAAAGAGAGAGTCAATATAATCTTAAAGGAATATACATTAAAAAAAACTCCATTTCAAATTTGTTTAAATGAACATTGTACTGCAATTCAAGGAACAAGTTTATGGAATCTTGATGGTGATATAAAAACTTTCAGAACAATTTATATATTTAAAAAGATGATAAAATCTAGTTTATTAAAAAAAATGCTACTAAGTAGTATGTATTGACATAAACTGTTGTTCAAATGATGGACCTGATGCTGTTTTTATTTCAAAGTCTGTAAAACTCTTGTATTATTATTATTATTTGAATTATTTGAATTTGTTTTAGAAAAAGGGGGCAGACTTTTACTTCCCTCTGCTTTCTTTCATTTCATTTGTAATTTGTGTTTTTATATTATGTATATTTTTTTCGTTTTTATTGAATAAATAAAATTAATAAACTATAACTTATAGACCTCCCTGGTTCAAAAACAAAAAATATTTTGCATTGCAGATGTTAGTAACCAGACTGCAGAAAACACAAGATACAACAGAGGTTGAAAACATGTCTGAGAGTATATGTGTTTATATATATATATATATATATATATATATATATATGTATATATATGTGTGTGTGTGTGTGTGTGTGTGTGTGTATTCTGGAGTACCAACATAAAGAATACAGAAGAGTGAGCCATTAAAAGTGACAGCTTACCCATACCAGTAGGATGGATCCTACCACATGCTGCTCCTACATTGTAATACATCCTCAGCCTGTTGGGAAATACAATTTTCATTTACAAATAACCAAACAAACAAAAATGTCTCAATCTTTGTATTTTTTGTGTTTGTGTCTCAAAATATTAAGATCTTCTTTCTGAACCACAGCAGTATAAAGAGGCGAATCTGTTTGTTGCTGACCTGTCTACAAGCAGAATCACTGCTTTAGGTTGAAAGTCAGTATCTCCATCCAAAGCCAGAATATATGTGTTATCCTCTGGAATAAACTTTCTCTTGTTGTCATTGTCATACTGAGAATACATAAAAATCTCTCCATCCATGGAGGTCAAACTGTCGCGGCCGTTATTCAGACGCTGGAATAAGTGGGATAGATATTTAACGTATTGCAGTTAATTACAGTAATAATAGCTAAAACAGATGGAAGAAAACTCTTACTGGGATTTTCTGAGGGTTCTTGGAAATGTAGCCCTTCCAGCCAAGCAGATAATACATGTACATGATCTGAAAACCATCAAGAAATTTGTACAATTCAATTTCATGGCATTGCAAATAAAGAAAAAAATTCTATCACACTTTCTGTCGTGAACTTGTCGATTTAGAGGTTTTGGCTTGGTAGGCAAAATAGGCAGGAGGTCCTTTGATTAGAATATGGGTCCAAAATAAGACAAAATCACATTTCCACACCCCTCATACCTGAGACCATCTTTTCTTGTTCCTGATCCGACCTTTGTCTTTTAGGTGAACATATAGCATGTTCCCTTCTGGCAGGACAAACAATAACCTTCCACCATAAGGAGTATCAATGATTGACACATCATCTGGCTCTTTGTTGGTAAATACCCTGAATACAACAATGTTTGGATGGTTACTTGTACAAATACATACATAATTCATTTAGAACATTGTGTGTATGTATGGTAGCTAGGTGAAAAACCTCACCTATAAACCTCTAGCACAACATGAACCAAGTCTTCCACATATGAGTTGACCAGTCTCGTTTCGGAGCCCTTTTCTGACATAAAGGCATCATCAACAAAAACGTGACATTCAAAGTCAAAACAGTCCTTGTGCTCTTCTTTTGGATCACCTCGATAGCGATCCAACCTGAAACAACAGCAACAAAATAAAATACAATATATTCACTATATTGTCTGAAATGTCTGAAACAAAAAAGAGAGCATGACCAGAAATATGAAAATGACCACACAGGTTTAAAAGAATACCAATCTAGACCCCACATTTACTTTACATTTTGAGCACATGAATATCTTCATGTTAAATTGAAGTGTCTTAATGAAGGTCCTTTTCTGGGTCCCTTGGCCATGATTCAATGACTAAAGACAGGAATGACTGCAGACAAAAGTTATCTTAGAACAGTGGAGGTTTTATTCAGAATCGGATCATCTTTACTTCGAATATCTGCCAATCTTGCACTCCGAAAGCCAAACGGGGAGAGCACACAATCTTTTCAGCTATTCCCTTTTTATCAAAACCCGGTTACACCCAGAACACATAAACATACAGTCCCCCCCTGGGATGGGCTTAAACAGAGCTCAATTAACTTTAAACAGAGAAGATTCGGTGGTCATTCCATTCCCTTATAAGGTAAGCTAAAAAGTACATTGTATGTTTTCCATCAAACTTGTTTTGACACTCAAGGCCTTATTTTCCGTGAAAAAACTGCTGGAACAGCGATTCTACAAAAACACATTATTTCAGTGGGCCTCTGTACCAGACAAAGATGTCCAGAGACACCACAAAATCCAGAAATATAATCCACACAAAAAAAAAAAAAAATGTTGAAGATACTTTGAATTCTTTAAAGAAGAGGTGCCCAAAGTGGGGCCCACTGGCCAAAACTACGGTAATCTGCCAAGTTACATTTAAAATATAATGTGAAAGGTTACGCCAAAAAAAATCTGATTTTTTTCAACAAATCAGAAATGAGAATTAAGACCTGCAGTGTGAACACAGCTTATCGTGCAGATAGTTTTCACTAACGGTTCTTACTTTATCTTTGAATTTTGTTTGAATTATATTAATGCATTTGGCCTGCAGTCCTCAGATATATTTTCATTTTGGTCCTCTTGGGAAAAAAATTGGGCGTTAAAGGCTTACAGTAGTCAGACCCATGTTGTGAATGTCTGGCTGTGTGTAGAGAGTGTCTCATACCTGAACATGGAAGTAAGAATCTTCAGCATTTCGTCATATGTCTCATGCCACATGGTGGCACAAAGATAGATCACACAGCTCTGCAGTTCATCTTGACTATAAAGGAAAGAGAGAGGGGAGTGTGGACTCTTAGTAAAACCTTTGTCGTATTTCAGACCATTAACATGCATCTGTAAATCAATTTTACTGTTTAAAACTCAATTTCCACAAAGCAAATATATATATATATGTCTTTATATAAAAAGCGTGGTTTTAGATGTGCCAAAATATGTAAATTGTAAATAAAAACAAAAATAAATGTTGTTTGCTTGCTTGTCTTGTACATGTAATTGTTTCTTTTTAGCCCCTTTAAAATAAGGACTCTACTCTGATGACATCACGCCAACTACAAGTTTGAGAGGGATTTCTTTTTATTATCCATGCTTTCAAATCAATCAGTTTATGAACTTTTTCTAAGTGGAAAAATACTGTAACATTTACAAGCCAAATAAGTCATAAGAGTTTCTTATCCAGTAAAAACTGTGAAAAGTCAGAAAACTGTTCCCAGTCAGACTCTTCTTACTTCTCGTTGGTTTGAGCTTTTGGAAGCTTCATCTTTGTGTTGAGTAGTATAGACAGGTCGATGAAAGCCGATTCATAGAGCCGCCGGACAAAGAGCTGAGAGGTTCTTTCTATACGCTGGACCTAAATGAATAAACAGAAGCATCAGGGTAAATGTCTTTATGCAACAAGGTGATTTTAACTTGAACAATAGTGGAGTCTCTGATTTATGTGTCTATTTTCAGGCTTTGGTTTATTCAAGGACATTTTTTTCATACTTAGGGTGAACCATGAATTACAACTTATTTTTCATAAAGATTTGTGATCATACTGATACCTTGATCTTCCAGACGTAGTAGGTACTTGTCACGAAGCCCAACCACATACACACTCCCTCCAATGCCAGCATGGCAAAAGGCCATTTAAAGTAGGAGCTGACAATCAAAAAAGTTAATGAAGATTGAACATCTTGTTGGGATTACACACTAGTTTATTTTAAGCAGTCTTAGCAAAAAAAAAAAAAAAAAGAACATCTGATTTGTACTCTTTTCTGCTGAGTTAACAAACCTTTTAAGTGATGTCCGGCAGATGCTCCAGGTCATCTCCAGCATAGGCACAGATGTTGTGTTGCTGTTCTTCAGGTTATTCAAGCTATCACAAAATGCTGCCAACAATTGAATATGTTAAAAATGAGAAATAGTTTCTGATACTGTATGTGTCCCAGTCCTTTTTATTGAGAATACCTTTAAATTAAATTTTCAAAATGTTTATGTTTATTTTTCCTGCACCTCTGTGTTACGTTGTCACTGATAATCAGCACAGACTAAATGGTACTGTATTGTAAAAATCACTGTAACTTGCCAGGATCAAAGTACAAGAGAATGCAGCCTCAACAATTCACGGTTATTGCAACTAGATAGATAACAGATAAAATTCCCTTGAAAAATAAGAGGAAACTGAAGACTGCTTGTAAGATAACCAAAGCTTTATTGCTATGTACACCAGTGTGCCACAATAAGCTTATAAAACTGTGAAAAACAAACATAACACAAGAGTGAATAAAAATAATTAAGTAAATCTCACCAACGATAGAGTCTGAGTTTGAGCCATCTAGTGCTTTTGCCTGTGTTAAGAAAAGAATGAGTCCCAACCCGAGCACTGCAGGTCCCGTGCAGCAAAGAGGTAGAGCAAAACTCATCCTGACAGCATGGATTTTGCAGGCCACCACACCAAACCAGTGGCAGGCTGCTGCGCAGAAGGCCTGGTGGAAATGGTAGGTAAGTATTTGTTAGCCTTACACTGCACTTATTGGATAAAGACTTTTGTGGATTTTATAATTTAGCAGTTCTGGTTAGAAACTGTGGCATTTATTCATTTAGAAATTGATGCACAGTAATTTGTCAGGTTATGCATTGTTGGCAAATAACTTATTCCTGTAGTAAATTTATGTATCTCAAAATACAGCATTACAGCATACAGTATATGCTGGGCTTTTTAGGATGGTTGTACTTGTGTTTTACCTAAATAAAACCTACTGAAGTGCAATCCTTCAGCTTCCAAATAAAGTTCAAATTTTACCTTGGCTATGTTTCTCAAAATCCACCAAGAGAAGACAAAAAAAAACAAAAACACGATGGACTCAGGATATTATACTTTAACATACTTAACATTTGTTTTCTTTTAACTGACCTGTAGGAAAAGAAGTACAAGTCCTATTTGAAGGAGTTCCGAATCATCATTGTTCAGATTGAAGTCTGACCAGATAATAGTTTTATCAATGAGCACATCATAGATAAGGTACACCGCCCCTACAAGAAAAAAAAACATACAACATATTTAGATGACAGAAAGTAATTTACAAAACACAATCATTAAAGGTACTCATTGCAACTCATAATGACCTTTGGGGGAAAATCTATTAAGTAAGAAACAAAATCCACAATATGTTTTCCTCATATTGATAGTTAATGTGCGCTTAAATAAAAACACGGTAAGCAAATTTTGTGAACGGCCAACATCTAAAGTTAAATTTTTTACCCACAAAAACAACTGAACAGAGGTATTTAAAATATTTGAAATAAATAACTACGTAACAGTTAGTAAGTACTTAAGTTTTGTAATGAAGAAAATGTACTTAGTTACTATACACCTCTGCAACCAAAGTACCTAAATTAGGTCAACAATAGTGGCTTTCACAGAAAAGCTATTTGGAATCAAGTTTTAAAAAGTTGGAGTTGCTGCATTAGATGGGTGTTTGCAAAAGGTGTGTGTATGAAGGGTGAGTTCTTTTAATATGGAGCTCCACCAGTAGTTATTGTATTTCTGTCTTTCTGTTCTCTTTTACATTTTACAGATTTACTTAATTTTTCTACCTAAACAACTTTGATAAGATTTTTTGCTTTTCAATTCTGGGATTTTTGTTTACAGACTACGCCCAGCCTAATGTAGAACAATGACATAACCTTCAAAGAGGTTTAAAACAGTTTCATTTGAATGCTTTGTTTACATATGTTTTAGAATTGCACGTCAACATGTCTATAAACCTATTGGAGTGAACTCTTTCAAAAAGCACTATTTTTGATGTAGTTCTGGATAACCTTTTTATGTTTCATTTTATCATTTACAATGAGTACCTTTAATGTTAAAATGCAGTTGCATGAGACATTACTGTAATATGAAAACTGAGTTAAGTAATGGGATAGTACTGCAGCAATACAGAAACGGATGGCTGATATATACCTATCACGAGTATTCTCAAAACACTGCTGATTGTATAGACAAAGTCCCTGAAACCTTCCAGTTCTGACAGTGTTTCCTGTTGTAAGACAGAAAAAAAGTTTATGAAGTCAGTGTGGTATAATATGAACAACTAACATTGACAGTAAAAAAACAGAAATATGACAACAGATGCTTTTATAAAGCAAACAAACAAACAAACAAACAAACAAACAAACAAAAAAAGCAGATGAGTCCAAGTATTGAACCCAGAGGAACTCCAACTCCATTGCTAACTCTGGAGTGTAAATATACTGGCATGGAGCAGCTGAAAGTTTGTCACAGGTAAACATCATACCTGCATGCGGTGTGTAGCCTGCATGGTGTTTTCCCACCAGCACAGGGAGATAAGGAGAGAAGAGAAAATTCCTATTGCCACGAAGAAAAATACATTTTCTTGTCCATTCACATACATGGCATCACGAACGTAGTAGTCCATTCCCAGCAGGCAGTAACCTGTCAATCAGTCAAATAAACTTTTAAACAGTAAACTAAAATCTAATTCCACTGAAGAAATTTTGTAATTGATCAACTGAATGTTTGATGCAGTTTAACATTTTACACTTTCTGATCATTGCAGCAGT
>JARVJO010000164.1:11292705-11325703 GCA_031762555.1 Cynodonichthys magdalenae | reverse complement strand
TGCTGCAATGAACAGAAAGTGTAAAATGTTAAACTGCATCAAACATTCAGTTGATCAATTACAAAATTTCTTCAGAACATTACTCCTAGCTTTGGTTAAATGATGATAGAATTGATGTTCTAATGTTCTAAATCAAGACCTTAATATTCTCTTATTCATTGGCTCTATATGTAATCACATAAAATCTACCCATTCATTGTCCTAACTCGCTTCTTCCTTTTAGAGTCACAGGGGTCACTGGTGCCATATCCAGCAGTCACTGTGAGGGGTGGGGTACACCCTGGACAGGTCACAAGTCCATCACAGGGACAAACGAGACAAACAACCATTCACTCTCTTACTCACACCTGATCCTTCAACCATTTCTTTAAGTTAAATTTAAATGTTGTAAATTACTACAATTTCAAACAGTATAAAGACTTCCACATCCCTGCTGCTCTGACTAAAAAGACGTTTTGTCCAAGTGATGTTGACCTGAAGTAGACATAACAGTCTCTTCTAGAGGAGGCTCAGGTACACCTGACACCTGCTTCATCACAAGATTTCATAAACACTAAGAGGTGGTAGTGCAACGGTCTTAAACATTTTATACACCAAATTAACATTTGCCATAAAATAAAATCGTCAAACGTTAAAAACTTGTATTTGTTGACAATATTACAATTATAAGAGAGAGTTTTTTTTTGGACAAATATTTTGGGTGTGTGTTTATACAGACTATGAAGGGATTGTAATGCTGTGTTACTTGTATGAGTTCCAAGTTGTTATGCAATATGTAAAATGAAGAAATATGGAATGCATGTACTCAACTGAGCTAAGTTAAATTTGACAGTTTTAAAAATTGTATAAATGTGCTCCTGGACAGATTCAACCTCTTGAATCTTTTGTCCTTTAACGATCATATCAGTTGAGTATTCTCTTATGAAAAAAACAGTTTTATTCAGTTTGATTCAATGTTAAACATGAATGCATCATTAATAATGACCATGGATTGACAATTGATGACCAAATAAAATTTGACAAACTTATTAAGTTAGTTATTGGGTTTCATTGTTTTTGCCATAGAAATATAACTAAATTTCAGCTTTCTGCAGCTATATAAGGAATTAGAACAATGTTATTAATGTTCTTTTTAGACTGTTGTGACTCTTAAAGCTTAGTTTAACTTTAAGTCAAGCGCCTTGGAGTTAGTCTGATTTTCTGCTGCTAGACTGCACAATACGACCCTGTCTCCCTCTCACACTGGCTCCTAAATCCTTTTTCATCTTTCTGAAGCCATAAACAGCCAGACTCCTGCTTATATCAGTGAACCTTTGACTCCTTACACACCTTCCAAACTCCCGCAATCTTCTGATCAAGACTTTTATGTTCTTCCTCACTGCAGGCTGATAACACGAGGGGTACTGTCAAAACAGTTTTTAATCAGCTGATCTTTAATTTAACTACTTTGGAACACACTTGTTACATGGGCTTATTTATATGTATTTACCAATTTGGTTGCCCATTTTTATAAGTCACTTTGTAATCTTGTTTTCTGAATGTGTTATGAAAAATAATAAAATGATGATTAATGTTCAACACTGATCCCTGTATTTTTGACCTACTATAATTTGTAATGATTTAAAATATTTTACATCACCCTGGATGCTTGTCAAAAGAAAAGCTGACAAAAAACAAAGCCAGCAAGCCTTTAATCAGTCTAAGTGTTGGCCTTTTTTTTCCTGTCCATTACCGTTTTCACCACTGGGTGTCACTGCAGAGCTTTGATTTTAGCTCCCATCAGCACTTCAATCATTTTTCACATTTCAGTCATGTGAGTTAGCAAAGGGACGGGCTGTGGAGAAGAATCTTTTTCTTGCAATCACTTTTCTAAGCTTCATCTTTAAGAGTGCATTTAGCCCTGGGCTTGCCTGCTAATTGTGCCTGAGTGTTTGGTGTGGAATCAAAAGAATGTCAGTGACACTCTCATTGAGATGCATTGCCAGTGTATAATAATCCGGCCATATGGTCATGGTGGTGGTATCATCTTCCTCCTCATTCAGGTGGTTGAGTTTGACAGAGTTCCAACAACACAGCAAGACAGGAGTTCTGATTTTAGAGCTTTATTGTGGTGATTTGTAAGCCTGAGCAATACGAAAACAATCTTTCTTGGCCTCCTGAAATGGAGGTGTGCACAAACAAGAAAGAAAAAAAATCTGTTTCAAAAATGAGTTTAGAGTCAGTCGTTCCCCAGTAGCTGTGAACTCAGCTCTAACAGTCCTGCTCCATCATCTGTGAAATGTGGTTCACATCACAGTGGTGATGTTACAGGGGGCATTGTTTCTGCTTCTCACAGCTGATGCCACTCAGATCTACAGGAAAGGTCAGTAGATGGGTACCCAACCCTGACACTGATTTGGTCTCACGGAAATCTTTAGTGCCAGAGTATAATTACTGGCCATATGGGCTCTGTGGTGAGAATAACTTCCTGCACACAGAGACTGATGCTCATCATTTATTGTCTTTACAGAGGCTGTAAAATTACAATAAAAAGTTTACGTTTAGATACATATTCAAAATCATTTATACAAGTGATTGACATGTTGTTTTATTTGGGATATTTATACAGAACCAACCTTTTGAGCTCATCAAATTTTGACTAGACTTCCAGCTGCTTAAGAGCCAAAACAGAAAAAAAAGAAATGCAGGAATGTATGAATTTTACCATAAAATACAACATTGAAACTGTGGCTACAAGCTGATTTATGTAAATGTTAAGGAGTGCGAAAAGCTGCTTTCAACCTACAAACTTACAATAACAGATTTTATATGATTTATTAATGGAATCATAATATAAACCTTATTGTCATGTGCGTGGACACATAAGAGTCAATCAGAGCAGGCTGATGACTGCCATGATATCTGCAAACTTTAGTAAACTAAAAGGCAGTCATAGTCTACGCTACAAGGGTTTTATTTTTTCAGTGTCTCCTTAGTTTGCACAGAACTAGGAAAAAAAGTCTTCTCGTATTCTGCTCCATCTTCCTGGAATTCACTGCAGCAAGAACTGAAACTGTTCAGTTGGATCCCACTGGGACATTTTAAACACCTTTGAAAGAACATAGAGAAAAAAATGTCAGCATTTCAAACTCTTGTTTTTACATTAGGTTTTTTTAACTTTGCTTTGTTGTGTGTTTGTTTTACAGGTCTTTCTTGTAAATGAGACTACCTGTCTCAATGAAATTACCTTTCTAAATAAAAGTAGTTGTGGGGAAAGCACACACCCCTGAGGAACACCAGCGATGACTTCTTGGAGTTAGATGTCACTTTTTCCAACATCACTTGCTGCCTTCTCAAAAAAACAGTAGTTAATGATATAAAACAAGTTTATTGCTGTAACTTACAGTACATTCAGATGTTTGACAGAAGGAACACAGCAGAATATTTTTCTGTTTGATGTTTGCTGTCAATTGTATCAGCCAATAACTTGTTATATTCTCCATGAGAATTTGATGAAACAAAAAAACTTGTTATACCTCCTTACCCCAAGTTGTCAAAACATTGTTAACTCATAATGTTTAGCTTCCAAATTTTAACATGAGTCTAAAAATCCAGAAATATTTCATCGCTTCTGATCTACTACAGAAATAGAGCCAATTTTAATTGAAAGAAAAAATACATTCTGACAGAAAAAAACTGTTTTTAAAATAATATGCACAGGGATGGCATGCATGTCTGCATGCCAGTATTTATATTGCTAAAACCAAATAAATGGATGACACACGCCAACAGAGTTCATCCATTTTCATATCTGTGATCATCCCAAAGCGAATTCCTCTGAGTCTGAACAACAAAATACACATTTTGTAAATGAATAAATTTAATGAATAAATACAGCATAAATTCTACTTGTGGTTTGAACAACAAAAAATTTAAACACAATTTATTTTAATCTTAAGTTTAGTTTTCATAGTTTTTTGTATTTACAATCCTCCACTTAAAATAGAGCAGTATGAAATCCAATTTCTAAAGTCCACCAAAACAGCCGCAGAAAGCCCGTCATGAAATGACACAGGCAACAACAAAAAAGGAGTGCTGTCAGACTAAAAGTTCAGAACCATCACTCCATCAAAGCATTTTGTAACAGCAGTCTGCAAATGTGACTGTAAGCTGTCTGATACAAAATGAGGATCAGAAAAGTCTGCTTTTAGAAATATAAAGCCTTTGATCTTGAGTGACATTAGCTGACCCCAAATGACACAAGTTTTGCAATGAAAATCCATCAAAAGTTCTAATATAAAAAAAATCAAATTGAGGATAATTGAATGCAACTGATTCTTTTTTATTAATTGACCTGAAAGATAATGTGGAAAATCTTTATTATAATTATATTTCTTTTGGTAATACAGCGTGTTACTGGTTGAAGTACAGATATAGATAATTTTTGAGTTAGAAAACAAATTCGTACACATTTATATTGAAAATATATCATAGATATTATGATTAAAGTATAAACCTCAAACATTGTCTGGAATATTCATAAAAGCTAGTTACAGATCTATTTTCACTGTTTTGACTAAAACAGACATGACTGATTTTCTCCTTATTGTGCCACATTCTACATTTTTACCCTGTTTGTGATATGATTTCACAATTAGGAGAAAAAAAAAGATAAGTTATGCTCTCTGAGAGACTATAAATCAGCTGTTAATCATCTGAAAGTCTGCTAACAGGAACAAAACACTGACCTCGTTATTCCTCATTTAAAGAGGCTGATAGCTCACAGGAAACACTGTTATTATTCTACCAATAAAATCTAAATTTATAGCAAGATTTGTAGCTAAAAGTTTACTTGGGAAGAACAGAGACCGTCTAAGCATAAGATAAATTGCCTCATTTTATGAGTTAGTGTAAACTATCGGCTGTGTTACCTCTGTGTTCGCCATACTCATAAATTTAATGGGTTTCAGGAGCTTCCAGTGGACTCACTCACATCCATTTGAATGGAGGAGTTGGAATTTCTGATGTCCCAGTTAAACATTTCAACTGGACGGCCTGTTCAGGTCATAGGAACACCTCCATCTCTTACAATAAAAGCAGATGCACTAAATTAAACAGTCGACAAGGTCTAGTGGTACCGTGGGCCATCTAGTAATTGCAGGGTTGGTGATTCAATCCTTTACTCCTAACTGTATGTCAAAGTGACCTTGAGCGAGACACTGTACTCCGATTTGCAGGTCAATGATCATATTGTTAGAGAGAGAGATGCTCTCTCAAGCTGCTGACCTACATCAACACTGTCTCAAATTTAATGTGCAGCCCGTTGTTATTGACATAAGACCTGCCCAGGACATTACTCAGACTTACCCGCAGATTAATAATTCAAGGTGCAAGGATTATCACTTAAAGTCACCTTCAGTAACGCAGGAGTAAATTTTTTTCTTTCAAGCACGAACCACAAATACCTGCATTTTCTCTCAGTATACATCCAGTACATTTCTCCTAAATCATTGTTTGTGCTGCATTTCAGCTGTTTGCTATCAAAAAAGAACATATTAACTCACCAATACAGCAGGCCAAATTGTGCTGACCTAATTTAAAGTTTAAATTATGAACAAATCTGGTTGCTTTAGCTACAGTTATTACTCAGATTTTTTTTTTTATGTTTTTTTTTAACAAAAAAGACACAAAGTTTTAATGTGTTTATGTATGTATGTATGTATGATAGCATTAAATTAAAAGACTAAACTGATTCACATTAGTAATGCATACATTCATTTAATATAATTTTTTGTTATTTACTACAACCTACACTGTAAGAAATGATTCTGAAGCCATGTACATTTTAATTAATGTATTATGCAAAACATATTCAGTATAACTGTTTTGGATTTTAATTTAATTTCAATTAAATTTTAAACAAAAATGTTTGGAATAAAATCCACCCAAATGAAACGTAAGCTTTCTATTTATCTAATTTCAAATATTTATTAAAATCAAATCAAAGTACAGGTTTACGTAAATGATTATTACTCAATTTTATTACATTGATATGAAGAATTAAAATACATTTTCTTCATTATTTACACATTTAGAAGTATATAATTTTCAAATCAACTCAGCATTCTAATTCTGTACTGTTTTCTATTCCAATCTACTCATTAAATGTATGTATTAGGGGTCTCATTTAATTGAAATTTACTCAAAAACTAACATTATGAAATTTAATAAATTATATTGCTTTTAATCTGTTGCCTTATTTTTATTTAGTAGATGTGATGCATTTTTCACAGTGTGGAATTAAAGGCTGTGTAAAACTACTGAGACACATTATCACAAAATTATGAATAAAAGGTGCTTAATTTGGAGGAAATCAGGGGTGACTGACTTAAGTAAACTAAAGGCGTTAGAAATTTTCACACGATGGATAGTTCTCTGTCTCTCTTGCCTCCAACAGGCAAACCCAAAGGTCCAGAGGTGAAGCTATCCCATGTATCCCCTCTTCGTCTCCTCCCGCACCTGTGACACCTTCTCCACAGCAAGCCCAAAAAAAAAAAAAGAAAAAAAAATGCTCAAATGACAGAAAAGGTATTTTTATTTTTTATTTTTTCAGGACCAGATTCTTTCCTGGGCAGTGAGCCATATCACCCATATCAGGAACTTCCACTGCACAGAAGGGTCCAGACTGGGAGCTGAACTTGTGACCCTCTTGCCGTAAGGCAACAGTGGCAGCCAACTGTTCCACCTCGCAGCCCCGTTTAGTCACAGTTGGTAAAAAAGTAAATAAGCTGGTACAGGGGGAAAAAAACTGATAAACAAATAAATGCATGAACTGTTCTTGTTTGCAGTTAAGTACCGCATCACAACATTTACTTTGCAATTTTACTTTAGATGCCATAAATTATAATTTTGCCATAGATTTTATGAATATACCAGTTGCTTAAATGCAAATTTATAGTTTTATTTAGTCTTTTCTCAACACCAGGTTCAGTGCCTTGTTCAGTATATTTCTAAACACTAAAATTAAGAAAAATGGAGAAAACAGTGCTTGATTGTTTGTAGACTTTTGTCTTAACGGTTTCTTATTGTGAACAATCAGGCTCTCTTATTGCTGTGAAACCTTTTATTGGTTCTTGATGCATTTGTACAGAAAAGTGGTGAACATTTTTCAAGGATCAGAAAACTGGACACCATGATAAGTGTATCACATTTTTTGCAATTTTGTTCTCAAAAACACTCAAATGCAACAAAGGTCATCCTTGTTCACTTTTTTAGTGGAGGAAATATGTATATCTTTATTTTGTCAGGAAGAAAAAATAAAATGCAAATGAAAAGAGGGAACTGTAAATGTGGAGCACATCAGGAATATTCAGACAACTGTCTTAGGTTTTATATACAATAAAACAATTAGGTAGAGACAAAAGTTATATTTATAGCATCTAAAAGTCATTAGTTCTTAGTTTCTGAACATTTTTTTATGTATTTTAATTATAGATAGAATCAGTAAAAACTTGTTAAAATCACGTCCTTACTTAGTTTGTTTTAAAAATAAAATACGTTTGTCTTTTTTATCATTCGGAGCAAAATATAAACATGAGATAAAACACCTTTTACTAAGTGGAACAGACTGGAACCCAGATGAGAACTGTAAAACAATTATTGAAACATTTTTTAATGAACTTTAAACAACATAAAACACAAAATACTTCATTTTTATAAGATCCAACCATACACTAAGTTTATAAAACCTGAGAACAATAAAAAACTTTGCCTTTTTTCTTTTTTGTATGCCTTTGGCCATTTATTATTTTTAGCCCAGGAACAAAATGCACTTTATGACTACTTGACATGCAATTTTTTTTTATTCATAATTATAGTTATTTTTATGTCTAACCTTTTTATGCTTCAGCTAGACACTGGTCGCACTTTATGGTCTTAGTGCTTTTTTGTTCTGTCTTTGTTCAGCTCTCTTTGCATTTAATCTGGACGGGCAAAGCGCAAAGTAATTTCACAGTGTTTTGTTATATAGCTGGATTGACAATATAATGGTTGGTCTTGACAAAAAAAAAGTTGAAAAACAAATGGCAACATGTCAGCTACAGCTAACCCACTGAGATCAAGTGATACATGGGAGGCTGATAGTTCTTTCAAAACTAAACAAAATTTAAGACAGCACTAATTTAATGTACATAAAAAATCAGAACAGGTGAAACATCATAGAGTTATTAATATAAACAACTTTTTATTCAACAATGTAAGGATTGTGTTACTGATTGTGTTTTAAACAAAAACATGAAACTAAATGATCTCAATGTTTTTTTTGGTCAGTAGTATTTTAATTATTTTAAAACAAAAATGGAAAAGCATAAAAAGCAAGTAGTGCTTAATTTTAGATGTTCTTATGGCTCATTGGGATGACTTAAAGATGAGCTGAAGGTTTGTCATGTTTTATATATCAGCAGCAGAAAGGCTGCACTTCAGATTTATAAAGACTTGTAAAACCAGTTTGAAAAGAAAACAACAAGTAAAATGGGTTTATGTGTTGTTCTCTGGTGTCATACTGGAGATGAATTCTGAATCGGCTGTAATCACTTATGTTTAGATCGAACAGATGGGTCGTAAAATTTAATTTCAAAAATAACTGCAGAGTTTCGACATTGTGAGCAGAGAAAATGACCTGTGTGTTTTAACCAAAAAGGAAAAAAAAGGTTCTTTAAAGGTCAAATGATGGCGTGTGCACTTTCGGTGAACTCACACCAATCAAGTCATGAACAAACTCTGAGTGCAGCCCAGCTTTGTTTTCATCTTCTCTCTCTGTCATTTGCAATTCTATTAAGTCCCAAAGTGACACTTTTCACTTTCTGCTCATCTTGGGACAGAATAACATTAAAATAATGTTTGTGTCCTGCAGTGACAGATGCTGAAGGTGTTCTAAGAGGATGTGTTTGTGTGTGCACAGGTCCAGAAGCTTTAAAAAAAGAGCAACAGAAAACATCCTGGCAGCTTCTTTGTTCTTTTGTTTACATGTTTTGCTTCCTTCCAAATCCTGAAATTAAGATGTGTACCTGTTTTGATACCTTCAGATGAATGAGATCACAGCTCTTGTGATGGATTCAAAAAGGACATTGTACATCATGAATTGTCACTATTTTTTGCTTTATAGCCAGCTGAAATGTGCTTCAATTGTTGTTTGTTTTTCTGGTACAAATGGACTTATTTACTGTGAATTTACATGAAATATTATTTTCTATAATTCATGTCAAAAACAGCCCAACAAAACCAAAATCTGATAAGTTTGTAAAAAGCTGTTTCATCAGTCAGTTTAATCAGGCAATAAAGGCACGAGAGGGAAGGCATGTGCAGCTGGTTATGTGTGATCCAAAGGAAAACAAATGATTCAACACAACATCACTGCAGCAATCATAGTGCACTTTGAATGATTTATAAATGGTTTATAAAAAAATACTGATGTTTCATGTTTGGCCAAAGGTTTGGTTCCTTATTTTATTTTATTTTATTTTATTTTACAGGCAAATCCCATTGAAATCGCATAACTCTTTTTCAAGGGAGGCCTGGGCCTAAAGACAACCTATTGTATATGTGTTTTGGGTTGTGGGGGAAACAGGAGTACCCAGACAAAACCCATGCAAGCACGAGGAGAACATACAAACTCTGCATAGAAAGACCCCAGAGACAGACAGAGTTCATCTTTCAAAAGGGTTCTTTGCATTACTCGTCTTTGTTTACATTTCTATTTAAAAATTAAAGTTTTATTTAGTAACAGTGTATTGTTTTGACTCCTAATGAGGTAAAAATTGAAATGACTCCTCTAATTGTTAAATGAACTGGTTTGGCATTTATGTTGAACATTTACTGAAACGTTCCATTGAAATCATGACCTTTAGTGACAACTATAGGGAAAACCTTTAGTGCTTAACTCAGCGGTGTGTCCACTAAGGCTGTTTTTACATGATCCTTGAAGTATCTGATTCAAATTATGCGCAATAGTTCATAATAAGTAAAATGTCCCTCATTTCTTTGCATCAATAAATGCTGTTATTTGCTGGCTGAAATCACATTAAAGTTTCCTTTTTATTGCTAAATTCTTCTAAAACTTATTGTAGCAAATTCTCTACATATTATAAAGTAATTTCGAGGTTACATCACCCACGACTGCCGAACTCAGAAGGAAAAATGTCAATTCAAATGTATTGTTAAAAAATGGGTAGGGACAGGTTATTAGTCTGTCACACAGCAACAATAACCATTTTACATCTACAGTAATACACATTTTTTCATTGAAACATTCAGCCAAATCCCACCTGGAGCATTTAAACCTTATAAAGCATCACATTTGTTTTAAGGAAATGACAGTGATTGTTACTGATCCACAATGGTGGCTAGAACAAAAAAATATATATATTCATAAAGAAGAATAAAACTTCCTAAACTGTATTTAAATTCCTCTCAGGGTTTGCTTTATTTTACAAAAGCAAACTTCCCTCAGCAGAGAATTAACAAAAGATGGCTGGATGACGGGGAAATGATGTGCACATAGTAAATCCAGACAGGTAGGTGGACAGAGAGGAGGGGAGGGAGATAGACTGACAGATGAGAAGAAGCGAGAGATAATGAGGCAAAGGGATGGAGATGAGAGACTGGAGCTGTGCAAGCAAACACGGAAAATCAAATGGGGAAAATTAAAAAAAATAAAGGAACCTCCAGTTGAGAGGATAAAAGGAAGAGAAAGAGGAATTAGGGCCAGTTGATAAGAAATGAACAAGAGGGCTAATTGAAAGCAAGTGAGGGAGAATAGAATGGACATGGGTTGGGGGAAAATGTTTGAGAGACAAAGAGGGAGTGTGTGAGAGGGAGATAGGGTTGCAAAACAAATTAAACCAGGAGGGCAAGAAGGAAACGGGGGTCTAAAAGAGTGACAGGATGAAAAAGTGAAATCAGATGGAAAGGCCTTTTTGGTTCATCCAGGCTGAAAGTTGAATCACAGTTTACAAGCTACTGGCTTACAACAAGCAAGATGGTGTGTTTTTCATTAGGCACTGACACAAGAACAGAGGCATCGTACCATATGCTCATGTTTTATCTCATACTTCAGTGGAGCGCACGCAAATCCACATTTCTTGGCTTTTGTTTTCAAGCAGATGTTTACATATTTGAAATAAACATAAGCCTGTATACCAAAAAGGCAGGTTTCACGGGAAATTTTGATTTTTATACAAAGAAGCAAAGATTTCCTCGAACAGAAAGCCAGTTATCTTAGAGTCTGAGTGCCTCTTAAACCCTCTTACCTTTTTTGTCAACAAACTGAAGCCTGAAGCAGTTGTTTTAAATGTCCCTCTCTCGACTGACATGTTTAAATTCAGAGCACGCTTTGGTATGCAAGCAAACTGCAGAAGTCTCTGTCTTTAGAGACATTTTTGTCTCGGTTGCTTCTAGGTAGAGGCAATGATGCAGTGGTACTTGTGAGGGTATACTCTCAATGTCTGATCCTAAAAAAAAGACAAAGGAATAACTGAAAGAGTACAAGCGGGATAGTTTCATCCCTGAGCCTTAGCTTGGACAAGTTAAACTTAAATTAGGACTTTAAGTTTTTTATACCTTTTAGTTTTAGGTTTGAAATACTTGAAAAAACAAACAAACAAAAAAAACCTAAGTAAAGTACAGTACTTTAACAGAAAATGACTGGTGAAAATGAATTTCACTGATAAGAAAAGTACTTAAGCAAAAGTCATAAAACTGCTGATAATAATCAGAAAAGTAAAAGTACTTTTACACACAATCTAAGAAATGAAGTGTTGAATTTACTAAACTGAAGTTATGTCCATTTTACACATTGAAAAAAGTGTAAATTAATTTAAATTTACTCAGCTCGGTTTAGTGGAACCAGTGTACATAACTTGAATAAGTAAATTCAACACTTCATTTTTTAGAGTGCACAAACAACGCCTTTCCTGATGTGGTGTTAAATTTTAAAGTAAGTTTTATGTTTTGAATGTAACAAAATATAATTTAAGTTACAATAAAAAAAAATACTAGATAAAATTACAGATCCTCAAAAAAACTACTTAAGTACTGTAACCAAGTAAATGTACTTTGTTTCTATAAACCTGTTAGTTTTCTTCCATTCCCCATTAAAGCAGGAATTTGTCACATGTTGATTATTATAACATTAAATATGTTTCAAGATGTAAGATCTTCTCAAATTGATGTGTAAAGTTGAAGAATAAATTTATATTTTTGTGTGTGTGTGTGTGTGTGTGTAAAAATCTCACATATTTACAGCATGCAGATAAACTGCATTTGAATAGGAAATCTTTACCTGCAGAAAATTCTCATACAAATGAATGAAAATAACAAAACAATATATACATACAAATGTATAAAATGGGGAGTGTCATAAAGCTTCAGTAGATGGAGTCAACACAGCTGAAACCTTGAAATCCTCAAGCAATCAAAACAACCTGAAAACAAAACCTCATAAATCCTGACCACTCTTTTGAACCATGAGACAATGCAAATGCCATAAGGCAAAGCAACTTCCTTTCAGACGTGTTTGTCATGACTCATGTTATAGTTCCTGCAACAGCTGCCAATCTCAAACAGATCTACCCTCCCTGTAAGAGAAATCCTTAACCTTAAAGAGGAAGTCTGATGGAACCAAATCTCTGTAAACAACACCACACTTACACCTCTACTCACAAACACTGGCAGTGACACACAGCTCCTCTGTCTTACTTGTAAGCCATCATATGTAGGTGAGTATTACACAAGGCACTGCTGGCCTGTTACCTCTTTGCTGGAAACATAAAGGGATTTCCCCTCTCTCTTGTCTTCTCCCCTGCATTGCACTCTGACTGTCTGTCATACTTTTCCAGCCTCGGGGAGATCAACAGGTGGAACGGTTCTAATAGGGAGGAGGCGCAGCAGGTCGTCTCTTGTGGAAAGTTGGGGGAGATTCAATTAGAGGAACTGTTTGGCATGTTGAGAGCACCTCACAAACAATTAGTGCTTAAAATACAACCTGCAAAAAATTTGTCACCATCCTCCCCTCTTAAGTGCAATTGTGCTCAGACAACTATGGAATAAAAAGTAGTTTGAAAACAAGAAAAGGCAGTAATGTGAGTCTGGGTCACAAGCTGTTGACAGCCAACTCAGTATTGATCATGCTCCATAAAACTTTATTAGCTCATCAGACTAAACTAAGACTACAAGTCAGTCTAACTATTTTATTTTTGGCATTTAAGATTGCTGTATACAAACACTGAACACAATTCAAAAAATCAGCCTTGTTAAAATAAGTTAGTTTGGTAAAACAACTCATATATACTTTAGCTGTTTTCATACAAGTGTTTGTATAAATGCAATTGTTTGTCAAACTGTAACGCAGTGGTTAGCACTGTTCCCTCTCTGTTAGAAGGTTGCTGGTTCAGATCTCAACTCAGGGTTGAATCTGTGTGCATGGTTGCCTCCAGTGTCTCCATGTTGGCCCTGTGATGGACCAGTAATCTATCCAAGGTGAACCTTGTGTCTTGTCCAATAACTGCTGGCACAGACACCAGCACCCTGAGACCCTGAAAAGGATTAAGAGAGAACAAAAATGCAAGTGAGCGAGGTAAAGTATTTAGGCTGCCTGCCCTGATTAACAGCTTGTAGGTGTTAATCATTTGCAGTGTTATAAACAGTAATATACAGAATTGCTTTGCATATTTAATTGACCCAGATATGCATCTATGGTATTTAGTGTCATGTATTCTGCTGGCTCACATCAGGGATGTGATCAGTGCAAAATTATGAGTCTGTTTAAATGCAAGTTATGATGGGTTGTTTTGTATATTAAATATCTCCTTTAATAGCTAAATTAATTTAGGTAATTTTGAATTACCATATCCTTACATAGTACATTATGCAGGAAATAGCAACAAAACAGAGGCTGAAGGAAACAACTACTGAATCCCAAAAAGTGTATGGTGAATAAATTTAAACAAAAATTTATCTGATCTGATTTATAAACATATTTGTACTGTAACTTTGTTGTTGGATATTTTGTGACTGATTAACTGAATTTCAAATAAACACGTATTTTATCAATTGTAATCATTTACTTTAAACAGTAAGATAGTCAACAAGTCTCTATTCATTATGTGCATCGCTACAACAGTATAAACACCAAATATTTTTACATGTTAGAACTGTTATATGAGTTATTTACGGTAGCTTTGTATGTCTGCAAATAAATGTTCAAGTCCGACATTTGAATCGATTACCTGCGCATAATTTGATCTCTCATTTGATCTTGCACTACTAACCTCAAAATGAGGATTTTTGTCACCAGTTTTATGTGATACATCAGTTATTTTGTGAATATTTTACAAAATGTGATCATTTTTAATGGGTTGGTTTTTTTTGTTATCATATTCTAAAAAAACAAAAGCAGACATTTAGTCAAATGTAAAGTCTTATCACACTCATGTGAAAGCAAGATTATAGTCATTAAAAATCTTTAAAAACATACACTTTTTTATCTGAATCATACATAATTTAAATAATAAAAAAACAGACTTTGATTACTTGTTGGTAAACAACTGGTTACAGTCATGCTGGAATGATAACTGATAATAAAGATGACAGAGGACTGGAACATGGTTTAATGGAAAGTTTATTCAAGGTTCTGAATGCAGTTTTATTTTTGGGAAGTGCTACAATAGCTGCAAAGTGCAGTCAGTTGTAGAGATCACGCAGGGTGCCTCTGTTTGGTGGTTCTGAGAACAGAAGTCTATGGTTCACCTGTGATGCTGCAAGACGCTAAAGTGAAATTTTAAAAAGGAAGAGAAAAAATCCTCACGACATGCAGATGTGTTACTGTGGTGACAAGTACTGATCCATCTCCTCTCACCTCTTTAAAAGCAATGCACCTCATGCTATGAAGAAATGGGTCTGGTAAAAATAAGATTTTTAAAATTCACTTGTCTAAAGTATTTATGAATAAATAATATGCATAGTTTTTTGGGGAAGTGATCTCAGCAGCTGAAGTTGTAAAAACTGCCTCTTAAAAATAAATGTTCGGCAGCACCTGATTCTCTCCGGATCCCAATGTGCACATAAAACAGCAAATATTCTGTAAAGTCAAGAATCAAGGTCTATGATTACTAAAGATAATTATGAGAGAGTTTGGCAATATATTTGTGATAATAAGCCATAATTGTGAGACGCAAATGTTTTTCTATGAGGTTGTAAAAACCATAATTACAAGATAGGTGAGTTTGAATTTACTACAGTGTACCATGAGAGACACAAATCATAACAGTTAGAGAACAAAGCAACAACTGAGATTTTATTCAAACTCTGAGGTAGTTAAACTACAATTAGAGTCATATTTATGAAATAAGTCATAATTTTGCAATATTCTTTTTGAAATACAATAAAATAGTGCTTTATAACTCAGAAGATCAGTTGTCATAATCAGCATGAAAATTAGGTTGTCATATGTTTATGATATGCAAAGATTACTTAAAAAATATTGTTTTAGAGTGAAAAAATGGCAAAACCTGACCTAAGCTGCTGCTTAGTGCTGTAAAGGGTTTGTGGGTGGTATTACGCAAAATTTACTTTTTTGAGCTTAATGTCATGCTTTAATGCCATTCCCTTATTAAAACATATCTAGAGTGTTGCTTTGACTCATTCATACATGTTTTAGAAATCCTTGAATCTCCTGTGGTAGCCATGGAGCTGCCTAAACACTTGCTGGTACAAAGCTCCACCTGTTTGTACATAGCTCCTCCCTGGAGCTCAGTCTGAACTCCCGCTCCCACAAAGCTCCCCGAAGCATTGTTGTGAAGATGTGCTGAAGTGGGAGTGTCAGAAATGGTAAGAAGGTCTAAACGAGACAGAAGCCAATTTCAAGGTGTTTAGATAGACAATGGCCTGGTTTCTATGCAATTTTAATTTGAATTTTGAGTGAATTTTTTTTATTTTGCAAAAAGGAAAAAAATTATAAATGCAAATAAGGAGTGTTTCCATCAACTGGCTTGATGTGAATTGACCAGGCTACGCAAAGTGTAATTATGTCAGACGCATGTCTGTAGTAAACAGGAAGTAGGAGTCACAAACCAGGACAATGGATAGAAGTTATCAGGAAAGTGTTGCTACTGTCGGGAAAGTTGAACTTATTCTGTCATATCAACTAGTTTTGGCGATGTTACATGCTGTCTGGAGACGTAGAAAAAGAAATGCAATTCTCTTTACGTTACAGGAATAACTGAGGAGAAGCCAACAGCGGGAAGAGGGTCCAGCTGCAGTCCAGACAGACCGCAGGAACAGCTGATCAACATGTGAGGTAAATATTTGCTATATCAGAACTTATTCGGCAAATGTGTTTCCATCTTTCCTTTTGCGTGTTAATTCTTTTTTGAAAAACCCAAAAACCAACTCAAGCGAGCGTATAAACGTTTTTGTGCATTAGAGTAAGTTTTTTCTAATCAGGCCATTTCTGTTCACCTTTTCAAATGCAATACTTCAAAATGCAAATTAAAAAACATTGAAGGAAGCATGGTTACTGATGCAAAGTCATATTTATTTTTGATATATACAGCATTTTTACATAGCTACTTGATTGTGGTACAAAATTTAACTGAATGTGCCTGGAAAATACACAATACCCCCCTTTGAAAACTGCCTCCCTGAATTTGGTAAAAGATGGAAACTCTAACCATCATGAGTGAAAACTTTACAATTTCTTAAAATTTTGTCATCATGTTATTAATAAGCAACATATTTCTCTAACATAAAGGAAAGTAAAACCTTCCACTGATAAATGGTATTTCTAATGAAAAGAGTTTACCTTTTCTCACTATTTTATTTTGTGTCCCTCCTTCTGACTTTCACCATGTTTCTCCTGTGATTGCTAACTATGTTTCAGGGTTTAATTTAATCTGTGTGTCGCACAATTACAGTAAAAGTAATCTGATTTTGGATACAACGAGGCATGATGTGATTTGGGGATTTAAAAGTTCATTATTGCCGTAATGCAACACCTGGAAACTGTCTATGCACACGTGTGTGACAAAGACAATGAAAAGCAGAGGACAACATGTTTACAATGAGATTGACATTAGAAAAGTGGGAGGTCTTTAAACAGAGCTGCGAGGGAGGCTTTTGTATCTGCAGAAGTAAAGTTGATTATTTTCATTAGGCCTGTCCTCTCTAAACAAATCCAATAGAAATTCATTGCCTACTTATGCAGCAATCCCACTGGTGTTTTTGTTTTTGTACAAGTTAATGCTTGTTTATTTTCTTAAGAATCCTTTGTGTTTCTTTTTAAGTCTGTTTGGGTTCATATTTGTATGCCTGACAGGGTGTGTCTATTTGCTGAGTAGTTGGTAGGACAAAGCTTGGGTCAAGGTGACTTAGTGAATCAAAACAAGCTAATTAGCGACTAACCTAATTAGCTTGTCTACCAACACACGCGAAAAAAAAAAAGAAAGAAACAAAAAATAAATCACCCTCCCATCCTTTTCTCCTCCTGCCACCCATTTCTTAATGAAATATGGGTCTCCTCTTCCTCCTTCCTCCTTATCATAATCAGTCCCTTCTGGGGATAGACTCGGAGTTTAACCTACTCAAAGTCAATTTACCTTCCTACCTCTCTCTGCCTCTCTGTTTTCTCAGTCTGTTCCTGTCCTCACTCTCCCTCTTCTTTTCACTGTTTTGCTCCCGACTCCTTTGTAACTTCTACAGCCCTCGGTCTCACCCACTGGGGGCTGAGGAGTTGGCACATAGGTATATCTCCTCTCCTTTAACAGCAGGCCTGCTGCTGTGGAATTTCATTAATAACAAATCCTGACTTCACACATAATTCTGGACCATGTTGTGTCTCAAAAGAAACTTGTGTGATAGGATCAAAACCCCAAACTGCCCATGAAATAGTAAACAAAATATTTCATGGTTCATGATCTATCAACATAAATTACTAGTTATTCTCAAAGAAGGACATTTAATCCTTGAACATCCCTGCTCTGGGCGGCATGGAGGAGCAGTAGTTACAATTGTTGCATCTCAGCAGGACGGGTGCAGGATCACCTTACATGTCTGGGATGTTTCTGGGTGGAGTTTGCATGTTCTCCCCATGTTTGAGTTTTCTTTGAGTACTCAGGTTTCCAAAAACATGGATTTTAGCTTAATTGGTAACTCTAAATTGTCCCTAGGTGTGGGTAAATGGTAAATGGCCTGAACTTATATAGTGCTTTATCAAGTCCCTCCGGACCCCAAAGCGCTTTACACTTACAGTCCTTCACCCATCAGTCACACATCCACACACTGATGATGGCAAACTACACTGTAGCCACCGCGGCCCTGGGGCGCACTGACAGAGGTGGGTGAGAGGATGAGTGGTTGTTTGTTTGTGCCTGAGACCAGTTTCTTGCAACTCATAAAGGAAAAGCAGGTAAAAGAAAATGGATGGATTGATGGAACATCAAATCAATGTCAGTGCTGACAGAAAGAGGGTGGTATGTAAACTAAACCAGGTTCAGTAACTATCACATACTGAGTTTGACATAAAATTCCTGATTTTCAGTCCCTTTTACTAGGGCTGCACGATAATGGACAAAACCAAAATTGTGATTGTTTCTAACTCTACAATATAAATTGCAATATGAAAAGATACAGGAATTTTCAACAGATGATTTGAACAACACTTTAAGTTATGCTGATATCTTGTTGATGATGAGCCTGCATAAACCAATCTCACCTCTTTTTCTGTAAGTGTGACAAGTATGTTTTGTCTTCATTTAAGAGTTTTTCTTGTATCTTTTATTGTTTGCATTCATGCTAACTGTAATTAACCTCTTTTCCTCCAGTTCTCAGTGAATTTGCTCATCTTCCTCATATTTGTCAAGGTCCCCGTCGTCTTCCTCCACAGCTTGAGAATTCATTGACAACATGTCTATGAAAAACGTTGCCATCATTGTCCCAGAAGTTTCCCAACAAAAATAAAAGTTGATTTTATTTACCTTATATAACGCGGAACCTGCAATACTGGGGACTCATGCATTGTGATGTTACCTGTTACCTCTGTGTCAGGAGATATGATTTTTGATCATCATTGGAGGTGATCATGGAACACTGATGACACCAAGTCAGTGACACCTTGTATCCACACGTCTCAGTACTCCTGAGACATCAACCTAAAAGTCTTTCATTAAGTGAACCAGCAGTGGGCTTTTACAGTCAACTCATCTATATCTTTGGTCGGATCATTACAATACACTAACTTGACCTTTGAACTCGTACAGTTTTATTTCATTTCCACCACTCTGTCACCACATTTCTTTTGTCAGAGGGTATTTATTATCCCTCCAGGCTGTAAAATGGCTTAGATCTAGTATGTGAAAATATGTGAATATGCAAATAATCCCCCTCATTCCTGCACCTGCTGCTGCCTGTAGCACAACCCTTTTTCCTTTCTGCATTTGGAAAGAAGCTCAGCTGCAGCTGGTCAATAGCTCTGCAACATGTCAGAGGACACAACACCAGTCACCACTGCAGATCTGGGATTTTTCAAGCAAAGAATAAAAAATACAAAAGTATCAAAACAAAACAACCCCCCCCCCCCCCCATAATAAGAACATTTTTAAAGCACAAATGTAATAACATGAAATTTAAAAAAATATAAAATTATAATGGAAAGAATTAAATTAATGTGGCAAATTGATGCAACATTTTGGTTTTATTTTGATGGTCATAGAATATTTTTTTGTTTCCTAATTATTGAGCTAATATTTTAGTGGTCTTTCATGAATGCCAAACATAAAACCCCTTGATTCATCACATTCTTGTCATTTTTCAGCAGATGCCTCTGAGGTTGGGCTGCTGTGATGGAAAGGTTTGATTAAAGAAAATGAAAAGCTGTCATATTTCACGTGCATGCCCATTAAGTCCACATAAACTTACCATTTCTCATAACGACAGTTATACTAATATAGAAAATTATATTAAACATCCAGACATAATTATTTAGATTGTTTGTTTATTTTTCATTGAAAAAATAGGATTACTACTGTAAAAGCAACACATTTATCCCAAGATCCACCTTGAGAAATTTTTTGTGTGAATTCGCTTTTCAATTTTTGTGGCTTGTGGTAAACCTTATTGTGTCTTCTTGTGCATGTCGACTAAAGAGCCTGCTCAGTAGCATTACACACTCCATGTCACTGATTAATCAAATTACCATTACAGCTCTAATCTCAGATGCTCTGCAGAGCTTCTCTTTTATTTATTGTAGAAACATAGACCTCTTATCTTCCCACTGAAAGCTACTTTGTGTCTCTTGGTGAGTCATTATTCCTTTGACTCTCCATCTCATGAAAGAGAGTAATTTGTGTTCTAAAAAACAAAAACATGATTAGGTGGAGACATGACTGTGGTTGGCTCAAAGGAGGTTAAGAGGGTTAGTTATCTGAGCCCAATAATTATCATTTGATGGTGAAATGAACTTTGTTAGAATATACTTTTTAATTTGCTTAAATATTAGTTTTAGCTATGTTTTACCCAGCTTTTTTTGTCTTGCTGCTACTGTTTAGCTGCTGGTGGGAAAATGAGAAGGTAATCATGCTTCTGTAAAATAATTAAGACTAATGTTTTGTGATTCTGCAAATGCGTGGCACTGATTAAAAAAGGACAACCTGCCTGGCAGTCTGAATTTGTTGTTTTGAAGTGAACATGTGTTGATTTTAGTTAATGTAAAGAAACAACACATTCTTACATCTGAAATCAGACAGCTCCAGTGTCCCCACAGGGCTCATTTTAAATGGCTTCTCACTTTACAAGAGGCATTTTGCTATAAATTTGTGGCTTTGAGTTTCATTATTCAGGTAGAAAAGTGTTTTTGTGAAAATTTTTAAGGAATGCTAAAAGAGAAGTCAACCCATTTTAGTGATATTTTATTTAAATGATTTTTAAATGAGCAAGAATCTCAACCAGGAAGCAGTAAAACCACATCTGCACCATTGACACTTCATAAAACTCTTCATGTTTTTGTTGTTGTTTGTTTAGATCTGATAGACACATTACAATTCCTTGCTGAGTTGTACCAAAGAACTACAGTACTCAACACAGCAAGAAAACATTGGGATGAAAGACGGGATTTTGAATTGGATGAGCTACATTTGAGTGTATAGACTCTGTGAATTGTAATTTTATAAATTGCACATAAATGAATATGACCCATTTCTCTAGTCTGCACTCTTATCGTCATTCAGTACACAATCGTTAGTGTGCAAAACCGTCACATTTTCTGTAAGTGTCTTGTGTTTCTACAGTGTTCCTACAGCAGGAGAGAAAATGATGTTGGAAAAAAGAAAACTATGAAACAGCTTTCAATGGTTATGATAAATTGACAGATTTATTACTTATAAGAATATAAAACACACAGACAGCTCAGATTTTCATAGTTTTTAATGACTTTTTAAAGTTTCATAAGTAATCAGTTAACATTTTTCAGGATTTAAAAATCCTTGAAAATGAAACATTGCAAAAATTAAAAGAAAAGAAAAAAAAACTTATTTGCATGGCAAAGTTACATTTTGAAGAAGTTTTTCTTCTATTTTTCCCTCATTTCTACCTGTTGCTCAATGTGCACATTGACCTCTGCATGTTCAAGCCCCCATGTGTATCCTTGCACATAAGGATCATCAGTCATAAATGCATAACATTAAATTTTTTTAGTTTTCTTCATGGTCAATTTCTGACAAAAAAAACACTTTTACATTGGTACTGTCCCATTGGGATGTTACAATATTACCTGACACATACAAAATAAACTGAACCTAAAATCTATTATAGCTCAAACTGTCAGTTTGGCTTTTGCACATAATAAACTCTCTTTGAGCATTTAAATGTTACAGTAAGATCCTCAGAAAAAATATGAGTGTACAGAGGAAATCTTAAAATAATCAGCAAAAGCAGAGCTCAGAAGCAAAACAAAAACACATCACTGCATTCTACCATCTGGAAGTGTGTACAATTATTAGAGGATTTTAAGATGCAGGCACAGCATAAACATCACATTAGCAACAGCTCGTGACCCAAATGAAAAACACTTAAGGAATCTCTTTCTTTTAGAGAAATGCAGTGTATTTCTTCTCCCTTTTAAAGAATATTCCAGTACAGAATGGATGCATCCCTAACATAAGCCTGGTAAACAGATCAAACACACAGTCTTGTTCAACACACACTGATGTGTGCAGCCGCTGTGGAGGGTCAATAGCTGCTCATGGAGTGGAAACCTACCTTCTTTTAATGAGATGTGTGTGCATGTATCTGTGTGTGCATGATGGAGTTCAGCGGTATTACAGACGAGTGACGGGGGAGGCACACCGGGAGACAGGAACACCGACAGAAAGGAGAAGAACATGAAGACTGAGGGAGACCTAACTGTGGAAACACAAGCTGAGCAGGACAGACAGGATAAATAAAGAGAAATATTAGAAAACAGTGAAACAGGAATGAACAGAGAGAGAGAGAGAGAGATGAAAACCAAGACAAGAAGGGAGTGACAGAGATCAATAGAGAGAAGAGTAGAAAAAGAGCGAGATGGGACTGAAAAGATGAAAAAAAGTGTCTGTTGATCTGTTCACTAACGGGGGAATTAGAATTGATCTCAGAGAAAGTGTGAGTGTGGCTGTCATGTGATGAAGTGTGTACGCAAGCAGAAAGGGCAGGTGCACGATTGTGTATACCTGTCCAAACTTTGTGTGTTGTGCATCTGTGTTCATGAAGCCACATGGGGGGGGGGGGCACACAGATCATCAGGCTGATTGACTGAACCAGGCAGACAGAACAGCACGCTCAGATAGACTTTGCTCAAATACTGCTTAATAAGGGTCAAATATTTTCAATTGGCTGTTACTGCTGGGTCACGTACTGTTTGATTGGGTTTCATACACTTAAACTGCAAGGTCAAACATTTTTAACTCTGTCTGAGCTTCATTTCCTGCCGTCACATGATAGAGGAAAATACTTGATCTGTGTAAAATGTAACCTTTTTGTTCATGCTGTTTTGTTAAAGCTGCCTATAAAGACATATATACTGCATAAAGCTTGAAATTATAATACGATTAACTTAAAAACCTGGTGTGGGGTTTAAAATATTCCAATTCAATGATGGTACAGATCTCAAAAGTATGAAAGTGGTCGAGGCATTGAGAAACATTTATTCGTAATTATAGCCATTGCAATTCACAATTTAGAGGTTTTGGCAGCAAAATGGATACTTACAAAGAGAAATGAGCATTTCACAAAGCAGTCAGATGATTGTTTATGTAATTATACTCTGATTTTCTATGAAAATACCACCTGTGTATACCTGTTTTATGAAAAACATTTTTCGTCATCTGTCAATAACTTGTGATCCAGGTGCAAAGATGTTTGCTGCAATATAAGCAAAACAAGATTGTGTTTATATTGTAATATTTAGTTTCTGTCATGTTTCAAACCACATATTGTGCCTTATATTGGCTCATGTCTTGCAGATGACTCCCAATAATGTTTCAGTCTTTAATAATCAGAAAAGATTTGTTTGATTGAGTGATTGAAGTGGATGTAGAGTCCGACTCTACAATCTTTTTATGAAAGCATAATCCTGGCTAATGTTTTGTTTCGTTGCTTTTCTCAAAGGTTTTGCTGTAGATGACACCTAATTTGCAGGAAAAAGCCCAGCATATGGTAATACACAAAAGACCCTTTCCTCCTCTGTTACTCTGATTTTTCTTCCAATTAAAACATACAAGCCAGTGGATTTATTGGTGTTATCTATGAAGGCAGTTTGCTGCTGCAGCCCCACCACTCCAATGGTTTTCACATGAAACAAGTCTATTTGACTGAGAAGATTAGATGAATGTTTATTTCTTTTTTCAACACGCGCTGATGACTTTCTGACTTCTCCTCTTGTGTCGGTGTCTTTTCAAACCCAAACAAAGGACAACATAATTATGTGGTTTCACATTTATTCTGAGTTTACACTACTTTTTAACACTCTGGGCATGATTTTGTTTATTTATTTTTTATATGTAATGCCTGGTTCACACAGTAAGGTTTTAAAATTGTCAGCTGCTTTTCAAAGACTGAGAGACTCGAACATGACAATAAAAAAATCACAGATATAACAGATTTGGTACTACGGCGTGTGGTTTATAGCCACATGACAAAAGACAACACACCACACACAAACAGATTTCACTCACCAACATTCAGATGTCAGATGGGAATCTCGCAAAACCTCTCAAGATCAAACCTGAGTTCAGAGTAGACAAAAAGGCTGATGAAAAAGACGCAATGGAAATCTTTTGTGGACTATTTTTAAAAGAAAAAACAAAAAAGACGTCTCCAACGTCCACCTGACTTTCTGGTGCACCATGCCGGTTGTTTTGTCTCCTGTATTTTGGATTCTCCTCTGTCTTTCTGATTGGCTACATGTCCCATTCAATAGGATGTGAGCTCATTTGTCCTCAGGAACAGCACACATCGTTATGTGATGATATTGGGCCACAACAATGTGCGATACCACCGATTTCACTGATTGTGATATCGAGTAACCCTTAC
Source organism: Cynodonichthys magdalenae (assembly GCA_031762555.1). Classification (NCBI taxonomy): domain Eukaryota; kingdom Metazoa; phylum Chordata; class Actinopteri; order Cyprinodontiformes; family Rivulidae; genus Cynodonichthys; species Cynodonichthys magdalenae. The sequence continues at coordinate 11,301,112 of JARVJO010000164.1, read as the reverse complement.
TTTTTTTATTTTCCACTGTGTCCCTGTTAATGATATACATTTACTGACATAACTGAAGTATCAAAGTATTGATGTTTTGATTTTAGAATTGATTTTAGAGCATAAAGTTCTGGTATCAGTATCAGTATTTTACTATGAATTCATCACTAAAGACTGTCCATCATGCTGAATATCCCCTATTTGAGACCAGAACTATCCCGATGTCCCTCCAAGCCAACTAGATCACTCTTAACACCACACAAGGCAGAAATATCTCCTAAGATTATCTTGGAGGCATCACGACAATCAGGGATTCCTTAAGATTGTTGGAAGGGGAAAACGGGGTCAAAAACTGGCACAATCAACTTGCAGTGTGAACCGAGTTTAACACACTAACCCTGGATAAGATGTGTATCTAACACAAAAGATTAATGTTCTTCTTATACCTGGAGTGAAACCATGAAGCAATATTTATTAAACGGTTTTCTTTTTTAATGATATTCCATACAATAGACTCTTCAAATTTAACAAACATTTAAAGCTCTGCTCTTTCATGAAAGGCTGTATGTTGTTTAGTTGTGAATAAAATATAGGTGCAGATATTTATGTTCCCAGCTTCGTCTACTCTCTCTCCCCTCGTTTGTACAAAGTCCCACAGGCCAGTACTCAGTGTCTGTGGCTCCGACAGAGAAAGTTATTCTCATTCAGCACAACATTTCACACTGTAATCACAGGGAATATGCAATTAACAAGAAAATCTCTCAGTCAACAGCACGTTTTGTGTATTCACACTTTTCTTCTACCCTCTACTCTTCCTTTCTACTTTCCTCCGTCCTACTCTCCCGTTCTCTCCTCCGTACTTGATATATTTTTGCTCTTTTCCAAATCTAAAAAAACCCTCTAAATCTTAAACATTATGGAAAGAGGTCCTCACTCCTTCTTTCGCCCTCATCTTGCAAATCATTTCTTATTTAATGCCATCCCATTGTCGCGTGTCATCATCATTACCACCTCCGTCCTCCCCCAGTCCCCCTCATCGCCATCCTCCTTACACTACCACTCTCCCTCCCACCAGCCTGCATGCTCATCACACAGCTTTCATCATTATCATCACTACTGCATTCCCATCTGTTTACTCTTGCAACCCCCACCCCACCACCACCTTACCCCACTTTGGCTCAGTGGAATCATGCCTCTTAAGTTCCTCTATTTTTTAATACCTCTATTATCTCTTAGATGGCTCAGAACCAGAAAATATGAAAAATGGGATCCCTTACAGCTCAGTGGTTTCTGCCATGGTGTCAATAAAACCCATTCCATATCAATGGAGCTGGTCAGACCTCGTCTCTAATTAACAGTATTAAAAGGGCATCGGCTGCTGGCTTTCTAATTTAGAATGAGTTTTTATATCTTCACAAGTTTCTTCACCTTCTAATAAGCTCTGTGTCACATGTGCATGCTTTACACTTCATTTTGTTTTGACCTTTTGGTTCATATGAAGTCTATTTTTCTCTTTATTGTTTTATCCACCAGTCTGTCATTGTTGTTTTTTTTTTAACATTCCTGGGACAATTATTCTTTTATTTTTTTTTGTTTATAGAATCCAGTGACTCACAGATGCTCATGATTGTATTCTAAATTACATTATGTTTTAAAATGATTTCCTCTTTGTTTTTTTTATTGAGAACTTCAGAATCTAAAAGGGAAAGTGGGTCTCTGGGACACATTTAAATTTATGAAGAAAAGACTGAGATATTTAATTTACCTAAGTAATAAATCCTTTTTTTTTGCTACATTTGGCAGCCCTGATGACCTCATTTTCTTCCTCTCTCCTTTGTGTTTGGCATGAAGGCGTTTGTCACATTTTTCTTGGTGGTAATGTTCCAGATCAGCATTATTTGATGGGGTGCAACTATGGAAAAATTTTTTTTGGTCTTTTTAGACATGCTGTCTTTAGATTTGAACTCTTTCACCGATGTTACTTTTCAATGTAATACTTGGCAAATAATTCAGTCAATTTTGCATCTCATTGTTTAAAAGTCATTCAGACCCATTATAGGTTTTTTTTTTACCCACTTGATTATAAAAACCGGCTTAGTGGATTTTTACATTGATGGTAGATGTTCAACAAAGTTCTCTCATCTCTGTAAATGAAACCCTGGATCTTGTTCAAAATAACAAAAGGTTTGTTACCCATCTGACTGAGGCTCTTCATCCACAATGACTCAGTTTATGCAGTCAGATAGAGAAGTCTATTTTCAGCAAATGTCTTCAATTTGGGTTTGATCAAGCCACCTGTGCTTTTTGTCTCTTTGAATGCTCCAGTTATTTTCTTTTCTCCTTTGCTATATTTGTGATTTCACACAATTCTGTGTTGCAGGTGTACTAACAACAATCTAGACATATTTGTTTTGTATTTAGTTTAACATCATCAGCTGTAAAATCTCAAACAGACTGGTTGAAGGTGGAAGTTTAACAATAGTTTTAGGGGAAGTAAGAGCATAACTGAAGGATCATATCAAAGGATCTGAGTTCTTACATAAATAGAAGAATTTATTTTATTTGTCTCTTAATGGAGAAAGTTGCAACATCCATTAGCCATGTGGAGTATCACTGATGATACTCATATCTCAGTATGCTTTCAATATATTATCCATGTTTTTTTAAATTTATTTTGAAGATAATAAACAGGATTCTTATAGTAGAGAACCATGTGCAAACTAAAAAGAAAAATTAATTTGCCTCATTAAAAAGTGAGTCGGTACGACAAATCATGAAGTTTTGCAAAAAAAATTTAGCATTGCAGCAAACTTGCATCTAAACAAAATACAACAAATTTGCAATAAAACAAGTTCAGTGTGATTCAATAGTGCACTGAGTATTTAAGTTTCTTTGGTGATTAAGGATTCAAATATTGCTTGAAGTGCTGAAATGTTACAACATTGCAATTTGTGTAAAAGAAAAGAATAAATTCAGCACTTTATCTTGAAACCGTGCCTCATTTCAGTGAATAATCTAATTACCTTAAAACAGATTTTCTTTCAGCGATCATCATCATTGATTGACATTGCAACATTTTTCAGCAGCCCAAGGTACAATTAAACATCACGCCAAGCCATCTCTTTGTCATTTAATCAAAACATTAATTATTCCAGCCCTCAAACCAGTTCTTAATCATGGTTCTACTGGAACCTGTGGGGCAACAATAATTTCAGCAGTGATGATGTAGTTAATCTTTTCTTATTATTATTGGGGATTTTTAAGTTAAAACAAGCAGGTGTCTTCTAAGTGTCATAAAGAAGTCGTGTTATTGCACATGGATTAAAGCTGAAGTTTAATTCAGGGAACTTCTCAGAACAAACAGACTTCTTTTTGTCCTCATCCCCCTTTTCACATCTTTACCTCTTCCTTTTGTCAGTGTCCCACATTCAGTTTTATTTGAACAATCTGAATACAAAGACAACAGTCTCAAGCTGTTTCTCAATTAGAACAAGACTGACAGCACCTTTGAGATACACTTAAATAATGAAATTATTGAAGAAGTTGCAGAAATTAAATATCTTGGGATCATTTTTGATAACTCCATAATGTTTCAAAGTCAAATCAATAGTGAATGCAAGCAGGTCAAATCCAGTCTTAATTGCTTGTAGTTGCTTATCACATCAAACTGCCTTAGTGTATAAGCAGGCAGTGATCTTCTCTCACATCTGTCTTATTGCATCACATGATGATCGCAGTCCTACAATGAAGCCTATCATTAGACAATTAAGGAATTCTATGTTTCCTGTTAATTCATTCATTTATTTTCTAATAATGCCTCAACATCTTTTTTGTCACACCTGGTTTGAATTTGTTTCTCATGTCTTATTACCTCTTTGTGCATTTACAGTCCCTGTTTATCATTAATCAGTTCCTGGTGTGGCCAATTACAGCTTGTTTTTTGAGTCTTGTCTGCAAATAAAATAGTTTTTATTACTAAAATTATCTGATTCCCATTCCCCCCCCTCTTTTTGTTGTTTCTCAATAATCATTCCATTGCAGGACCAGTCAGAGAGGTCTTTTCTAGGGTGTTACAGTTCCTGTCAGCAGCAGCAGCAGCAGCTGTCTTTAGTAGTAACTAATTGCTACTTGACACACTTAAAACTGAGCTGTGCCATCATTCTTTGTCGGTTTGTCCAACTTCACAGGGTGTTTTTAGCCTTGAGACCACCTGAGAAATCCCTCATAATTTCTTAGCAATTAATATTTTTCATACCCATGTTCTCTTGCAGAAACCTCCTGGAACTTCCTCATTGAAGATCCATGCCTCCACATGCTCTCCTGTGTTTTTCCTCACTGTTCTTCTTGAGAATAATTCAAGGTGATATCAGCTCAGCCTGCCTCCTAACCTCTCTCCTCTTGTCCTGTGGAAAGTCCACTCACTGCCTGCTATTCTGGAACTTCTGAATCCAGATATTGTTTCTGGAAATTTTGACTTACTCCTCTTATTTTATGTTTTTAAGTACAGAAAGATGCATCTTTTAAGAAACCAATTAAATTGAATAACATCTTAGTATAAATTTTCATCTAGAAACTCACAGAGTCACTAAATCTGCTGTTCTTCTCTGCAGAGCTACACTTTACTGATTTCCTTTCCCCTTCAAAATACTTTTTAAATTCTGCTTTTTGTGAATTATTTTCAGCTCAATACTCTGAACCCTGAATTTTAAATATAATTTTTTTTTTCCTCTTTCCTTTATTTAACCAAGTAAAACCCCATTGGGATCCGGATCTCATTTGCAAGAGGGACCTGGGCAGAAATCTGCAACACAACAACCTGGTTACACAAAAATAAAACAAATTAAACTTTATACACAAGTTTAAAACAAATTACAAAACAGTTTAAAGGCAATGGCACTGATTGATAGAATCACATTACTTGTAATTATGACAAAAATAGGTTGTTTTACATATCTGAAATTTGGATCTTCAAGTTTTCATCTGCTTTGTTTTAATACGTTTTACTTTTAGCATGTCTTCTTTTACCTTTCTTTTTAAAAACTGCTAAATTCTCCTTTTTCATAATCTAATGATTTACCTTTTCCATGTTTCATTAAACTTTGTCCTCAGACTTTTTTTAATTTAGTCTCTTGCCAATGCTTTTGTCTAAAACTGACTGTTCATTTTATTATTTTGGCCCTGTTTTCCTTTTCCCATTGTCTGTCATTTAAAACACTTATGTCAGATTTAGAGCTTTCAAAGGAAAACCGGTGTGTTTGTTCTTCACAGTAACACACACACACACACACTGACAGCACATAATTTCCCTCCAGACTGAACCTTGTGTTTATTCTGAAGACACTCAAAAGCAACTTGGACGTGGTCCAGCGCTGTGAAGTAGTTCAACATCCTTATATTAAAAAGATGTCTGAAAATTTCTGCTGTCAAGTTAAATAAATGTAGTGGCTCACCTTGGACCTGCACTCATTAAAATGTTCTGCTGTTTTCTCTTTTTTTTTTCTTAGCCTTTGGAGACTCAAGTTAAGTCAATTAAGATCCTCCTTTGTTGACCCTGACTCTCCAAGGCAAAAGTGTATTTTTGTTTAATCTATGGTGAAAAAAAAAGAGCTTTTGTCATTTTGGTAATGATTGGGAAATGAACCCAACAGCACAACTTGTATGACATAATTGGCAGTTGAAGAGATGTTTTACCTTTTGCAGCTCTTGATTAAAAATGACAGAGACTCCTCTGTCAGACTCCAAGGTTTCGCAGAGACAGAATCAATAAATATGTCCCAACAACCACAATCATGTGTTATTAAAGTGGAAGTCACATGTTTAAGGTCAAGCCAAGGCATTACTGCCTCCAACAGTTGTATTGTGTATTTTAGCAGATTTATTTCCTTCTATTGTAATGCTGTAAATGGAATGTCTCTGGGTTAATCGGGAATGCCATTATGGCATTTACCATTGATGTGTTATTTCTTATCTCTTTATTTTCCAATAACTGTGAATTAAACTGAAATTTAAGCCTCAGTATCAGTCTGCTGTTAAGTATCATTCACTAAGCTTAGCTACTCAGTGGTAAAACAAAAAGTAATGTTCTTGCATGTTAAAGAGCGAACCACTGTGTGTGGCTAAGAGAAAAAGTTCACTACGCAGCCTCTAAAAAAATTAAAGAAAATTAAGCTTTTGTTACTTGCAGAGAAATCCTGAGACTATAGATTCTGTTTTTTTAATGTTTTTAGACACTAAGTTGGACAAAATAGAAGAAAATATGAAATCTTCATGTTATATTGATGTTCACTCAGCTTATCTATCTTGTAGAATATTTTTTTAAATATGACGTAATATGGTTTTGTAAAACATGAAATGAAAATGTATAGATTTGCAATAATTAATGAATTTAATGTCCAAATGCTGATCATGTCAATAATTTAATTTCTCGTTTTTGAAGAAAAATTCAAATGTCTTTTATTTTGTATCGAAATGATTAATCTGAAAACTAACTTAATTTTATTAAGTTTATATTTATTGTGCCAATTTATCTCAGAGTCATCTCAGGGTGCTAAACAAAGACAATTTCAAATCATAAATTCCATTCAGTTCAAAACAAATTCAATTCCAAATGTCAGCTCATATATGTCCATCAGCCTCAAATGGCTGGGGGTTGAGAAGGCAGGAAAGAATAAACAGAAATATTGGACCAGTTATGGTTTCTGTGGGAAGAAAAGCAGAAAATACCAGATTAATGGCAGTAATAATTGCAAATACAAACATGGAGTAGAGAGGATAAAGACAACAGAGTGAGGAAATGTGGTCAGAATGTCCTGCAGCAGTCTAAACCTATTAAAATTCTATATTTTTATTCATCATAAAGTCTACTTTTAATAGATGGAATGAGAAACATTTAGACCGACTCAGACAACCCAGGTGGATTTATTGCTGAGGTAATGCTGCTCTTGCCTCTAGTACTTTATCTGCAGCTTCAAATCAACATGAAAATCTACTTTTTCTGTGAGTATTTTAGAAAAATCTCTTTAATGAAACCCCATCAATCAAAAAACCCATCCTCTTTACTTACAGATCTGAGTCTAAATAAGCTGTAACCGATGAAAAGTTTGTCGGTTTCGAAATAAAATCCCACAGGACCTGTAAAAGTCTTATTTTTCTCTTTCATCAATGTAAGTGCAACAAAATATGTTGCAGTCAAATACTTTTTCACAATAGTACTAAAAACTTTTTGTTTATTTGAGCTTTGCTGTATCTGCAGAACATAAAGGTTAGCTTTACTAAGAATTTATAGGTATTTGTTGTTTTATTTAACCATACAGATGAATTGGTGTTGGATTTGATTAAATGCAGAGGCTCATAAAGTGTTTAAAGGCAAGAAAACAAGGTATTTAAAATATAAAAGTATCTTCTTAATCATTATGTACTTGTTTCACATGTTTTAAGACTGCGAACACATATTTTTTTAGATTGTGTTCCAATGTAAAAATAATAAATAAATAAAAAAAAAGTCAAGATCCCTTGTTGTTTTTTGTAATTGGACACAATATATTTAAAGTTAAAAATGTACTCTTTAATCTGTAATTGTTATCATCCAGGAATGGTCAAGACATCATTATAGGTCATAAGCAAAAGTAAAAGATCTGGTGACAAACAGACTCATCCTCAGTGATCTTGTTAATCTTTTTTCAATCTTCCAGAAACTCTGAACAGATTTTTGGAAGTGACTTTAAAGCCAACTGTTGCACAGGGACTAATAAAGTCACACTTTGAAAAATTGAAATACCTTTACTTCTAGTCCTTTGTGATTTAATCTCCAAAGGTGTATAAATTTTGGGATTGTTGAAAACAGTAAAGTGCTTCTTTTAAGCAGGATAGAAAAAGAAAACAGTGGTTTGTGGAGAAACTGAAACATCCACACCACTGGGAATAATAAAAGATCTTAAAACTTTACTTCTCCCTTTACCTTTTTTCTTTTGTTGTTACAATTAGAAGTTGTAGTTGTAGCTTTGTTCTAATGAGCCTACGTGTTTCAGGTAATTATTTATTTCTGAGTTTCGGTGAAGGTGTTCAATTTAACATCTAAAGAGCATTTAGCTTTGGGCTGAACTAAATACAGACTGATAAAGAACCACACCTCAAATAAAATATTCCCAATACATTTTCAAGGCAGTTGAACTGTATTTTCCTTTTAACACAAAATGCAGTTTATATTTAAACGATTTTGTTTTATTCTTTGTGTAAAGAGGTTTTTGAAAGGCACTATTAAGTTTTTCCCAGCTTGTTTTCACTTTAATATTAGGAGAAACAGGAGTTCAAACATTTCATTTTTTGGTTCTCTAACAGACTGGGTAAAACACTAGGGGTGCAACAATATATGTATCGATATCGAACCGTTCAATACAGTGCTTTAGGTTCAATACACCCTTGTATCGAA
>JARVJO010000164.1:11278936-11288998 GCA_031762555.1 Cynodonichthys magdalenae | reverse complement strand
TCTATCTATCTATCTATCTATCTATCTATCTATCTATCTATCTATCTATCTATCTATCTATCTATCTATCTACCCATTTATCTCATTGTGCCTACCTTTGTGCTTTGGGTCAAATAACCCTCTTGTCTGGGCTGAAAACAACAGCCTTTTTGGTCTCATAGAGCCTCCTAACACTGGATGAAAAAAAAATGTATAAATATATATAAAATGACAAACTAGCCCAATACACAGAGAGCTACCAGCTTGATGGATGACTCACAGTAATGCTGTGAAATGGCTCAACCCACACACACACACACACACACTCACGCACACACACAGCCTCACTAAAAGACACATTATAACAGCTGCCGAGCACGCAAAAACCCATGTGGCAGCCGCACACTCCAGCATGCAAACGCACAAAAACTGATATCAAAGTAAAGATGTTAACTATCAGAACAAGACATGTACTTATGTAGATTAACAAGATGGGAGATTAGTGACAAATCTATTTCAGAAAAAAAAAGAAAAAAAAAAGAAGAATAGCACAGGCTGTCGGCACTGACAAATCCTGTACCATGTGGTCAAAGAACCCAAGGGGTTTGTTTGGAGGTCTAATGCAAAATGAGGATTTGCTCAGTTTCACTGTATTTTCACACGTTTGCTATAAAAACTGAAGCACTTTCGCTGTGAATCAAGCAAAACAGACACATTTACAAATAAATACCCCTCTGGATTAAATCACCGACTTGTATGCACTTGAGCATTTTTTATTCCCATGGCAACTTTTCGTAGACGTAACATGTTAAATAACTATTAGAATTTCATCCGAATTACTCATCAAACCTTTTGTAACTATGAAGCAATTTTATTTGAATAGATGTGGCTCCATTTACAGCAGCAAGTGATATAGCCTCTATCTTTGGAAAAAGCGGACGGAGTTATGAGACAAACGTGAAGCAAAACTTGTGATCTAATAGCCTCTAAATCGTGCTGCTGTTGGTCTTCTTAGTGGCTCAGCAGGCTAATTCTTTATGATGGGTTTGCAGCTTTGTAATCTTGTTACTGGGATCCTTCCCACATGCCACAAGGGACCAGGGATCAATAACTAGCTTGTAGTTTTATTTCGGTAGCAAACATACATGCATCATCAAATGGTGTTTACAGTATTTAGGAGGAAAAGTAGAACAGGATTTTAAAAATGTGACCTTTCAATGCTGTGTCCATCAACTTGTCTCCACCACTTCTTAGTTTTCCATTTATCTCCTCTCTATGCTTTTAATTTTTTTCTCACCGCATCTTCCCTTTTATATGTGATTTTTTTTTTCATGCTTTAGTTTTTACTTTTAATTTGGAGAATTCTTTTTGCCACCTTTATTTTCCTCTTCCTTTCTGCCTCCAGGGTTTTTTCATATCCCAACACCTTTTTTAAGCCAAATCTCTAATCTATGAATCATCTTTCTCTCCCCTTTATTGCTTCTTTAATTTGACATTTTTCTTTTTTTTACTCACAAGTGCTTTTTGTCTTTCCTTCCATTTTCTTTCTTCCCCCACTTTTAGTTTTGCCTAAACCTGTAGGTCCCTCTTTCAGCTCATCTACTTCTTCCCTCCCTTATTTCTCTCACCCCTGACTCTGCCTTCCATCCACCTGGTCACTCAATCCCATCTCCCCCTCCTCTCCTCCTTTCGTGGTTTCTCTCTTTCCTTCTGTCTCTCCCTCCTGTGCTCACCCCTCCTCACCCCCTCCCTCTCCGGTCCCAGTCGCTGTTTGCGCGCCGTGCTGTGCGGACCTGCACCGACCATCCTCTCTCGTCTCCTCGGCTGGATCTCCTCCTCCTCCTCCTCCACCTCCTCCTCTCTCCGTCCCTCTCTCCTCCACTCTCTGCTATGACAGCTCACACCAGCGGCGCACTGGCCGACCTCAGACCGCCGACCCGTCACCGGTTGTCCTGTCCAAACATGAACATGGACGTGTGCGTGAGGGATATTCGTGATTGATCTTTCGCTTGTTTATTTCTTTTCTTTTCTTTCTGTTTTTTATTGTTATTATCATTTTTGGAGGGGGGTAAAGAAACGACAGAAGAAGGAGGAGGGGGGGCTGCCTTCTTGTTTTGAACCCCCCCTCCGCTTTATTTAGCCAAGCAGAGTGGAAAGGTGGGGAGAGGACTTTACCGTTCAGCCCGGCTTGGATTTATTTACCAGCAAAATGACGGATTTGGGAGCGCCGGAGACGCCGCCGCTGAGGAGGAGGTTGAACGTGAAGAAAACGGGGGCGCTGAGACTCGACCTCCCGCTTCTCCTCCTGCTGGGGCTCCTCATGGGGGATTTCTTCCCGACCAGCGGTAAGTTTGTCTTTTTTTATTTTTTAAGGGGGGGGGGCTCGGTCGCTGTGAAGCCCTGCCGACACGCAGATGTGAGCGCGTGTCTGAGAAAGAGAGAGAGAGAGAGCGAGCGACATAGCACCGGTGTTGCGGTTGGCCAGCTTGCGTGTGCGCGTGCGCGGTGGGAAAATAAAGGTAGCAGCATTGGTATGCAAGCATGCATGCGCGCGCGCTCGCAGCAACTCAGATTTTTTTTTTTTTACGGCGCGTGTCGTCGTGCGTGCGGGATTGCGATCGTGCGCGCAGAGTTTTGGTGTTTATGCGCATGAAGGGGGAGCGGGAATTTGGACACGACTTGGAGCAGAGCCGTGACAATAAACACAAGTTCAGAGTGGACCACCGAGCCCCTAAATCACACCTCACCTCACATCTCATCCGGTCTGAGGCGCGTGTTGCTCAGCCCCCCGTGTTAATGTCTACAAACGAGCAGAGGGGTTTTCATGTGCAGAGGAGATCCCAGGCAGGAGATTTTGTGGAGTCACACTCAGAGAAGAGACTCATACAGTGTGTCAGCACTCTTACAGGTCGCCACCAAAAGGGGCTTTTGTGACCACCCTGATGTTTAAGATGCAGACAGATGAAGCAGAAAGTGTTAAAATTCTCCTGCTTCCGTGGAGCAGTCACTGTTAACCATCAATAGGCTCTTTGTGTGCACTTCTTCCTCTCATCGCAAATGTCCATCTGCAGTTGTCTGTTCCTCACTTAAATCTCCTGAAATGAAGAACACATTATTTAAAAGACAGTACTATTTTTGTTTCTGTGCATTCTCTGAACATCTTTCTTAACTTTGTGCACCTTAGTGTGTGTGTTTATGTTATGCAGTGGTATCTTTATCTGTATTCCCTGCCATGCATGCCTGTCAGCCTGGAAATAAAGGGATTTGAGTGAAAGTGTGATTAAGGAGGAATGGTGTGTGTTGATGAATTTGATAGAGGGGCTTTTAAGCTGTTTGTGATTGAAGCAACTGCTTCTTATCACCTGTGATTTAACTTTGAGTGAAATCTCAGTGTGCATGTGTCTCTGTGTGTGTGCGTGTGCGCATGTGTTTTCCACTGAGTTTATCAGATTTAAAATCACCTTTTTCACAAGTTTCACCAAGATAACAAATAACAGTGTATGCAATAGGTTTATAAGAGACTTCGTTCATCAGAATGTACAATATATGTCTTTTACCTGTCACCAAAAAGAACATGTTAATGGTTATAAATAATGGCGTTCTGTCACTGAAGAGGTAATTACACAACATAGGAGAAAGTATGAGAAAATTAAAGGGCACATAGACATCTGGAGAGACAGAAGGGAGGGTGGAGATAATTCATTTAGTCAATCCTCCAACACCAAATGGTTGCCTGCCCTTTAGATACAACGTTACACTGTAAATTTTACATGCAAATATCCATTAAAGATTAAAAAAAAAAAAGATTTAAACATTTCTTACTCTGAACAGCAATGAAACTTTACAGTCATTCAATTGCCTTCTAATGTTTATTTGTTATGGAAGCTGTAGTTTTCTGAACAGTTAATATCTTACCTGTTATAGATAGCTCTCTGAATGACTTGACTTTGGAGAATCAGTATGTTTCAGATAGGACTGATGAACTGATAATAATTAGTCTGAGCAGGGCCAAGACCAAAGTAAAGTTCTCTGTTTACTTGCAAGTGCAAATAGTGGCAAATGCAGCTAGCTGTAGCACTTCCAATTTAGTCGGTGCCACATCCTGCAAGAATATTACAGTTCCAACTGTAAAAACTTTTTTTTATGTAATATGAATTTGCTAGCAACAAAAAAGGGTTACTAAAGTTCTTGACCTTGGTTCAAACCTAGACCATTCAAAGATCTTTCTAACAGGTAATATAACCATACCATACCATACCATACCATACCATACCATACCATACCATACCATACCATACCATACCATACCACCTTTATTTATAAAGCACTTTAAATGGCACAAGGCTAACCAAAGTGCTGTACAAGAGACAAACACAACACAATATATTATTTCTTTGTTGTAACAATGCTTCTGGACAGTCAATCTTACTGGGCACCTGATTGGCAGTGCCTGGTGGTACCAGAAGTTCAAACCGAGTGTCAATAGCAACAGCTAAATAAGCTGTTTGGCATTGGCATAGAAGACCTTTAATGTGCGCAACCGCATGTTCCTTAAACATGTGGCATCATTTAAATGGGAAATTAATGCCTGATTCACACAGCCAAACATTAAAATTTTCACTTGATTTTCAAAACCTAAGAGCTCAAACGTGACGTTAAAAAAATCATGGATATAACAGGTTCGGTCCTACATTTTGTGGTGTACAGCCACACGACAAAAGACAACTCAACACACATGAACAGATTTCACAAACATTTAAAATCTCTCGAGTGACTGACAAGGAAGATGCAATGGTGATAGTTTGTGGACTAAACACATATTTATTTACTTTTTGTGCTAAGTTTATAACTATTAATTTAGTGTCAGTAGCATGCTCATTCAAAGCCCTGTTTCCTTATAACAGTGTCACTCCAGCACATTTTTTGTAATATGTACACTGTTAACATTAACATGTCTAATTACCTATCAGAGCTCATATATTGAGAACTGAAAAAACTCAAGTCAACAGGTCATCAAGAAGCGTCCACATTTCCAACTGTGATGATAATTTGCTTTAACCCTAGACAGCGTGTATTTATTTGATGTATTGTTGACTACGCTCTACAGAGGATTGTACAAATGACATTTTTGGCACACACGCACACTGAAATACACACTTTCCTGAATACCATGTGTGAGATTTTAGACTCCCACTGGGACCATGAAGCACTTGTTTAATCACTTGTACACACGCTCACTTAAAGAAACAAACACACACTCCTACACACAGGTCACTCCACAGACTTATTTACATTCCCTTTTCAAAGTGAGGACTGATTAAAAGTCTGTTTTTCGAAGCGTTTTAATGTTTATAAGGACATTTAGACCCAAATGCACGTCTTCTCACACACGCACAACCATACACACACAAACTTTTGCACACGCACAAGGTGACAATTAGCTGACATTGAATCAATGCCAAACAACAAGATATTGGAACTAGCTGTCTGTCCTCCTGCTTGGCATACTAATATCACACATGGGAAACACACAAACTCACACACATTCACCCCCCCCCCCCCCCCCAACACCCCCTACCCTCACACACACACAGTTAATTAAAACAGAGCTGTTTGCCCTATTCAAAATCAGAGACACAACACGGTGAATCAGATACAGTCAATGCAAATGTACAGCAGTGTGTGAACAGCATGAAAGTGGATTAAAACGGTTTGTTTCCAAAAACAAAATTGTGTTAAATGTGAATACTAAAAAGCAACGATTAAAAATACGATTCCATGTTGAATAAAAAGTGCACCAAAAAGAAAGGATTTAGTGTTTGTTTAATTTTTTTCTTGTTCTTTTTGGATTTAAATACTTACTAGATGTCACTGTGAAGAGATAATACAATGCATAGCTGAAGCTTTCACCGTATAAAATATGTTTGATGTGAGACATTTCAATTTTTAAATACCACTCTTCAACTATTTAAATGTGCTACTACTTTATGGTGGAATATAAGTCATTTACAGGGACATAGAATGAAGTAAATGTATTATTAAGCAAATTTATTATTTATATAGTTTGTTCATTAAAAAAAAACAACAGAAATTTGATATACAATAAAAATACAAATCATAAATTAAATGAAATATACAAATGACTTACTGCAAATACAAATATATCATTAGCCTTAATACAACCTTACAGGACAATAAAATTAAAGAAATAAATAAGATTATTTAATTCAATTTTTAATTTTATTTTAAGTTTGCATAATGTATCTAAAATATTTAATCTTAATCTTTAATTTAATACTGAATTACTTAAAAATATTTGACTTTTATATCAATAGAGAATTTTGAATCCTTTGAGTCAATGCATTTATCAGGTTTCCTGCTAGGGATTCTCTTGAAAAGACACATTTATTAAGAATTTTTTCATTTCATTTTCTTTTTCTTTTTTTTTTTTTTAAACTCAGCACATTGTAAACATGCTAGTAGAAATAAATAGTCTGTTTATGGCTTCAGCCGTTTGAACTTTCTGTCACTTTTTCATATCAAATACCTTCAATTGCAAAATATTTTATACTTTAACTATTTTTATATTTGCATTTTTGTTTCTTTTTAAATGTGTTCACATTTCAAAGGGAATTCAAATCTGAGCTTTGAGTCAGCCATTCCATTGACCCTCTGTTTCTTCTCTCTGAGCCATTACTTAGTGGATTTGCTCGTGTGCTATGGATCATTATCCTGCTGAAAGGTTTGCTTTCTCTTCAACTTCAGATTTTCCTGCAGCCTTTGATGTGATGAAGGATGTTTGGTTGAATTGACAAATGCGAGCTATTTCCACAGCGAAGAAAACCCAAACCGTGACATTTACACCTCCGTGCCCGACAGTAACAGATTCTTTTTTTGAAATTTTTTCTTTGGTCTGCATTAAATGGATTAACTCGGTAAAACATCATGCTCGCAATTTTTATTTATTAGTTTTTGTTATTATCTCCAAGTGGTTCAAATTTCTATTCAACAACAAATAAAACTATAAAAAACAACAAGAGCCAGTTGATAAGAGTCAGCATTCACCTATCTTATCATGAACACATTTTTAGGATTTGTTCTTTATTTTTTGAAACCTCCATAGATGTAAATATGCACAACAATTTATGACTGCTTGGCATTTTTAAAATGTATTTAGTTATTAAGTTTAAGAACAATTTACATTTTTAGGGTTTTGTTTTTGTGCATGACCTTTTTTAGATTTGAAATGAAGCAAATATTTTTATAAAATATTTCATAAATTTCAGCTGTTTCAATAACCAATCTTTGCGTGGTGAGAATAATAATGGACTATTATTTGCATGTATTGAAGTAATTTTTCTGTTGGCTTTGTAAGAAACAATAGGTATCTATAGCTTTCAGAGAAACTGTACAACACACTCACACACACACATGCCTTGGTTCTTCTATCCTCTTGGGGACTTTACATTGACTTCCATTAATTTTTCAGTCATTTCTTTAGCATAACTCTGACCCCTTACCCTAAAACTAACCACCCCAGTACATACCTGACCCTAAATTTAGCCTAAACTCAAGTCACACATTGGTCCTAAATCTAACCCTTTACTCAAAATCAGCATCTGTATCCATGGAGACCAGGTTTTGGTCCACCACGAGGAGCACTGGGCCCGCACAATAGATTTTTTTTTCTAAATTTTCTAAAAAATGGTACCCGTGATGTCTCAAAAACGTGTCCACACATACACACACCCACCCCCACACACAAACACACGCACTCTACAGGCTGAAGAATGAAAGAAACTTTGTTCAGCTTTTCCAGATGCCCATGCTGCAATTGATTCCCCTCAGTCACATCGAAGACCACGAACATTTTAAACAAACAATGCTTGACCAAGAGCATAGGAGACTCTTCTCACCGAGTGCTGATAATTTGCAGACACTTGAAAGTGCTTCTAGATGTCCAGTGAGACAAGTGAATAAACAGACACACACAAACTCACCCCCTCATACACACACTTCAGTACAGTTAACTACCACAGAGTTCACAGTTCAACAGACAGCAAAGGATCAGTGTTTGATGTGGAGTCAAAGGAAAGAAAAAGAGAGCATTTGACTAATTTAATGAATACCAAAAGCAACAGAACAGTGTTTTCCTGCAAAATGATAACATTTAAAAATAGATCTAGAACAGTTAAAGTGGAGCAGTATTAATGTCGGTGTCACGAGTCAAATTCACCATCAGAGAACAAATAGGGAACATACCACACAGGTCATCATTATGCTTCTGATGCCAGGCAGAAATCTCTGTCAGCCATCTCAAACGGCACGAGTTAATTCGGTTGGTAATCGGTCTTTACAGTGTTCAAATGACAGAAGTTTTAAAAGAGCCGTGGCCTACATACAGCACACTAAGTAGGGGGAGAGGGCAGAGAGAAAGAGACTGAGACAGGAAACGAGAAAGCGTGTGAAGACGGAGAGAGTGATCGAGGCCGAGGCAGAGACCAGAACAAGTGTGTTAAAGACAGGAAGGAGAGGCACTCGAATGCAGAAGGAGACGGAGTGAAAGGAAAAATGAAAATGTATTCCCGAACAGATGCGATTAATCAGGAATGACTTTTCCATCTTGTGTTACTCAGCTCGTAATGTCTAGCATTAAGTAATGACATCATAACTCTGTCTGCCTTGAATTTATAACTTTGATACGTGGGGGGAAATCCACTAAAGTGACCCAAAGGCGCAGACAAACAGGGCTTTAAAATGTGTTGATATTAATGACTGGACTCAAATATTTCAGGCTTGCAATAAATACTGCACCAGGCGCAGCAGAATTTCTCATCCACCTGTCATTTAAAATCTGAGAGGGCAGCATGAAAATAGGAAATAAAAGAGCGTGTGTATATCATGTGGAACAGCAAGACAGAGCTAGAACTTATGAATATCATAAAAGTGTTGCAGCTGACCCAGTTGAGAGATTACCAGCTAATATAATGCATAACTAAATGCTATGTCTAATTTAATTTGAGGATTTTCTTCAGATTTTTTTTTATTTTATTCATTTCTGTTTAAACATGACATTTATTCGCAAAACTGTGTCCTACCTGGATGCATCCAGTAAACCTATATTTTGCAGGCTAATAAAGCGCTTTTACTTCTGCCACTTTAGCCACAGCAGTGGCTGTTTTTCTGTTACCTTGTTGTGCCGACGCCTCGCAGTGGTGGGAGCTGAGGGTTATTTCATAACACAGGATTACTCAGCCAGCCAGCTCTAAAAATAAGCATGAAATGAACCTCTCAAATGGAGTTCATAATGAAAGATTGGTTGGTGTGACTACACGACATCCATGAAAACCAATATCCAAATTTAATTTGACAGATTATTCAGAACATCAACAGCTATGGTAAATTTTCACCAATTCCAGCAAAGTACATAATTTCTACTTCTTCTAGCTCGTTTGTTATGTTAACATTCATGCAATGCGTAATGGAAGCTTTGGTTCCAGCACTAATTCTCTGCTGAGACTGATTTGTATTTGCAAAAAACTTTTAAAGTGGAGTTTTGTAGAGAAGTTATAAAATGTTGATATGTTACCTGCTGTGAATAGCTATTTTGAATAACCTTAGTTGATAAATGGTAAATGGTCTGAACTTTAATAGTGTTTTAACATGTCCAAGAACTCCAAAGGGCTTTAAACTAAAGTCATTCACCCATTCATACACACATTCCCACAATGATGGTTGTAAGCTACAATGTAGCCACAGCAAACCTGGGGCAGACTCACATAAGAGGGGCTACCAGTCACTGGGTCCTTTGACTATCACCAGCAGGCAAGACAGGTGAAGTGTCTTGCCCATGAAAATAACAGCCAGAGACAACCAGAGTCGGGGTTCAAACCAGCAGCAACCCACTCGTTAAAGGGTGAAGACCTACCTCTTGAGTCACTGCCTCCCCTAAAAATAGATTCAAAGATTCATTAGCTAATCAAAACAGAGCTAAAGTGTTAGGATCTGTTCTGTGTCTTGTCTCCCTCTTGTGTTCCCTCTGGTCAATGCATCTTCCTCAGCCTTTTTGCCATCCACTCTCAC
>JARVJO010000164.1:11234064-11255920 GCA_031762555.1 Cynodonichthys magdalenae | reverse complement strand
GGACACACATCAGAGGCATCAGGGGTGAAGTGTCTTGCCCAAGGACACAACAACTGAGACAGCTGGAATGGGGAATCGAACCGGCGACCTTCCAGTTCCAGGACGACTCCACTAGCCACAGCCGCCCCATAGTGTTCTTAGTCAACTTCAAATGCTAACACAAACCCTCACGAATTTTCTTGTATGTTTAAGCGGTTTCTTGCTTTTCTTCTTGCAAATGCAGATTATATTTTTTTCTTTCAAATTGTATCTGTAAAAAGTGGGACACCCTTTCCCTGCAAGAATGAAAGAAAGAAAAACTAAAAGCTGAAGTATAAATCAAACATACTGTATTACATCACAAAACCAGTGGTTTGATTTTGTTCTCTCCTCTGCTGTGAATGCTACATTATATTGTTATATTCTTTGTAGTGGCACAATATGAGATTTGGGAGACAACAGTTCTCATTCAAACACAGATTCAAATTTGGTACAAAGTGACAAGTATTGTTTACAGTTTTTACAGTAGGGGAGATAAGTATTTGATCTCCTGCTGATTTTGTAAGTTTGCTCACTTACAAATAAAAAAGAAAGAAAAAAGGCAGTCTTTCAGTTTTTGTTAGTTTTATTTTAATCGAGAAAGACAAAATATTAAATAAAGAAAAACAAAACAGTACATGAAATTAAGGAATTGATTTTAATGTCAATGAGTGAAATACGTTTTTGATCTGCAACCAAAGCTCAGTAAATCTCTTTTCAAGCATCGCCTAAATATTTTCCTCAAATGCTGCACTCATGGAAAATAATCTCCCATAAATACGTGCAGCTATCGCTTTAGCTCTGTGCCTCCTTGGTAGATGAATACAGTCAGTAAATTTTTAATGCTAAAACAGTGTTTGGACAAGTTGCAGAGTGAATATAAATCTGGTCTATAGTCAAAGAAAAGATGCTCAGTCATGCAACAGACTCAGACTTGGAAGCTTGCTGGATTTGACGCTTAACATTTTGTGTGCAAGTGTCTCACCTCATGAACGTGTTTCTGTCTGCTGGCACCCAGGTTTGATGTCCCCCTCAATAATTCAGGCAGTCGTGTTCTATAAACACAGATTGTTGCATTGTTTTGACTTATTCTAAACAATGAAATGCTTTTTGCATCTGTCACAACATATTACAACTCCAAATGGAGGTCAGTCACTTATGGCTAACGTCACAATTATACCAACATTTTATGTTTGTAATACATAAACTACATTTAGACGCCATGTTTACTGTGCAACAGGAGCTTTGTTCAGCATTTTTAAAATCTCAAATATCATCATTAAATTCAATATAAACAAACCAAACAATACTCTACTATAATTTAATAACATTACAATTTCTATGGATGTTTTCATCCCTTTGTGTGGCAAGTACTTTGAGCCAAACCTGCAGGAGAAAATATGAGATGACGCATAGTAGCTGCTTTTGGCCAAAAGCTTAGCTGCAATACAAATAGACACGCATGCACTCATGTGTTGTAAATCTGGATGATAAAATGTGTGACAAGTTGTGTTTGCTCATGTTTTGAAGAAGGTAAAACCTTTTTATGAACTCAGGTTATTAAAACTCACCTAAGCTCTAAAAAATCAACCTAATGACAATGAAGGATGAAGTTTGCTTTCTTATAGAAAACATGCTTCTGACTTTGCAAATCAATATTATAGCAAATAGAATTGTTAAAACTATCAAATTATTGATAACAGACTATATGCTTATTTTTAGACATGTTTCTTGTACAATGATTGTGTAAAGTTATTTATTTATTTTTTTACTGTGCAGCAGTGCTTAATTTGTTTTTCATAAAAAGGCCAAAAAGAGGTTAAAAGCAAAAATGGGAAAAATCCTGAATTAACACCATGTGTTAGAACAGAACACATCCTTTACCTAATTATTGACTTACTAAAATTGTTGTGTTCATTGATTAATCATTTTAAACTTTTGCTTGTTCTTTTCCTGGACCTTGAGGAAAAAAGGAAGTAAAGAAAGAAGGTGAGAGAAAAGAAAATGAGATACAACGCTGGTCTTTGGTTGAGTATGAATTCTATGGATTCTGTAGCTATGTGGCAGGTGCTCTAACAATGTTATATATCTCCCAAAAGGTTTTCAGGCAGATTTAATTTAAAGCCTTTTTCTGTGTGGAACACAAAAGCATACCTAGAAAATCAGAAATTGATTCCACTGGAGGTGAGACGACTGAAAGAAAGAAAAAAAATAAGCACATGCAGCCATCGTGCACCACGACCAGGATGCCATTTTGCAAGTGCAAAGCCAGTCTTTTGTAAACTTGCAACTTCAATCACAAATCATTAGCATTTGCCAACAGCTCTGGGGTTCATGAGTGTCAAGTTAAACCCATCCATCCAGGGCTTTTATTAGTAGGGCATTAGGCAGGCCAGAAAATGATCTCTGAGACAACACATTCAGTCCCCTCTTTGACTACCAGCTATTTCCCTCCAGTGGAAGATTGAGGGACCTGAGAAGAGCGAACAGATATAAAAACTAATTTGTTCCTGTACCCAATTGTATTTTTAACGCCTGGAAGTAATACTCGTGGGTGCTGGCTTTTTACTCTTCAAACGTGAAGGCTTTTATAGACATACAGACGTTGTACAGAGGGGCTGCAGTTGTGTAGTGCTGTGACTCAGCTACTGTGCTTTCTGTTCTGATTTCCATGTGATGGAAAGTTTTATTTAAAAAAAAAAATCTGTACAACAATATAAATATCATCTGCGTTTATATTTGTTCCAACCTTATCTGAAAGCTGCAAAATGCCTGGTGGGTTTACTGAAAAAAAAAAAAAATTAAATAAAAATGTGTGTCACCTAGAAAACAGGACTTTTGTCACTGTTTGATTGTTGTTGTGCAGGTAACTGTTTTGTTACATCTTCAACAGAATTTCAGTTATTTTCTTTATTAAGAAAGAATTGTGGACACTAGCAGTTTGTGCGAATCAACCAATAAAACAGCAGGTGAGATTAAATACAATTTTTTTTTCAAATAAATGTGTTTACTCATCACCAAGCAGTAGCAACCTGAGAAGTACAAAATACAGTATTATCCACTGTTAAAACCCAAGACCCATTTGGTAGCTACAAGATCAAAACAGACCATGAGTGCATTCACACCAGCCTCGTTTAGTCCGCTTTAATCAGACTTTAGTTTGTTTGCCTAGAAAGTCAGCTTTGTTTGGGAAAGTGTGAATGAATAACCAAACTCTGATGCGGACCAAAAAAGCTAACTCTGGTTTGCTTAATTACAAACAGCTTGGTTAAAGTGAGCTCTGGTGGCGTTCGAATGCATGTATGAATACGAAGCTGACCGGAAACTGCTCACAAAACAGGAAGTGGACTAATAATAGTAAACATACTATTATTAAACATTTTGTGAAGAAGGAAGTTGCGCTCAGTGTCTTCTTCAGAGGTTTTTGTGTTGTTTCTTTTAATGGTTCTTTGTGCAGCGCCACCACAGGCAAAAGGGTGAACAGGTCGTTCACAGGGTTTAGTTCGTTTGACACAGTGCAGTCTGAAAATGTAACAAATGTTGCAATTTTGGTTCCCAATCGTATCGAGTCTACCGCGTGTGAAAACACTTCAAGTCAAGTTACCAAGGTGCACAAAAGTTCATCTTTAAATGCAAAATTTTGTTTCAACACAATTCTCTAACCTACTGTAATATACAGTAAGCAATGTTAATTTCCTGTTTGTTTTCTCTAATCCTAATTTAGTAGTAAATCATACGTTTCATTGAATATATAATGATATGCTTGAATTGATCTTTTTTAATACAGGAGTGTCAGCTTAACATTTATTTGGAAGCTGGAATATTTTCAGTCTAAAAACACTTTGCAATGCATTACAACACATCTTTAAACAATTTTCAACAACAATACATCAGATGTATGTTTTAGAGAGCAGTAGTATAGCCAGTATAATGGGCCCATTACATTGAAAGGGATTATCTGCCCAAAGTAAAACGAAACATAGATTTTACTTCTCCCTGTACAGTAAATTATATAACAATGTAATTTTCTGGGCATAATTTTTTATTGACTTTTTTTTATTTCAAAATAAAGACCAACCTTAATATTCACAGATAAGACCTAAAGGTTCATCTCTTTGACGTGGCATTTACGCAATAAAGATGCTATAACGTTAATGCAAATGGCCTTTGTGCCACTGAAGAAGAAATGAAAGAGAAACTTTGATATGACTTATTGATCACAATATTCGGAGGGCGTCATAGGCATCTGGATGTTGAGAGAGGGGGAATGGCAGCATTTACAACTTGCCAGTCAGTGATTTGGCAGAGACACAGATATGGAGAGGAAGAGTGAGTGTGAAGAGTGAAGGGAGAGGGTTGAATTAAGCTTCCGGGCCCCAGAGGGACAAGCTCTCAGACATTTTAATCAATAACTGCAGCTCTATCAAAGGATGGCTGATAGGCTAGAGACAGAGGGATTGTTCTGCACACTCTGCATCACCCCTTAGGAGTGACTCAACACTCTGGGACAGGGTGAGAAGCAAGAGGGAGGAGAGGCAAATGAATGAGAAGAATGACAGTGAATGAGAGAATGTCAGGTAGGGAGGCAGAGATTGGACAGAAGAACCAACAATAGATTTTTATCCCCCCCCCCATATATATTCAGCCTAGGTTGGTTATTTTCTGACACTAACTGAAAATTGAGAGTGTATGTGCAAAATCCATTTTCTGATGTAACTTGACAGATTGCTGCAGCTTAAATGTACAGACTGTATTCGTCACTGTGTGTGTAGGACAGATACTGTGGCCTGAGAGTGACGGGCTGCAGGATTTGAAACACAATAAAAGCAGGAAAAAGAACATTATATATGCAAAATCCTAAACATGCCCTGACATTTTATTTTTTTAGATTTTAAATGTGTGTCAAATCATAGTCAAGTTAAAGCTCTATTAAAAATGTATGTTGATCATTCTGACCATTGGTTTTGCGATTTCTTAATCAGAGAACTTTTCATTTCAAGAGCTAAAAAGGTCATTGAACAAACTCAAAATGTTTTATAAGGACCACTGGGAGCAGCTCAATGTAAAATTTTGGTAATACCTTTGTAAACAGCCACATTAAAGAAAAACACTGGCTGTGAACGCCAATAAAAAAACAAGACCTAAAAATGCCAGGGTAAACAAATAACTAATAAACAGACAATCATTGTGGGAATAACAACAAACAGGTAAACAAGAACCAGAAGAATACAAACAGGAAAAACATAAACACTAACTTACTCACTATCGATAGGCCTAACATGCTAGTTCTTTGTCTGTAAGAGGAAACTGGAGTACCTGGAGAAAATCCACACCTGCACAGGGAGAACATACAATCACCCTAATCCTGGACTATTCAAAAAAAATTTTGGGGGGGGACACAGTTATGGCAGGCCAACAGCTGAACATCCAGCAATTAAAGTCCCTATGTAAATAAACCAAGTATTTCAAAGACCTGTTAGCTTTGAATTAGTTTATTTTGCTGCATTTAATCATGAATACAACTTACAGGACTCAAAGTAAAATAAGGTAAAGGACAGTAATTATAAGATTTTAATTTTTTTGGCATGATTTTCCTTCAGTGATTGCGTGTTCAGTTTTATCTTCAGCTGCTGTCTTGGGTGTTCATAGAATCGTTTTTTATAGATGTTTATGTAGATACCACACGTGACTATGTTTAACTATAAGAACTTGTAGTAATTAAAGTAGAAAACTGGAGGTTTGGGCTTTAGAGATTAATGAACCAATTGGCAGGACGGACTTTGGTCACCGACCTGCAGGTCACTAGTTGAATAGCCCTGCCCTGTTCTGTCTCATTGGTGCAATAATACAAAGGGTTTAGTTTAGTTTAGTTTTAACTCTGTGGACAGTAAGTGGATTTTTCTCTGATGACCTGTGAGGACTGAACGGTTAGTAACTGAGTTAAATTAATTTAAAGTCAAATTGGATGACAAACAGCCAAGCGAAGACGTGAATAAGCTTAGGTTCTTGGCTAGTAAAGTAAGAGGATTAACATCGATGCTGTCTGTTGCTCATGACCTTTGATTTCCTTTTCCCTCCCAGTTGTGTTGCCTATTACTCCCATCTATGAACTACTGACAGAGGAAGAAATAATGTAACCTTAGAGTATAATAATTCAGTTCACGTTGGAGTCTGAGCCACATTTAGGTTTCCAGAGGGAGTCATGCAGGCTGTGCAACTCTCCAAGGATTCAGAGTCTGGTGTGTTTGAGCAAAGCCATGTGCAAAGCATTGTAATGCTCGGAGCAGTCTTTTTTAAAGCTTTCTGTTTAAACTCTGCAACTCTCTGTGGGTTGTGTGAGTGCCTCCCAGATTCCGCGTGTGAGACTGACACCATCCATGTGAGCCTCAGAAGAATAAGTGCTCATCTAAAAGTGTGCATGCCATCTCATATGCATAAGAAGTCATTAATTGTGCAAAGCTGCATCCTGCTGTTCCACTGAGCACCGCTGTGGGCGTGTGTACATGCATGTTCATTTACTGCAGGTGTGTGTGTGCTTCAGCTGAGATGCACACATGTACCTGTGCTTATTTCTTTTTTTTCCCCCATAAAATTCTAACTAAACGTGCAGTGGATTTATCATCACTTTTTGTTAGCAAAACACTCATCTCACCTTCTATGACCAGGATATATTATTTGTGTCTAACATTCCTTTCCAATATTGTATGTGTCAAAAATATACTAAGGATATAGTCCCTTCACAGTAGCAAAAAAATCTAAATCTGCTTTACAAAATCTCCGTGGAGTAGCATTTGAATGTGAAGTGATTGTGATTGCATTTAAATACTCCTCATTTGAATTCTGCAATCCATTTGAGATGAATCTAATCAGTTTGTGAGAGAAATGCTAAACATGAAATATTCCACTTCTTTGACTAAAAAATTTAGCCCCCTAAAAAAATTACAGGTAGGTATTGGGCTGTTGCTAAATTGCTACCCTACTAAAATAACAACTTTGTACCTATTCCCAAAATAGCCTGTGCAAAAGTTGAAATCTGCTTTATTGTTACATCCTTTCACAAGCACACATGCTTCTGAGGATACACCATCAATTCACTATCACCTTGCAAATTGTCAAGGTGTGTTCTATGTGTCACATTCTCAGTAAATCTTCCATGCACTGTTAGGAGACAGAGTCACTTTAGGTAATGCACAACTCAGCACGTCTTCATTCAAGCCCTTTTTCATCCATTGCAATAACTACTCATGGGGCTGGACTGCAGCACATTTGTCCAGTGGCCTCTTTCAATACTTTTTTTTCTCTTAAGGACTAATGCTCAACTAGATGCTTTTATGTTGTGTGCAAAGAGAGATTTTTCATTGATCAATGGTGAATGCACGTTAAAGAGGTGTGGTCATCCTTTTAAGAGGTTTCATTTATACATCCTCACAGGACAAAATAATTACTTGGATTCACAAAACCTAAAGTAGGATTCAGTGAAAATAGTCATGAACAATTATTTTCTCACTGCTATAAAGGAAAATTCTGAATTAACATAGTTTGAATAAATATAATTTATTTCTATGAACAACCAATTTGAACAGGGTCAAGACCAAATTTTGTCTATTTCTAAACAACTTCAATCTTTAAAACTTAATTACTCTCGATGGAAAAGATTGTACATTTCACATTGTCTTGTTATTCTGTTAGACGTACCCAAGGGTGTACTAGAAGTGCTACAGCTAGCTCATAGAGTTCCAGCTAAATGTTTTTATTTTACATTTTTTAAAGTAACATTTATGCTTTAGCCTTTATTACAATCATAAGAGCTGACTTGAGTGTTTTCAAAGTTAGTCATGGAAAAGACAAAAACAACACTTTCAGCTTCCTTGAAATTTATTAACAAGGTCAAACTAGTGTAATAATTTAAGATTTACCTGATATGAAAGAAAATTACTTTTTAGTATGAGAACTTTTCTTCAAACAAAGGCCAAAATTATCATAATGTCCAACTTACAATTACGATTCAGAGCTACATTTACACAAGTATCCTGGCTTTTCTCTCAGCATCTTTGCATAAACTGACTTTCAAGGCACATTTGCAAATTAAATGTCAATAACACTTTTCTCAACTCTATTTGTCAGTTAAAAAAGTCAGTAGTGATTTAATGTTTAGTGCTTTTAAAGCTTGCATGATAGCTACATGCTATCACAATCTCAATATAAAGGATGATTTAAAAAAAATATTATTAAAACAGCAACATACACATTTTGATTAACATGTTAACAACATAGCACTGTTTGTCAGGTGACACACTAATCAGACAGAAGAAATACTCTGAATCTGTGATTTATCAGCAGATATTATCCAGTTTACAGAGGTACAATAGCAGTGTAAGTCCTAGGAATTTATGGTACAACAGACTGAGTCAACAACGCGTGAAGAAAACCAGCCTCCAGGAAATTAAATATAGCGACCCTGTTGTCTGAGTGTGGTAAATACAGTAATTTTTTACAAACCAGTGCTCGTAACCCAACTTGGCTAATGTTTCGTTTTTCTTTTTGTTTTCTCTGCCAGAATAGATCACTACTTTAAAATAAAATGCATGCTGACATCATCAGCCTTAAATGTATTTATTTTTTTGTTTTGTTTTTGGCTAACAATAAATTTGGTTAATCAATTTAATGCTTTTATTGTTTTTTATATTTTTAAATTAAACTAAATCTGTTTAATTTAAATGACTAAGTCAACAAGCTCAAACATATATATAATTAGTCTGTTGGCCATCATAACTCAACTGCTCTAATGGCAAATGTTCCAAGTCTTGTTTTAGCTCATTTACAGTATTGTTCAGTAGTTTGGTCCAGTGTGGCCCAGCTATATTTAAGAAAACTTCAAATAGCTCAGAGCAGAGCAGTCAGAGTAGTTTTGCACTGTCCTTTCTGTAACAATGTGCATTAGATGCATCTTAAACTATCTTGGTTAACTGTGGAGGCAAAAAAAATCTTCTACTGTTTATGGATAAGGTCGTGATTAATAATACACATTATTTTAAAGAAAGAATATTATTAAGTGGACATCACCATGAACCTGTAACATGCTCTGTCAGCAAAAACATGGTCGTAGTTTCAAGCCCTAGAAGTAATTTTATGAGAACAATTCTATATAGAGGGGCTGCAGAGTGGAATTTACTCCCATCTGGTGTTAGGGAAATCCAAAATTCAAATAGTTTTAAGAAAACCATGAAACAGAAATTATTGTATTGAATTTATTGCATATTTCTGTTCTATTATTGTAACTGTTTGAGTGATGAGGTGTTTTGCAGACTGCATTTGCCTGTTTGGATGTGCTAAGTAGCCGGTGTTGTGAAGCATTTATAGCTTTTAAAACTATTAAAATGAGTATGTACGTTTTATTCATATGCCTTATTAATTGTATTTTTGTATTTTGATTTTATGGACCCCACGAAGACGAGCAACCACTGCTGTGGAAGCTAATGGGGATCCAAATAAAACAATAAACATCATAACAGTTGTAACAACATATCCACATATCATGAGCAAGACACGTATAATGTTCAGAAAGAAACCAAGTAAACAAACATACAAAAATCATATTGTATTTTTATTAAACTGTATTGTTCAATATAACATTTTGAAAACAGACTAATGTTTTTATTGAACATTCTGTTGTAAAAATCATTTCTAGTCCAGTGGATATTTCTGTACCGTCTCAAGTTTTTGCTGCAGTGAGCCTTCAGCTGTAATCAAATTATAATTTGAATCACTTTTCCCTGCAGCTTTAAATTAAGTTCATCCTGTTGTAAATTTACATGAACAACAAATAGTTCAAATCCATTGGAAAATGAAAGTCAGTTTAAATATAACAGTTAGACATTCAGATGATGCACAAAACCTCCCAAAAGAACTGAAGCAGTCCTTTTATGTTACTTACAAAGACTTCTACATGGATCTTAAAACAGACAATGGAGTGTAGAGGATGTGATCTGATCATTTTCTAAAAAGAGAGAAAATTGATGTTTTCCTGTGGGGTTTCAGCTGTACTCAGAAAGCTGCTACCAACATGGCTCCAACACCTTGTCTCTCCAAAACTGTCTAACTTTGTTGCGTTTGAGAAGGTCATCGGAATTTGCATCAGTCTCTCTGGGGACCTGCCTAAGCATGTGACGCTGATGGGAAGAGGATGCTCTGAGGAACTTAATCATTCTCATCACTGTTCATCACCTCTGTAAACTTGTCCAGTGGGACATGATGGAGCACATGACTAACTGATAAATAATGCAAAGATGAGGTCAAGATTGTTTTTTAGTTGCTCTTCTGTCTCTCCTTGCTGTGGAATGGCCTCTGTTGCTGTGCTCCTGTCTATTTTGTTTAATTTATTACTGCTAGATGTTTGTTCATTCTATCTGAGGTGTGGAAAATAAAACTTGTTCTTATACATTAGTAAGAAACTTACAATAAATTGATATTTTTTAAAGCGAGCAGACTGATGACCTGCCTCTGATCAGGTGGATTGATACAATTAGCATCCTTAGCATACACACTTTTAATAATCTACTAATGTGTCATCTATTGCCATCAATGCACAATCCCATACAAGGATGAAATTTGAGATACACCCAGGTGGAGCAGTGAGCAGCTATGGAAGCAGGGAGCAATTAGGAATGAGATGTCTTCCTCAAGGGCATGTGGACATGGGTGGGAGTCAAACCTGTGACGTTCTGGTCCCAAGTCAGCTGTCCCACTGCACCACAGTCACCCCAAAATGCATTGCTTTGTTGAGAACACAGTGATAAACTAAACCACCGCAGACAAGAATGAAGAATCAAATGAGCAAACACAGTATTAGTTTGGACTGGTATTCATTTTTTAGTTTGAGGTGTTCTGTATGGTGGAAATCTGCTCCAGAGGGGCTTCAGTCTGACTATTTATCAGCTTAGATTTTAAAGCTGCAGTAGTTACTTATTATTATTTTTTTATGTTTTTAAAGAGAGTTCCTTTGGCTCTTCTCAGTGGTCCTATTGCCTTTTGCCGAAACACACTGCTCCCGGTCAGAAACAGCCAATCAGAGCCAGGGGGAATGTGTTACCAGTGTCAATCATGCTCATGTACATGCTTCTTATGCTCTTTGCCTCGCACAGAGTGTGCTGTCATTCAAGCTCAGGGTTACCTGTGAGCTGCAGCTGTGCTGATGGTGGGGAAACAACCTAACGTTACCGCAAAACTGACCATTTCTGTGAGTTTTGAAGAGTTGAAAGCTGTTTTTTCTGCCATGATCGGTGGCCTTGCTGCTAAGCATGCACATTCACAGCAGGCTCCGCTGTGGGGGGAGGAACTGTGGAGGGATGGCTGTAGCACAGCCGAGAGCAAAGGGGGAGGGACCTGTAAGGTGAGCTTGTTCTAATTGTCAGGCTAAGTTCACGGTTTTCTCAGAACTCCTTACTGCAGCTTTAACCCTGTTGCTACAAATTCAGTTCCTTAAAACTTTATTCTAATTCACATGAGGGGTAAACCACTGCTAATCACTACACAAAACACAGCTTCCAAAATTTTGACCTGTCCCTTTAACTTACAGCTGACTGTTTCATCTGCTGTCTGCAGTTCTAACAGGTGAAGGACAGGGAAAGACAAGAGGAAGTGGAGGGTAAAGGGCATCCTAACAGCTGCACTGGTGATAATCCTCTTCCTTCTCTTTTAAGTCGATCAGACAACTTCAGCTGATTAAGACAGATGAGTGGACTCATTTACAGCTAAGCCTGTCCATGCTTCCTTATGAATCGCTTCCATCAGGGTAATATTTCAGTCTTTTTGTAAAGTCACTAATGCTGACACAACCCCCCCCACGCATGTTTTCTTGTGCAACCTTTCAACGATGGTGCTGATGGAAAGTCCCTCTCTCAGTAAAGAGGTTTTAGTTTTACTCTAAAAGTATGGCAGCGGAAGGTTTCACCTCACAGCTCAGCGAGACAGGAAGTGATCACTACTTATAACCTGACCACAGTCCCAAGCTTAGGTCAGGTTATGAGTAGTGCTTCTAAATCAGCTTTGACTGTGTGCATGGATTGATGAACTTAAAATCGAAGCATTTTCCAGCTCACATCCTAAAATTTATATAAATCCTTCACTGTGGGCTCTTATATATATATTCTGCACATTCTCCTCAGGTTTAAGTGCTCAAAAGATTTATGCTTTGTTTCAAATATGTGCTTTACATTGCTGCTTCTGATAATTGCCACAGTGGCAGAACATATGAAATGCTCTGCTTCAGAGCTGCCCGTGGGAAGAGTGAACATAATCAAGTCTGTCTTATTCTCTTGGCTATTCAGATTCTGTGAGACATTTATGTTTGCTCCTTAAAACCTGCGATTCATTGTCCCTACAGGTGGGATTTCACGGACAGATGAGCAATGTGGTGGGAGTGTTGATAGAGGGAGCAATTACACTCAGAGCAACAGAGAGAGAAGGGAAGAGAAAGGAACGGAAAGGGAAGTCTAGGACAGACAGGCGTGGAAAAGAGAGGATGACATGCAGTTTGAAATAGATAGATAGAGAGGCTGAAGAGTGGAGAAGGCAGATAAAAACAGAGGCTTACAGATGCACAAACTGACAGCCTCTCCACATGAAAGAAGAGGGGAGCGAATAAAAGAGAATAATAAAAGAACGATAAGCATGCACTTATTTCTACACACAAAGTGCAGTGAGTGTGTGCATCTGGAGTGCCAGTTGTGTGTGTGTGTTTGTAGATATTTCTCAGGCTGGTAAAAAAAAAAAAAGAGAGGAAAAGCGTGAGAAGAAAATGTGCAAAGAACCCCTCAGATCAAGGAACAAACCCTGGCACAGTGTCATGTGTGTTTTAAGCAGAGAGACAGCAGTATAGAGGAAGACACAGAGGAAGGAAGAGAGAGAAATGGACAGACTGCAAACCAAGGAGTCAAAGAGAGAGGAGACAGAGAAAAAGAAGTACATTCGAAAAGGGTAGAGGCAAGTGATGGGAAAAGAATCACTTTTCTTGTCAAGCTCTTGACTATTTTTTTTATCCTGTCACTCTTTTAGTGAAAGCCAAATAATGTCTGAAGTAGCTCCCTAAACAATTTGCCTAAAGCAGTTTTACAGAATAAGGTTGCGCTCAATCCGCATATACAGTACGTCTCTATGAATAAAGCCAAACAGAACAGTTTGAAGACCTGCGTTGCTTTGACTGCATGTTGCTTTTTCTAAAGGAGCACAGCCCCCCCTCATGAGCATGTGGGGGTTTTACAGTGAAAACGGAAAGAAGATTCAAATCTGTGGGAGAACATGGAGCTGTAGATCAGAGCATGGAAGAAGGGAGGGATGAGCAGACGCGTCGAAAACTATTCTTAGCCTGCTGCTGTTAACCGCTTTGGCATCCTAACACATTTTGCACACACACGCACACACAAACACATCTTCCGAAAAACGCACAACACCGAAGGAGGAATCAACGACACATTTGTCACCCGTATAGAAGAATATGAAATGAAAGAACAGAGAAAAGGATAGGAATGAAGCAAATACACAAAACGAGATAAAATAGAGAACAAAATAAGCAAAGGAAAAAAAAGGGATAAGTTATGTTCTTATCTTTGTATCAGCTTTAATTCTCTGTAATGTACCTGGTATTAAAGGGGGAGTTCACCCATTTTATCTGACCTTGACTACAGCACCAAGAAAAGCACTTGAGAAACAGAGTGAGCAGAAATTGACTGGCCGTGTGCCAGCAGTTTCTTCATGTCTTTCAATGAAAAAAGGGAAATCACTCCTAATTTTATTGCTGCATATTTTACCTCTTCTGCCATTGTCACGTCTATCTTTCTGTCCCTTTCTCTGTTCGTCTCCGACAGCATGTTATTTTATAGTTCAAATATTTTACAAATTAAAAAAAACTGATTTTTTTAAAACAATATGTTAAATCACCAAAGATGAAAAACCGCACAGCAAAACACTTTACTGTAACAGAAGGTAGACGGTAGCAAAAAACAACAGAAAAAACACTAAAAATAGAGCGAAACCCAACTGGGGCTTTCCAAACATTATTCCTTTGACATTTCCAGCACATGCTGAGTGGAATCTGTGAATGCACAGAAAAGGAAAGACTCTGGCATGTTGAGGGTAAACACTGACTGATAATGCCAAGCTTTTTTTGAAAGGAACATTTTTTTTCCCATTGACTTCAATTCCTTTCAAATGCATTGTTGTACTTTTTGTTTACTTTTGAATCAGCAGTACAGTGAGTCATCAAGATTCCAAAGTTTTATCAGTGGGTTGCTCTGATGGGAAGCTGTGTCATGACAATCAAAGTGAATGAATCAATCCTGGTTGCTCAGCTTAAGGCTGCATCACACGGCAAGATTTTAAAACAGTCTGCAAAATTTTCAAAGACTGAGAGACCCCACACATGATAAAAAATCATGGATATTCCAGGGTTGGTCCTACGGTGTGTGATGTACAGCCACACGGCAAGAGACAACACACCACACACAAAAAGATATTTCATTCATGAACATTCAGCTGTCAGATGTGAAATTACATAAGACCTCTTGAAATCTCATGAGAATTCAGAGAGGAAAAATCTTGCGTGACCTCCAGAGCGACCTCAGTTCAGTGTAAATAAACATTTGAGAATAGGAAGAAAAAAATGTTGAGGACTAGTTTTAACAGAGAAAAAACGATTAAAAATTACTTTTATCGTCCAGCAGACATTCTGGTGAGTAATGACAGTTTTTTATGTCTTCTGTATTTTGGATACATCTCCTTCCTTTCTGATTGGCTACACGTCACATTCAACAGGCTGTGACTCATTTGACGTCTGGTGAACACCACACATGCTGCGATATCGAGCCGTCACGATAATCTGGACTTCCTTGAGATTGTCGGAGAGGGAAAAAATTGGGCCTGAATTATCCTGCCGTGTGACGCAGGCCTAAGCTGACGTTTTTTTTTTTAAGTTGTACAGTAAGAAAACTGCAAATGCAACATTAGTATCAATAACTGCAATAACAGAATCAGGGAGTGTTTTAGCTCAGTGCTTTTGTAATAGTAATACTATTTTTTACATTTTTAGTATATTTTTAAGGCCTACTTGAACATGTCCCTTCAAGAAGTTTTTAGTTCTTTCCAATAATTCACAAAAAACTTTTAGTTTAATACTTATGCCTGGTTCACATGGCAAGATAATTGTGCCAGGTTTTGGCCAGATTTTTAACAAGCTTAAGGACACTCCAATTAATGTGATGGCTCTACAAAAAATCTTAGAAGATATACAGAAGACAAAACAACTGCCATGGCACACCAGAAGGTTCAGTGGACATTGGAGACATTTTTTTGTTTTGTCTTTTCTGTTAAAAAAATCTAAGTCTACGTCTTCCTCGTGGGCCATTTTGATTTACTCTGAATTCACGTTTGATCTCCAGAGATTTCCTGTGTGACATCTGAATGTTCAAATCTGTTCGTGTGTGGTGTGTTGTCTTTTGTTGTGTGGCTTTACACCACACACTGTAGGACCAAACCTGTTATATATATATGTTTTATCATCATGCGTGGGCTCTCTGTCTTTAAAAATCTATCAACTAAAAAAGCTGGTGTGTGAACCAGGCATAACAGATACTATAATTATATCATTACAATTATTTTATGTTAATGAACAAAATTACCTTTGCTATACCGCTGCAGCCTAATTGTTGTATGAGTAGCTGCCAAAATGACTAAAAACAGACAGAAACACAAAGCCGATGGATGTTAAATGATAAAAGTCTTCATTGATGTGAAAATCAAAAAGACAGCTCTAGTAAAAAGTGAAGTAAACAACTTGAAAAAAATCAAAAATCCTTTACAAAACGTTTGTTAGTGTTGTAAAGGTGTTGTTACATTGATTAATTACCCACAAATGCAAAAAAGTCCTGTTTCTGCTGGTTTATTCTTTAATCCTTCTTCTTTACTTGTTTTTCTGTATTTTCCCAGTTTTATCTGTAATTCCAGCTCCACACATACGACAAAAGACTTTAAGTTGTCACTCAGAAATAACATTCAAAACCCTAACAGGATCTGATGCAGCATGGAAATGTTTGTGTGCGTGGGTTTGTCTGAATATTCAGAGAAATAATATTTGCAAGAGTTAAAGTGTATAGCTTTACAGTGTGACCAAAATCTGCAACATATTTACTAAGTTACATCATTTTTCTCCCCCTCAGTACCTCTTTTAGTGGCACTTTGTCATTCTGTGTTGCACTTAATGAAGCAAAAATGTCATTAACGGTCTCTCTGACACCAACTAATATCCTACTCAGTTTTAACTTAATAACTTGTCAAAAAGAAAAGAAAAAAAGAAAGATTTATGGACAAACTGATTTTTTTCACATCGCCAAAAACATTTACATTAATTTTTAACATGGAAAAGAAACTATGAGCTGTAGAGCAGCTCCTTGTGGAGTTTTCTGGTAAATAAACTGATGTGTTTCTTTTTGAAATTTATGGTGTGGCTCTTAAAGGCCTGACAAACACATATAATGCATTACCTCATAAAATGTTTGTACAGGTATTTTTTGTTTTGTTTTGGAGTGTATTAGCTCCATATGGTTGTATTTTACATTATATTGCTGCACATAGTAACATATTGCTGCATGCATAAAAATACACCAAGTATATATACATATATATATACATACATACATACATACATACATACATAAATTGTGCCTGTGAAAAATGTGAATAATTAAAGCTTAAAACTTATTTTATATCATATAAGTACAAATAATATGTAATGAAACTATTTTAAACACGTTTGTGTTTTAACAGAATTTTCATGGCACTATATGTTTCCAATTTATACTACAAATAAACACAAAAAACATAAGAATTGTAATATGTAGGCAAAATAGCAGTTTTGTCCAAAGATGTGTATATAAAGCCTCTCATTACAAATCAGTCATTGTTCTGTTGTGTTAATTGATTATGTTTCACAATTTGTGATTAAAAAAGTATTTCATTATACAGCTGTAGCATGAGAATTATTGTGCTCAATAACTTTTAAACACTCACATTTTTTTCTGCAGTAAGTCGAGTTTTATGCAAATATTTTGGTCAGAGGGAACACATTACACAACCATCTAAAAGAAATGAGTAAAAAGGTAATTTCTTACTAAAAAGTAATAAAAAAGTTTTTTTTCCTCCCTAAGTTTAACTACAGATTAAGGTTCAGCAAAACATAAATGTAATCACTGTTCTGTTCAAAATACTGTGCAAAAGTCTTGAGACGTTAAAATGTCATGTTCAGATTTACATATATATACTGTGTGTGTATGTATATATATATATATATATATATATATATATATATATATATACACATGAAACACATAGCCCTTTTTATATAAAGTTATTCTATCTAGTATTTTGAAGTCGATCTTCAAAATATAAGGCAAGAGAAGGCAGCTTTATTTGTACAACACATTTCAGCAACTGGTCAAGTGTTTTACAAACATTGTTACAAAGTGCAAAAGAACAATAAAATCATATAGAAATATAACATTTTTAAAATGTAAAATTTGTTAGTTCTCTGTACAAAAACTAAGCTTGATATAAGTGTGCTTGCAGTATCTTAACTCCATATTTTAACATGCCTTTTAACTATTAAGATTGATAATGGATGTTCATACCGTAATTAAGCTTACGAGGCATTACTAATTTATTGTTTTGAATTTTACATAATGTTAGCACCAGATGGGTTTGTAGGGCACTAACTGTGTTAAGTAGTTTTTGCTGAATGGAAACATGTCTAAGCCAAAAAAAAAAAAAAGAAATTGCTTCTTAAACTTTGTTGGTATATTAAAAATAATGTAACGCAGTCTGACTGTTCAATTACAGTAATTATTGTTTATTTGATGTCAGTTGTCCCAAAGAAAGCAATCAACCTAAGTCGTAATGAATACTTTTATTTTGGTTTCAGCATCAGGCATCGACATGCATCCAGTTTTTTAGTGTAATGCTGTTTTAGCATTTTAATTGGAATTTTTGACAGTTTGATAGAACTCATCAAGTTACCTCTGTCTCTCTCTTTCTATTTCTCTCTCACACACCCTCTCCCCTGACACAGAAGTACAGACACTTCACCTAATCACTCACATCATGCTGTCCGATACACTTAGGTCTATCTCTGTGTAAAAACCACTTAACACTTAAACTTGCAATCATTGCATCCTGGAGAAGCGGAGGTCATTGGAGAGGAGATAGAAAATGAAATTGTAGATATAAGGCAGCTGTGAGGGACAATAACAAGAGAAGATTAAAGTAGAAGAAATTCAAGAACAAGTTTTGCTGCTTTTCACTATACGGTGAAGGCTTCTCCAATCAAAATGCAATAAATAAGAATCCTGTGAGCTTTCCAATGTAAAGCAAAATGAAATCATAGTTCCACAAGGATCCCTTCAGGCATCTTAAGGGCACAGATTTTTGCTCAGTGTTACTATTTTAATGTCTCCTAGTGTGAAGTTCAATTCTCCCTGTTTTGCAGTCTGTCTTAAGAGGTAAAACGTGAAAAAAAGAAAAAACTTACCATATTTTTATCTGTGACTTTTGCTCTTGAAGTGGATACCATCACTGCATTGGTAGCATTGCAACAATACTGTAAAGTGATAGTCCAGATTTATTTAACTGTTCTAATTCTAACTTTTTTTATTTATTTGCTATTAGATAATTTAAAAACTGAAGTTTGGTGAAAGAGTAAAGTTTTGACTGGAACAGGATCAAGACCAAAGTACATTGCTATCATCTTAAAACTTCTAATCTCAAAAGATTTATATATAATATTTTTGCATTACGTTCTTAGGGTAGCCTACCCACACATCATGAAAAAATGCATGGGCACAGGACATGCGTCATGTACTGTACGTTTTTTTGGTTTTTGTTTTTTTGCGGTAATATTTATGTTACAAAATAAGTAAATAATATGGTTCTTAATAGTTTAGCTTGAAAACTTAGAAAAGCTTGAAAGGGAGAAAAAAACTAATTTTTCCTATAGGACTGTATTTCCAGTTTCCGTGTTAAGGGGATCACAGCAAACTATAGTAGTTAGGTTACATGAAAAAATTGCTAAAGATTGAGTCCACAAACTGTAAGGTGCGACTTTGTGACAGTTTACTGTAGCATTTCTCATTGAAGACACACACAGAAACAAAAAAAAATATTTTTAAAACAGTTAAAATGCTGTCTTCATGGCTCAATACCTTCTATCCAGTGTGTTTTCATTTCATTTTTTAATCTAGCCAATATATTTTCATGGTTCTTTTTTAAGGCAAACATAATGAAAATTTATCCCACAGTGAACCACCTATTGTGTAGGGCCATATTTAACATTAGAAGTAACAGGTACATTTCTTGATGTAGGTGTGTCCAATTTTAGACACAGTTGGATGCATGCGAAAGACTTCTGTCCTCCTTTGCTGTTCATAAACAGATGATTTTATTTAATCAAAACCAAAATCCTGCTGTTCATAATTTATAAAAGTAATAAAAGTTACACAACTTGTGAAGGGCTGCTGCGTCATTTAGTACAAGGCAATGTTTTCTTTTTTTTTACAGTGAATATAATGATGTGCTCTAAAACTGTCACCTGTAATGGATCAAAGTGTATCATGAGAAACATCATCAAGGGGCCTGAACATATGGGGTTCATGCATTTATGTACATCACATCAGAACAGCTGAAGTATAAGCAACAATATATTTGCGGGTAAATGTTTAAAGTTAGACATTACTTCTTTTAAAAAGTATTTTGATTTTAGCCCAATCTCTTACATATTTCTTGTCATTGTTGCAAAGTTGGTAAGTTGTTGGTAAGTTATTGAGAATTAAGCAGATCTAATGACTGAGAATAAGTTGGTTGATTCTCAGAACACTGAAGATTGGGCAAGCAGTGAGGGAGCAGCAGTGTCAGAGGCAGCGGTCTTAAGGCCTCAGCATACTCCATCCAAAGTTGAACAGTCGCTGCGCGGTCAGGTGGTTGTTCTGTGTTCGTTTTCGCACATACCTTTCATAGTTCTTGAGACACACCATGCTGAGCTCCTGGCAAACCCCTCCCGCTGTAGTATATGTCACTGCATGAGGTTTATTCATGCTGGAGTCTACAATATGGAAAAAAAACCCAAAAAACTGAGACCTGTCACCTGATGTTATTTGTCCACAAATCTGTCCCAGTTAAAGCTCTACAGATTTTATCAGTCAGATTCCTTTGTAAAAGTCTGCTTCCAGGTGGTCTACAACAGTCGTCTTCTGGAAGCAAGTGTTTTTTTTTTTGGAAGCAAGTGGTCGAAGCAAAATTTAGCATCCGAGCACTTTCAGCATAAACAAACATTCCCACAATCTTTTGAACAATCACACAATAAGTTCTTATGTGGAAGGGGCTAAAAAGTTCTGATTGTGACAATATTTTCATCATGAAACAGCAAAAATCCAAGATAATTTTGACAGTTTGGAGGGTGTGTGGAGTAGGCTTTAGAGCATGTGAGATAAGAGTTGGCATGAAGAAAAAGAAACTAGCTGAGGCCCGAATGTTACCTGACTGAGAGGAACAATGATCTGGTGATGAATAAGCAATACGGTTGTTGAACAGATTAAACCCAGTGGTTCCAGACTGCTGTTCAGGAACCAGGATTCCAGACCCACAGTTACACTGTATGAAAATGTGGAAACCAAAAAGACACAAGGAGAGAAAAAAAGGCAAGACAGAAAAGGGAAACCCTGACAATATGGTGGAATTGAGACAGTTCATCCTTCTCAACTGGAGCCTCTTGGCAACCCACCATGCACCTCAGGATGATAGAGGTAAAAATCCTGTATCAGAAAAGAGTTCAGGATGACAGAACACATGCTGGGCCCATAATCCGCCCAGTCGATCAGATATTGATACACTTGTCCCCTGTAACAAACATCCAGAAGCCTGTAAATCATAAGGGCAGGGTGACCATGGCGAGGTGGTGGGGGCGTAGATTAACAAACTAATGAACTTGTGCAACCAACTTCAGATTGGACATATAAAATACAGGGAGTACTCTTTCATTATAAAGCAGCAAGCTTAAGTTATAAACTGGTTACTATGAAGGCCACAGCATATTAATTACATCATTTCTTGTACTTGTCAAACTACTAGGTGAACCTTTTTGCCTTTAAACAGAGGCATTGTTATCTATATTCTAACAGGAAACAACTCTCACTAGAAAAGGGATATTTCATCACAGGATGAAGGTAACCTCTCAGAACAACTTTTTATTGATTTAGAGGACAAGTGGGCCCAAACAGCACCATAACAATTCCGCCACAGCTTAACAGGATTAAGTTGGGGAGAGGATTGAACAAGGTTAACGACTTCCCTTGTCACTCTTATGCACAAAAGTACTGATAGGATTAAAATTGGTTAAGATTATTGATTTTGTATTTTAGGGCCATGTCTTTGTGCATATACTAGCTGAAATAAAATGACAGAGCATTAATTTTCTGCTGGCATGGAGATGGACAGATATGCTCAATATGAATATGTGAGTAGGGAAAGCAGTGACTCCATCACAGCCAAGAAAAAAAACAAAACACAAATGTCTTTTTCAGTTTAATTTTCACATTCTTTAGACTTCCAACTCATTTAGAAACTGTAACTTGTATATTATTGCACTATCAACCAAAAATGATGAGATAAAAGATAAAGTTATGTTTTGTTTGTAAGATCGTTTTATCTAGTCAAATGATTTACACTTTAAAAAATGAAATGTTGGATTTACTTAACCATGTTATGTCAACTGGTTCCACTTAACTGAGTTGAGTAAAATCAAAGC
>JARVJO010000164.1:11219561-11231082 GCA_031762555.1 Cynodonichthys magdalenae | reverse complement strand
TAAAATTGTTCGTAAATATCATTTATTCAACAAATTGTTCAGTTTTTTGTGTCTCCTGAAAAATTGCCAAAAATGACGTAGGCAATTATTATAAGAAGGTGACGATATGGATTGTGGTAAAATCAAAAGCTATAATAAGTTTAATGGTTGGAAAGCTGTGCAGTGGCCTTCACTAAAGCCTGAATATGAACACTGTGCTCTAATTTCAAATGCAGGCTGATTAGACCACAATAAAAATATTCCACTCCTGATCTTTAACTTAACCAGGGGAGGAAGCAGAAGTAATATTTTTGGAAATATTTCCCTATGAGTTTTATTTACAGAGGACTAACAAATGCCACCAACTGTTTGGGATTCTTCCAAGAGTGCTTTTTCATTGCAAACACTTTTTAAACAAACTGTAAACTATGGGATTTGAAAATA
Source organism: Cynodonichthys magdalenae (assembly GCA_031762555.1). Taxonomy (NCBI): domain Eukaryota; kingdom Metazoa; phylum Chordata; class Actinopteri; order Cyprinodontiformes; family Rivulidae; genus Cynodonichthys; species Cynodonichthys magdalenae. The sequence continues at coordinate 11,230,659 of JARVJO010000164.1, read as the reverse complement.
GCTTTTGATATATTTTAGCCATATTTTCATTTGAAAAATGAAAGATGATAAAAAAAATCCCTGAAAATTTGCTACAGACAAACCAACAGAACAAGTTTAGTCATGAGTCTATAGGGAACAGGGCGAAAGTGAGCATTAGGGCCAGTGGAATCAGCAACACACCAGATCGGACACAAGCCAGGGACATCAGGCTGTTCACTGCAATTCATCTAATCTCCAATGTTTGCAGAGAGAGAGAAAAACAGTAGCATCATGCCCAGGTTTGCTCACTACATCAGATGAATCGCAAGCCTTCTACGAATATCAAGGGTCCCCTGAGAGCAGTAGGTGTGTGGGCACATAATAATGGTGATGGTGGAAAAAAAATGGAATATGTCTGTTCTCCAACTCTGAGGACTTCCACTGGCATACAATCCAACAAAACAAAAGAAAGGGCACACAACACTAATGCTAATCCACTTTATCTATGCAACCTTGCTGGAGAAAGAAATCAGATTTTGAACCTTCACTACTTTTTTAATTTTCAAAAATTTATCTCAAATCAATTCAGCTTTTACTACTAGTTCACACACAGATGGGAATTTGATCTAATGTAAGCTAACTACTGGGTATTCAAATTACAGAGACACCAAAGTACTCACTGTTGAAATGCCACAGCTATTTGTGGAGGAGTGCATTAATGTACCTTTTAGAAATGCTCTTTGTTAGAGGTATAAATTCAGTGCTTAAGACATATTTATAAGGCTGTGTTCTTTACTAAGTGGTACGATTATATTTCCAAATCCTTCATGTTAAGTGGTTCTGGCCTTTCTGGCTACATTATTCCAAGTAAAATGATCTCTCAAATCATTGATAGAATGAATGATACATTATATATACTGTATAATACAATCAGCTGGTCAGTAGTTTGGTTCCAAACTGAATTGATGGTAAAAAATGTAAAAGAAAATTTAAGAAAACTTTTTATTTTAGATCTAAACTTTATTCATGAACAGAATGAATATTATTGTTGCAGAACAAGCCAAGAGTCCAGGGTTCATCTCCAGCACACATTCAAACTTGACCCCTTACCTAACATATTTTGAGAGCTGTATTATATCACATTATATTGTAGGTGAACATAATGTCTATTTTTACAGAGAAACAAAACACTTTTTATAGTTATGGGTTATCTATCTGTCTGAACAGTTTGTTGAATTTTGTAACTGTCTGAAAATTATGCAAATAATACTGATACACTGTGGGGAAAAAAGGAAAGCATCCACAGAGACAAAAAGAACCACATTTTTTGATAAAACAAAACCTGGTAATAGGATGGGAGTGTGTTTGCACAGATCAGGCATCAACATATCAAACCTTTTAACTCAAAATAATTATTCGAAGGAAATAGTGGGAAAAAAAGGAAATCATATATTTTTCCCACACAGCTGTGAAACTTGTTTATTTTTTTACTACTCAAACTCTTTGAAGAATAACCACTAAGAACTGCAATTCTTACATTTGAGTCAGAAAAAGCACATCAAAAACAGTATTTCTTTAAGCAAAAGTGTACTATTTTATAAAGCAAACACAAAAGAAGTTTCAGTTTTAAAAGGGACTGTGTATGTTTTAGAGAAAGAAAAAACAACAGTGTACTTGTAAAGAATTACTTGTAGAGTGTCCCTTATTATTTTTTTTTTTTTACATAATAAACGTTTATTTAATCAGTCAAACCCCATTGAGAGCCCAGATCTGTTTTGTAAGTGAGGCATGGGCCTGAAGGCATGTTATCATTTAAGTTTTTGGATTGTGGGAAGAGAAAACACACACAAATATAAGAACATTCAAACTCCACACAGAAAGACCCCAGGTCTGAACCCAGGACCTTCTTTCTGGGTATTTTTGGTTTACTGTCCTTCAGGTTTAAGTGAAACAGCTTCTTTTTCTACATCAAGCATAAAAGGAAACTTTAACAGAACAAATTTTTCTACGTTTTCAAGCTAAACAACAGGGGCTCAAAATGACAGTCAAGACCCTCCTCTTTTGATTGACACCTCATTTGACCAACCAGGTTCATCTATTGTCTCACCAGAGCCAATAGAATGTGGCAACTTCATCAACTTCTGGTTTGAAGACCGAATGTTTGATTGACTGTAGAATCGGCCAATCAGTTTCGAGCTTCATTCTGCTGCCACAGCTGTGTAGCCAATCGCCTTACCTTTCATTTGATGTATAATTTTGTGAGGTGGGAACCTTCTGAAGCCAGTTTAGAATGGGGACTTTGTAAATTATTCGCGTTTTCAAGTCATATGCCCCCCTAGTGGTCACAGCACTCACAGAAAATGTTGTTTTTAAAGCATGTTTTGGACATTTAGCTGACTAAACATGCTGGTAAAGTGGAAATGTATTTGTTATGAAGTGTTTTGAGTGCTTGAAGACATGGAATAGTGATTTTTATGGCCAGGAAAAGTACAACAGAACGGATAATACATCTTCCGTTCGCCATTTTGAATTGCTAATTTCATCATATTTGAGGACAAATATTCATCAAAAGTAAGTGAAAAACAAATACTTTTTTGCTTGTGGGTTTATAAGCTCTGTGGGGTTTTAATGCTTTGAAAAAAGTAAGGATATATTGGTTTATTGTCATGTTTTGGCTATTTATTGGTGGAAATTGGCTGAATGTCCTCCAGCTGTTATTATTATTGCTGAATATTAATATTTTTTTATGTATTTTAATAGTATCTTATCTTTAATTTAAGCCCAGAATAAGGCTGTGTTAAAGCATTTAGAAATTACAGTGTTTAGAAAAAGTGTCCAGTTTGGACATATGTGGACATGTGTACATTTATGCAAATGGTATATGCTGAATTGTTTTATGTTTCAAATATTCATTTTTTATTCTACTGTTACCAAATTTGAACTGGTAATAGTTGAGAATCTATATTTTAGCCCAGTATATTTTTCTCCTTACTGACTTCTTTCTTTCATGTGACACTTTAAAAATAAAAATTTAGGGGGAAACAATATTTTGATTTTTGTGTATTTTAACTTTGTTACAGTTACAAAAAATATGATTGCTGAAGTAAAAAAAAATCAGATTATTAACTTTAAAAAGAGACCAAGCTTGTGAATTTACTCTAAAGGGTTTAAGCGCAGTACTTCATTTAATTCATGTATGCTTTTTAAGGCATTTTATGGTATTTTAGGCCCGCAGGCATGAACTTTACATTTTTAAAATGTGGTCGAAAATTAAAATCTTTGTATGTCGGAGCAAACTTAATTTAAAGCTTTGAATATTTCAAGTGAGATCAACCTTTCTCAAACTATTGCAGTGTCAAAAAGGGACAAAAAGATCTCAACATTTTTAGAAGTGCAAGTATTATTTTTATTTGATTTTAATTGGCTTTGTTTCAAAATCCATATGCGGCTGACCTTTTCAAACAGTGCTACATCCCGATCACACTGCTGACTGCTCCAACAGTGGGCTCAGACAGAGGATTGGTCGCGAGTGCGAATGTGTGTCTGAACTTGCTGAGTGAGTGCGTAAGCAAGTGTGAGAGGAAGGATGAATGGAGGGAATGGTACAGATAATAGGTGGCTCTATCTGGAGGTGAGAGACGAGGAGGTGTAGAGGGAAGTGAAAGAGGATAGATGGATGGACTGGAGCAGCAGGATAAGTGTAGATAATGGTTAGACATAATATCCGGCAGACGGAATGGGGAAGAGTGACAGAGAGGAAAAAGAGGAGAGAAACAACATGTTAGGTGAAGCAAAGCGAGGAGGGAAGCATGGGTGGATGTAAAGGAGGGAAGGACACGTCTCAAGGAAGATTGAAGACATCGCGCCAGGAGATAGAAGTGTGGAGATACAAATTGGAATGCATGTCTAAGTGGTGCAGTGAGTATAGATAATGAGCTTCATCTAATAACTGGGGGGAGTTTACACATATAAGAAAAATATGGATGAAGAGTTAAATAGAAAGGTGTACATTGAATAAAATAATCTTTATACTATGTGTTGTGTAGTTTGAACTCACTTTGAATATTAATGTTTTTAGTGGCATTTTTTGGTAGAAATACTGTGAGAGAAGATTTGCTGCTATCAGTTTCTGTAACTACAAGGATTTAAAGAATGTTAAACACCTGGTGAGAAATTCAACCTTCTTCATTTTTTTTTCTTTTTCTTTTGAATAGACAGTTGACAAACTCATTATCGCCACTTGTTAGGTTAGGCTGTTGTGGTAAATTGTGGTGCAACTCATCGTATACAAGCACTTGTGCACAAACAAAGAGACAGATATTTCCCTACATGAATACAGAAAGCATTTCAGTCAGTGGCATAGGCAGTATAGGCAAATGCTAAGGGCACCGTTCATCTACCTTATGCTACAAATGGGGGACTATATTCTCTCGGTGCATATGTGGGATTTCACCGGGCACTCCGGCTTCCTCCCACAGATCAAAAGCATGACTGTTAGGTTAATTGATAACTCTAAATTGTCCCTAGGTGTGAGTGAGAGGGTGAATGGTTGTTTGTCTCGTTTGTCTCTATGTCCCTTTGATGGACTTGCAACCTGTCCAGGGTGTCCCCCACCCCTCGCACTGTGACTCCTATAGGCACCACTGACCCCCGAGACCCAGAAAGGAATAAGTGGGTATAGATATTGGATGGATGGATTTAATAACTTTTTATCAGAGTATAGTTGATTTTGTCTGTAGAATAATCACTGGTTACTCAAATTTATGAAGGTAACTTGTTCTTGTCATAAATCCTTGTGTTTTGGTTTAAGAGTTACAGTCGTGTGTAGATTATGGTTTTGTCTCATTTGGTTTTCTGTATCTTATGAAACATGTGCTTAGATTTTATTTTGTGTTTGGATTTGGTCTTGCTGTTTCTGTGACTACTTTGCAGAGTTTCCCCTGTGTGTCATCAGTTTTTTACCTTCAGTTAGTAGTTCAGTTCCAGGTCCTACCCTGCCCACTCTCACCTGAGTCTTATTGTCTTTCCCCAAGATGTTTGTCATCTTCAGTCCGTTAGTGTCTTTTTATATACCCTCTCACTTGTTTTGTCCAGTAACTGTGCATTGTGCTCGGAATGCCCTTCATGTTTGTTTCCTTCAATTTTTTTGTCATTTTTTTTCCTAGTGATCATTTTTTGCTGCCTTGGCACTTTTTGGTTTTCCACTTTTGTAGATAAATTAGTTTTTTATTTTTACCTTTGAGTTCTGACTTATTGGTTCTGCATTTTTTGGGTGAGGATAGTATGAGGTGTAACTCACTCACGGATTTTTTCAAATTAGTTTACCATGTCAGAGCCTATAGGATGTTAAAATAATAACCATCTTCCAACCTGTTCTGCCGCTAGGAATAAGACTAGAAATAAGTTCTCCTCTTCTTCCGTTGGTGCTGTCATCTCCACAGCCGACAGCCCGACAGTATAAAGTAGTACAGATTTTTTGCAAAAATTACGAATTTTTAAGGGTCATTATATAGGTAAACGTCCAGAGGGGTTGACATGTATGAACAAACCAAAAACATGTATATGTTGTTTTCAGGCACAGGCTTCTGTGGCAAAAGAGATCTGTGATCTCAGTGGAATATACCTGGTTAAATGAAGGTACACTCAAAAAAAGTGAAAATTTTTTTATCCACTTAACTGAATTGAGTATATCTAACAGAATTACTTCATGTTAACTTATTAAGTAAGTGAAAAAATTGCTTTAGATTTACTTAATTCAGTTGAGTAGAACCTGTTGACATGATATATTTAAGTAAATCCAATGCAAAAATTGAGAAAAAACATTTTTTTGAGTGTAGACCGAAAAAAAATTTCACTACAACCTAATAAGTGATAATGAACTAGTTCTTCAGCTATTTTTCAAAAGACAAAAAACAGAGTGTTAAAGAAATTTTTCACCAAGGATGTGATGAAATTTGTATGTCCTAGAGTGATAAGCGTTTCCTAGAAAACACTGTCCTTTGAAGTCTTTTTTTTTTTGCGTGTGGCTTGACTCATGATCTTCCTTTTCAGTTGAGTTTTAGGTTTCACCTTTTCAATGTGAGTTTTATTGTTGTACATTTATTGTTAACACACTCAGTCCACCTGGTGCCAAAGAATTTGAGCTGCAGGAGCTGAGAGAACAGACATATTGTAGCAAACAAGAGAATATGAGAAAATTTATGTCACACGAGTTTTACAGTTGAGTGGAAATAGAACCATAAATTGGGTGCAAGACTTCTCTCAAAGTGTATTTTGTTGTTTCAGGTTGGATATCAGTGTCATTGAGACCACTTCCAGCACATGATTCCAGCATATGTCTTGTCCATGATAGATAATCTGATTCAGACGAGTTTACTGTTGCTAGTGTGGAGAATGGGTTTCATCTAATATCTGAAAGTGAACTGAAGAGAAGAGAGGGATGGGGAGTGAATGGAGACAGGAAGAGATGGATGTACTGATAGAGAGGACTGGAGGGACGAGTGTAAAATATGGTTAGATGTGATGTCTGGCGACGGGAAGGAGAGGAATGCTGGAGAGAGTCAGCAGTCGGTAGAGAAACAGAGGAACTGAGCATAAATGATGAGATAGGTCTAATGTGTGGAGGAGTAGCAAAGGACATGGGAGAGTAGAGGGGGCGGGGGGTGGATGGATGGTGGGAAAGAGTACAGGGATGGATGTGGTGAAGAGGGGAGACTGAGAGCGAGAGATGGATAGATGGACAGTGGAGGAATGAGTGCAGATAATGGCTAAACCTAATGTCTGGAGGGCAGACATCCATCTGACTGACCGAATTATAGTCAGGCTCACTTTCTACCGACTAATTACTGGAATACAGGATACTCTCTCTCTCTCTCTCTCTCTCTCTCTCTCTCTCTCTCTCTCTCTCTCTGTATCTCTCTCTGTATCTCTCTCTCGCTGTCTCTCTCTTCAGTACTCAGAATGAATTTGAAAGTGTACAAGAGGAAAGGATGCCCAAGCTGATAACGTGGCTTTCTGTGCAGCTTGTAGTTCAGCTCACCTGACCTCTTCTGCCCTCGTTAGCACCCAACCTCCCATGTCTGCCACTTCCACCATATGGCTTTCCAAAGCACATTTAGCTTGCTGCCTGCTGACCTCTGTGCTCTTTTGCCTTATTTTTCACTTGTCCTTTTTTTTTGGTCAACACTTTCTATACAGCCTAAAAAAAATTAACAATTTGTTTGTCTTTCTCTTTTAATTAGTGCCCTTCGGGGGCTGTTCTATGGGCGGGGGCACAGGGGCATTGGCTCCAGCTGAAATCTGATTGTCCCCTTGAAGTGCCCCTGTCCTGTCGCTCATCTGCCTGTGAGCAATGATGGTGGAGGCAGTTCCATGTTCAAACACCAGTGGCGCTAATGAGTCAAACAGGAAAGACCAGCTTGAAATGCTTACACAAGTTGTCTTCTCTTCTTATGAATTTTTGAACAATCTTGAAGAGAAGTCTTTCAACTAAAACAATGGCTGGATTTTCTCACATGCTGTGTGTTTGAGAGTATTTTATCTGTGTATGGTAAAAGATGCATATAAAATAGGTAAGGAGAATGTACTGTACAGGTTTTCTTTTATTACATTACATTACAAGGATCTGAACTTGTGTGACTGGTTAAATGTATACAGCTTTGCGTTTGTGCGCAAGGATGTCAAATAAATACTTGGCTCCTCTATGAATATTGTAGCCATTGGTGCCATTGAAGACTCTTGTCTGTTTCCTAAGTAAATTTATTTATATTTTGCATCATGTATAATATATTTTACTTTATTTCATTAAAAAGAGAAGCTCCAATGAATTAAAACCCAAGGCTTTTAGGAAGGTTTGGCACCCAGTCAGCACAGAAAAAGACCCACCCCTCTTCAACACAAATGAGTAGTGGCATTTGATCATTGTTCTGAGAACAGTTGTATAAGCCTTGTAAGCTGCTCTGCATGATACCAACACACTTATATTTAAAAAAACTGTGTTCAGACTGTGGAAAATATTACGCCTTTGGCATCTCTGAATCTCCTGTTAGATTGAGATTTAGTGTCAGGGGCCTCTTTTGGATTCGGTTTACATCGTTCTAGGGCTTATCAAACCAATTTCCTTGTGTTCCCAGTAGAAGCAGCTATTATCTTCTTGGAAGATTGAACATCTTTTCTCACTCAACACATTTAATGTGCAGTCAAAGATGTCCACTGTAGCTTAACCATGCCACGAAAACACATCCCACATGGGAGAGCTGCAGAGGCAGAAACTCCTCTTTTTGTTGAGCATCATGCGAATGATGACATACAATGATTAAAGTAGGTCATTATCCACACTGTCATTCTGCATCACTTGCCTTAAAGTACAATTCAGGTAAGAAGATTGAGAACTTTATGCAAAATACACTATAGCGATACCTGCTAATGCTTTGGATAAATGAAATTTTGTCACCTTGCAACAAATAAAAAATAGCATATCAAGACAGGCATCTGTGTATAAGTACCCTGAGCTCATGTTAGGCAAGATTTGCTTATATCTTTACATTTTTCTTCAAACGGGTATCGTTTTAAAAGCCTTGTTTTTGGCAGAACAATTTGTTTTTTACAAACATCATGGCATCTGTTTCCAGTTTCTTCATCAGTGAAAGAATAGAAAAACTGAAAGGACTGACACTTTTTGCATCTCTGCATCAACAAGCTCACAATTATCAATCTTGCTGTTTGTTGCCCTACATCAAACAGAAGCATGTTATAAGTGTCAAAGTTATTTTTTTCTTTTCTTTTTATTGTTGACAAGTTCTAAGGTCAAACTTAAAACTCTTTATTAAATTAAAACAAAAGGTCACAATCTAACAGTCATAAAAGGGGAAAAAAGAATTTGATGAACACGCATCTTTTTCAACTGATAATTTGAATGATAAATCAGGCTCTTTGGGGATTTGTATGTTCTCTCTTTCTCTCTCTCATTCTGTTTTTGTCTTTTGGTAGCTCACAATTATTCACTGAATCAGAAGACAGATGATTTAATTTTAAAAATGGAGGAGACTGTCCTACAGCCAGCACGGGGCACAGTGAAACTTTAAGAGTAAATGTTTGCATTCAGTATGACTTTTTGTGCAGATAGTAAGATAGATCGATCCCACTGGTGGTACAAATCATTGACAGTTTTGTAATATAAACGCTTTAATTAGCAATCAAAATTATACATACAATATTTCCCTTTGGGATCAAAAAAGTATTTTTTTACTGAATTGAAAAGTGCTGTTTCATTGCAGTGATTTTAGCATTAATGAAGTGAGCAGTGATCAGAAGTGACATCAGTTATTGTTGAACACTTAGTTTTCTGTGAAGCTGTTTTGCTGTTGGAGCAAGAGAAAGCTGCAGATGTGTTAAAACAGTTGCTTGTGCTTAATATAGTGTTGTTAAAGTAAAAATATAACAAACCTGCCTTTTAACACAGAGGAGAACGGCAGAAGGGTTGAGAAAACCAATGTTGGTTGGACATACTATTAACAGCAGACAGTAACTGGAAGTGGCATATTCAAACTGAGTATGAAACAACTCAATTAAAGACAAACAAAAGTCACTGGCTTACAACAATAGCAATCTGGACACTGTAATGACTTAAGTTATGTTCTCTCTGGTAGAAATTTTAATAAAGTAGAAGATGAAAAAATAAAACAAGTCTTTACATTTTGAGTTAAAGTTATGTGTGCCATTGTGTCATTTAGAAGGTGTGAGATTTACCTCCCAAGGTTTGGGTTGCTGTTTTATTTTCAGTTCAGCATCGTGTTGCTGCAATTAGGTTTACCACCTCATGCTGTTTTTGTCTGGGTTTGTGTGTGGGTGTGTGTGAGTGTGAGAGAGAGATAATTAAATCAGCTTCATGTTTCTACCTGTGGCTGTGTGTATGTGTGGTAATTAAATCTTTTTTTTTTGTATATCTGAAGGAATAGAGATATGAGGCTTAGTGGCAGAATGATTTACTGTGACATAATGAAACACATAGACTGTGTGTTTGTGTGTGTGTGTGTGTGTGTGTGTATTAAAGGTATTAGAGGTAAAGGATATCTGGTAACTTACACTATGTTAACATGTTTGTTATGCCTGTACATTAGATGATGATCTATAGTATATTATGCATATTTTACAACAACAGAGATAAAGGTACAATTGATTTTATTTAGATCCCAAGCAGTCCACATTTTTCAGCTTGCATAAATTTTACTACTTTAAAAGTATTTGCTTATTTATAAGGAGATTTCTTTTTTTTTTTTTTGCAAAATGGGTTCTGTAGAAAGTTTGAGGAGTTCATATGTTACTTGTTGATACAGTATATTATGAGATTATCTAAAGTCTGCTGTAACTGAGATAGCTATGCATATAAAGTAAGCAAGTATAAAAAAACTGAATTATATTGGTTAATTTAAAAGAGAGATAGGGCAGGAAAACATAAGTTTGATAGTTAGTTCATACAGTTGGTCTTGGAAGTTGGCCAAAATGTATATTGATTTATGTGTAACATTTTCTGTTGGTTTATGTCTGTTTTGAAATTAAGATCTATTCTATTCTATTTTATTCTATTCTATTCTAGGCAATAGAACAAGCTAGAAAAAACAAAACATAGTAAATAACAAAAGAAAAAAAAAAACAATCTCAAAACAGCAAACCAAACACAACACAGATCATGACAGGGCCACACTACAAAAAATCAGAAATTTTACTTAAATAGAGACTTGAATTGAATTATACTTTATTGATCCCAAGGGGAAATTACTTAAATTACTTAAACAAAAACCAAAAAAATATGTTGTATCTCTGGATATAGTATTTAGTATAAATGGAACAATATCATATTATAATATTAAATAATGCAAATCATATTTATGAATGAAAACATTAAAACCACTTCTGCCCTTGCTGCTCCCAAAATGTTTTTCACCATCATATTCACACATATATGTACACTCGCACAGTCTAGTACATCTATCTTTATGGGGACATTGCATTGACTTCCATTTATTTCTAAAGCCCAACCCTGACCCCTTTCCCTAAACCTAACCTCACAGGTACACACAACTCTAAATCTAACTTTAACTCAATTCACATTTGTCCTAAACCTAACCCCTGACCTATC
>JARVJO010000164.1:11197837-11209453 GCA_031762555.1 Cynodonichthys magdalenae | reverse complement strand
CACCTTTTGAATGCAATTACTGAAATAAATCAAGTTTTTCAAAATATTCTAATTTACTGGCTTTTACCTGTATATCCATTTTTTTAGTTTTGTTTTTGTTCCCTCTCAAATATTATTACGAATCTGTATTGAGCTGCTTAGCAAGCTCTTGGTATCTCGTTATTAATTCTTAAGGATTGTTTTCTACTAGCTTTTTTATTTTTATTTACTTTTTGATAGTAAAAGAAACCTGAGAGATGAAGCTTACATTTGTCATATAAAGTCTTTAGGCACCATGTATACTAACAAACACCATAGTTTTTTTTCTTTGTGAATGTAGTCAATGAATAATTTAGAGCAAAAGACAAATAATAAAAACTGGCTTCTTGTCAAAGCCTCAAAAGAAAACCTGCAGTCATGAAGATCTCAGGGTGTGGTGTATCTCTCTTACTTGGCTGAATTTAATTTGTTCTCATGAAAGAAAAAAAGAAATATACATATTGCATTTACTTTAAGATCTCTTTGATAGTTTGAGTGACTTTGTGCTGCTTTTGTGTCTTAATTGGCAGCATCATTAATAGGTGTACATGAAGTAATTTAGTGGATCGTTTATTTGCTTAACTTGGTCACAGTCAATTGCGAACATGACACATATGTATTTGAATTTTTTCACCTTCGTTATGGGTTAATGACTCACAGGCCTCATGCAAACTACAACACGTATGACGGGTCAGCGCGTTGGCATGTGCATCGCGCAGCATCTGCAGATCAAAAGGCAGGTCACATTGTCTCTGTGGCTGTTGCTGCTCTTGGCATCTGTTCTGTAACTGAGCTGAAGGAAACCATCTGCCAGCAGCCGGAGAGTGACACAGAAGGCTGAACAGATCCTTAAAGTTTTGCTCAGAATCTGAGGGGTTTAGTTAGGGAGTTTGATTCCAGCATGAGACCAGAGTTTTTCTTTATTTCTTTATTTTTAACTTTTCTTTGAACAAAAAGAGTTTGCAGTGTCCTGTGAGCTCTACATAAGCATAAGACTTGTTCTTTTACTTGACTTATAATTTGGAGGGTTTTCCATCTTCTGAATCATCAGTTTAAATTCAAGTGATCCCCACAACACCAACCACAGTCTTAGGAAAACATCACTGTTGGTAGATAAACCTCAAAATATACTTAATATTTTACATAAAATAGCAATATTTTTTGATCTGTTTGACACACTTGGATGTGGATACACAGGATGTGTTCCCTGCTGGTGTGTTTAATCTCATCTGCAGTGGTAAATTTGAAGCTAATAACTAAGTTATCTACACTGGTAATTAAAAATTCTAAAGAATTGTGTGCTATCAACATCAGACGGATCCTGTGTCAGTTTTTCACTCCCCTCCTATCTTTTGGCTATAGAAGAAGGCGTGTCTGCCATCTCTGTACTTAACAGGCTGGTAATTAGCATGATGTCTCTTATCTCCTTGTGTTTGCAGAGCTGTCAAAAAAAGCGATGAGTCATAAAGACAGCCAGGGAAAGTTTGGAACGAGGCACAGGCAGATATTCCTACATATGGGGGCATGAGTAGAAACTCTGTGTTTTTAATAATACTTTAAAAGAACCCCTGTGAGTCTGTTGTCACTTCATGTTGACAAAGACATGCAAATGTGTCAGAGCACATGAATCATGCGATTGAGTATTGAAGTAAAAGACAGGAAAGATTAGAGGCTGCTGAGCAATTTTTATTTAGACATTATTCCTCGTTTTGTTCTAATAGTTAGGAATTTTTCTCGACATTCGAGCATGGTTCTTGTCTATCAAACATTAATGTTTTTTTTTTCTTTTTTTTGTGAACACTCAATTTACGAGTGAAAACCTCGGATAGCTAGAAAGCAAAGCAAGGAATTCGAAGAAACACATGGAAAAGCAAAATTAGATAGAGGGCTGCAATGAATGACAGCAGGATGATGGGAGAGAGTGAGTTGGTGGGAAAGAGTGAAAAAGGAATTGAATGGGATATCAGATGAGTGGGCCATTAGTCACTGCCTTCTTGCTTCCTGCTGTGACTGTGTTTCTATGGTGATAATTAGCATATCAGACATTAACCGTGCCTTCACAACTCTCTCTCACTTGTTAACCAATTACGTTCTGAGTCAAAGAAAACTAAACTAGACGGAGTAGAACATGGATATGACAGTCAATAGTGATACAATTGGATTCATTGTCTACCTTCGTCACTCAAACATTAAAAAAATTATTGAGTTTCCAATGAGCGTTTCATCTTGTTCAAAGTTAGACTTGGGGAACATCCCGGACATGGTGCCTGCGAATCATGGCTAACACTCACGCACGTATAGGAAAAATATTAACTTAACTTTTCACAGAAGCAAGCTGGAAAAAAAAAAATCTTATAGTTTGCCTGTTATCAGACAAAACTTACAGCTTGCTTTCTAATGAAACAGAGATGGGAATCATTTGTTTTCTCAGTTTAGAAAATCAGGATCCATTTGCTAACAGACACCAACCTGTCCTACGACAAGCAATAAACTGAAAATTTAGAAACGTTGAACATTTAAAGAATTCTTATTTCCTGGTTCAATAACTTCTAAATAAATCATCAAATCAGAAACATCACTGCCATAATGGCAAAAAAGTAGACAAAACACTATAGCTGATTTTTAATCAGGACAACTCACACTCCAAGCTGGATGAAAGCTTTAGAAGTCATCTATGAACATGCATGTTTATAATGTTACTGCCTAAATTACATTATGATGTTAACATGATATTTAAATACATAATAACATTAATAACATGTCTGATAATGCAGGGATCACAGTCAAAACTACATGTTACAATTTGTCAATGATCCCTAAGGCCTTACATCTAGTGTTAAGTTTTTTCACTTTATCTGTTTACCTGCTGCAGATAGACGTCAGTGTTATTGTAAAATGCTTACAGATGTACAAATTTAAAAACAGGTTTTCACAACCTCCATGCTTATTTCAATGCAATGTAATGATCTAAAGATGAGAATTTTATTGCCCCTAATGACTACTATAACCAAACATACTGAGCAAAATTTACTATCAGTGCATGTACCAGTACAGTTTTGCAGAGCAAAGCAAAAAAAAAAATAGAAGAAGAAGCAGCATATTAAGAATGTTATCTCACGCCTTTGGTTAGCCAGAAATAAGCTACTGCTGCCTGTTTAAAATATTCCTGTTGTGCTGCACAGCTTGAAAGTGTTTAACAAAAGTTTAGTGACAGCTTTTAGTCTCATCCATTCTGCTGACTGGCTCTTTGTTGGTTCTCCCGCTGTCCTCATGGAACTGAAAGTTTTCAGCTGAGAAACTGCTGGTTCATGCAGCAATTCCAGACCTTTGTTCGTCCACTTGAAAGGCAAGACAAATAAATAAATAAATAAATAAATAAAGGAAAGTTTTTTAAAAATAAACCTTTCCTGTTCTTTATGATGCTGTTACGCTCTTCTACATCAATGATGATTTAAAACTTGAAATCCATTCTTTAAGTAAAAAAAAAAATGAAACCAAAAATAAAACTTCAGCCATTCTGAGTTTATTTAAAAGACAGTAAAAAAAAGTTTTAAAAAAGTGTTTTGAGTGAAGTTTTATGTAAGATTTACTGTGCACAGACCCTGCTCTAAAAATTTTAATAGAATGTAATGTTTTTTGGACTATCACTACTGCTCACCATCCTCAGCTTTCCAAAGATATTAAATGCTCTATGACCTGAACTTTTGTACTACACTGTGACCTTACGGTTTAAATGTGGATTACTCACAAGAAGCAACTCTCCAGATACAGTGGTCCTTGTTAAATCTCCTGATCTAACTGCCTGGTGGCTCCCTGTAAAATGTGCCCTTGAACAAGGCCCTGAATCACAAGTGGGCCAAGTGACATCGCACTCACTACCTGTCAACCCTCTTCTCTATCTCTTGTGAAGAAAAGTTTTTGAAAGGATGATGTATTCCGCCATGAAAAAAAATGGCTCCTCACAAAACTGTTCTAAAGTGCCCTTGAACAAGGCACTGAATTCCAAATTCCTCCAGGGGTGTTGCATTGCTGCCAGCCTGATGGTCTGTGAAGATTTCTATATGAGCATGTATACAGCAGGATGCAGGATAAGGCACTGAAGCTACTCATGGAAAGGAGGGGAGCCCTGATTTGTACAATAAATCCTGAAGAAAGAATTTATGAGAAGTGATGGTCAATTATATTTGAAGCATTACTGCTGTTTTTTTGTTTTGTTTTATAAGCATGTGCCATTCTGTTACCAACAATTTGTTGCAGAAATTGTGCAAAACATTGTTTTGACATTGCCAAAAGAAACCCTCATTGACAAACAACTAACAAATCAGAAGTTAACCTCTGCTGTCCAGGGCAACAGTGAAATTCAGAATCGTAATTCAAAGGTTTTTATCTAGTAGGTCTACATAAAAACAACTGCATACGTAAATATTTATTTTTTCCAATTTGTTTTTAAGTTCATTAAGTTCAGGGCACATAGGAAGTTTCTGGTAATTGCTTTAGTTTTATAAACTATTTTAGGGGTTTAAGTGGTGTGCAAAGAAAGTAATGTTCCTACAAATTTACTTCCTGTTTTTCAGTTTGCTAACAATTTAACCATTATTAGGTGACAAAACAAGGAGAACCCATTAAGTGCCCTACTAGCTAGTAAATACAAAGCTGTTCTTTGCTCTGCAGGGCATTTAGTGCTTTTCAGGCATTTAGTTTATTTTTATAGAACATAATTTTACGTTTTTAAGTAGTACATAATGAAGCTACAACTCTAAATAGACGCAAAGGTTCCTTCAGATATACAGTATCCCTAAGTGTATCGGTTTGCTAACACGTTAACTTTTTTAACTTAATTGATAACATATTCGTTTTTAAGGCTGCTAATTAATTTTATTTATTTATTTTATCTCCTTTTCATCTTTATTTACCTGTGTAGCATCCCCTAAGTGGAATAAGAATGTTTCAGCACACTCCTGGTAAAGCAAAAGTTGGATGTTGGCTTAAAGATGTCTTTATGATTCCTCTCTGGCTGACTTATTGAAGTTAATATTATTTGACACTTTGTCCATTTGTCTGTGCCTCTGTCTGTTTATTGTAAAAATATTGCTGAATGTCAGTTTCAGTCTGGCTTTACGTCAGCCTTTGTATGTTCAGATACTGCTAGCCTCAAGCTACAATATCAAAAGCAAACACACAACCAAACACATACGTTAATGACAGGACACAGAGATCAGAGATCAGCATCGCAACTGTAGGTTGGTTACCATGGCAACAGAACAGCACACGCTGAAGGCCTGTCACCATAGGAACCAATAGCCAAAGAGGGAAATTGAGACAAAAAAAAACAGACATAGAAACAGTAAAAAGTGATGGAGAGAGAGTAAATAAATCATCACAGCCAATGTCACGAAAACAGAGGAGGAGGAGTAGGATGAAAGAGATGAGACAGCACAGAGAGCCACAACAGTAAACTGTTTACCCTCGTACGACACCACGAAGTCCAACAGATCATAAATTGTAGTTTTGTCATTTGGCTTTAAATTGTAAAAGTTTTAACTGATAAGCTGCAGGAGCATCTATGGTGATAATCTCATGCAAGATTGTACTAAATCTGCTTTCCTCTCTCAAGGGCAGCCAAAAGATAACATTGCTTTCAGATGATTCCTGCTTGGTCAGTGAGTACAGAACAGTAACCCTCTAAATCACAGCTAGCTGCTTAACTGAAGGTGTGAATTATGAATTATTGGCAACTCCAGCTCTTTCTGTTGATTTAGGTATATGCAGCTCAAACATTAGTTTATATTTAAACATTTAGCCATGCTGCAGACCGTGTGAGGCTTTGCAGTTCACCCACAGTGCAATATTTATGGTAATTATGCTTTCAGTGGAATGACTTTTTAAGCATCTTACAGACATGACTGAGGGCAACTTTTTAATGTTTGAAAGTATAGAAAAGAAACATTCCTCGATGCAACTTTCAGTATTTTGTTTACTGGCAGCTGTTTGTAGTAATTTGCAGCTTAAAAAAAAAGCATAGTGTATATTGGCCTGATGTTCATAATGTGTAGATGTATACTTGGCAGGGTAGCATTTAAGCCATGCCTCCAAATGTTGCCAGCTGCATCCACTTGTAGGAACAACAAGCTTGTTTGTGTGACAATTTTGCATAAAAGAAAATTACAGTAAATTCACAAGAGCGATCATTTGATGTAATGAATACGCAGTCCTCCACTGCAACTGTGCTGCTATGGATAAAATTGTGCAACATTATAAGGCGTTATATTATAGACATTTTCTTACCACTATGAGCAAAAAAACTGCAAGGCACAATGTGAGACTGTGAAAGAGAAAAAGAGTCCGAGACATGCAGCGAATGAACAAGAAAGGATGAAACAAGCGACAGAAAACAGGGTAAAAGGAAAACAAGATGGAATAGAATGGGCAGGAGCAAGACTGAGAAAGGACAAGCACAGACAAAGAGAGACAAAGATGAGATTGGTGAGCTTCTCGGCGTGTGTGTGTCACAGGCTAGAGATTACTGCTAGCTTAGTTCTTATTCCAATCACACAGTCTTTCTAATGAGCTAATGGGCCTGACAACCAGACAGACTCACACAGTGTAGGGGACAGAGGGAGAGGCGGGTGGATAGATGAAAAGTCACTATGCTAGTCAGGCAGTCAGTCAGAAAGTCAGCCATCCATCCATCCATTCAGGTGCCCATTCAGCTCATCAACTTATAAGCCCCTTATTCCAAAGTGAAGTTTGGGGTGCCCCTGAAGATAAGACTCACAACATTACAGTGGAATTAAGCAAACAAAATGATAATTCCTCAACTTATTTCCTCTTAGTTTTTTTTTGTTTTGTTTGTCTTTTTATTAATGGCAAAATCGGGTGCACAATGAGCTGAAAGTGTCCAATTAAAGACAATATTACAATTACTAAACTACTAAATAGTACCAATAACAAGATGATGACAGTAGTCTGTGAATATAACCCACACTAACAATAATCACCATCAACAACAGTTCTATTCATCAAGAGGTTGTTCTCATAACACTGTTACATCATTGCACTCTACTCTATAGGCTGTCCCAATTCGTAGGCACTTACTCATATGGCTGACCCCAAAAACGTAGGCTGCATCAGAGTATCCTATACAGCCGACAGTACCCCAGGATTAATTGTGCCACCAGCAAACTAAACAGAAAAAAGAGGAAAAATGAGGAGTTTTTATTTTTACAGCAGAGATTGAAAATTTATCAAGGACCAAAAAGTTATTTAACTAGTTTTTTTTAAATGTATTTTTGGCAGCTTAGCTGATGAACTTTATGCTGTAAGGAGATGTTAAATAAAATGATATTACAAGACTGGAGCTAAACCCAAATTATTAATGTTTATTTATTTAGGTGTAACTTATTTTTTTTTTATAAAATTGAATTTTGTGAAGGTATACAATGAAAAAACAACTGAAGGCATGTGATATAAAACGTAACACCATCGTATCTGGGCAGCATGTGGTCATGCAAACATACACCATCTGTAGACTAGATCATCTCTTTTTACAGCCGTTTATGCATCCTACATAGGCGATCTATGGCTCATGTAGGTTGTGGCTTCTGTGGGTTGTGGCCTACATGAACTGCAAACCCTGAATTTAGACACAGTTAGGGCTTGTGTCTGATGGAGTGCCATCTACTGGACTGGAGGCCTGAGGGGTACAGCTGTGGCTTGTGCCCTTGTCATTTCATGCACTAATATTTACCTATCTACCTTCTTTGAACACATTTAAAATTGTACTCTGTAGAGGTGGGAAATGTAGATTCTTCAAAAAAAGAAAAGAAAACACATCTATTATTATTAGGATTTTTGTAAAATATTTCAATAAATGTGTGACAAATCATGCGTTTCAACTATGCAGATCGTGCATTTACTTGTTAAAAACACAAGAAATCATGATTGTAATTACCAGCTGACATAAACTGATACATTTTTAAAATGAATTTCCCTTAATAGCCGTAATTAGCGCCACTGTTATATTTTTCTTTTCAAATTTAGTTTAGCACTAAACAAGAAAATTCAACTTTTTTTAACCATTTTCTCCTTTCTGAGTCGCTGGGAGTTTGTGCCTATCACCAGCAGTCACAGTGCGAGCGCTGGGGTACAACCTGGACAGGTCACATGTCAATCATATAGACACATAGAGACAACCACTCTCACACTTATTTACTTAGGTTGCCAATTAACCTAAGTTTAAGACCTGGGTGCTCACAACACAAAATATATTGAGTTAGAATTCAGGATTTACTTATAACAACCA
Source organism: Cynodonichthys magdalenae (assembly GCA_031762555.1). NCBI lineage: Eukaryota > Metazoa > Chordata > Actinopteri > Cyprinodontiformes > Rivulidae > Cynodonichthys > Cynodonichthys magdalenae. Next base: position 11,201,133 of record JARVJO010000164.1, on the reverse strand, counting down.
ACAAAAACAACTTTTTTTCTGTAAAAATATAATCCTTTTTAACAGAATTTTTTTTCATTGATCTTTTTTTCCCCAAAGAAATACAAACCTTTAAAAACAATTTGATGATGATCAGAGATCTTTTTATACAAACTCTATTAATTATAGCTTGTTTGTGTTGATGCCTCTGTCGCCAAAATATTTTGAAACAATCTATCCAGATGAACAATTTGTTTCCCCACAAATTAATATGCTTTTGTTTTGATTGAAAACATGAAAGTTTAAATAAAGGAATAACACAAAACCAAAGTTTCAAAATTGTAGAATTAAGGCAAACATATTCTTTACTTGATTGTTTTATATTTATGTGATCAGAGTTTATTTCTGCACAGTACAACAAACAGTAATAAATACCACATATTTATAAAGAAAGGAAAGTTCAGGACAGGAAAAAATATTGAGCTTTTAAGAGAAACTTTAAAACTAATTTAGCTATTATCAACATAAACTTTCTTTTTATTGCCCAGCAGCTTTTGCAGGTAATTGTTGTAGTCTTGCGATATATCCAATATTTAGTTATGCATGTACACTAAAATTGTGTGCACTCATGTGTGCTCGTGCCTGTGGATTGACAGGCCAACTGCTGTGAAGTTTACTGGGCATCTGGAGCGGTGTTCATTATTGCTAAGGCTTCTGCTTGGAAAGGTGGAACAGAGAGAGAAAGAAGCGGATAAGAAGAGTCAGAGGATGACAGCAGCGGCATCAATCACTTTGTCAATGAGCATCTTTCGCCACTTCAGTACTTGGAAACAGATGTTTAGCTGAGTGCGCGTGGCTGTGTCTTTGTATGCGCGCATGCGTTGGACATCTGTGTGATCAGGTACCACTCCGTCTCACACGATGAGCAAATTTCCTAAAGTTTTATTCCCTGTTAAACAACTTTATTAGAATCTTTCTGATTTAATAAGCTCTGTCTGAGTGACTGTTGTTACTAAAATGACTTTTCAGTTTACACTGAGGTGTTGGGGCTGCAGACCAGCACACATGAGGAAAATGTACCTTAGTGCAGAAGCAAGAGGTAACAGATGATGGACCGTAAAGTATAGGGAACTGTCAGTGAGTGATATGTACTTCCAATTTTTATAAAGGAGCTAGGTGTATTTCATGATGGAGTACTGGCAATTTCACAGGGATGACTGCTTATTCATTCCTGTGACAAACATAACCATAGGGGGCTGGCGTACACAAATTACAGGGGGTACAGCGCAGTTAGATATGCCTCTCTGGATTCTTATAGACTGAATTTAAAAGATCAACTTAACCTCCCACTTGAGAAATTAAGCTAATGCCTGAATGCCTTAAACCTCCATTCTTGTTCATTCATTCACTCAAACACCAACAGGGAAAGTGTGTCCCTGAAGAAATCAGACTGCACAGAGAAAAATATAAGATAAAATGACTCTGTTCTTAGCTTGATTGAGCTCAACAAAGATAGCTTACTGTTAACCGTATTACATCAAGTTACAGTGAACCCAGGGAAAGTTGCGTTTCACAGTTTGCAGACTCAGTCCATCACAGATTTGTTCATAGAAGCTAACTACTAGTAGTTGCAGTAATTCCCAAGGTACCTTGGAAACCATAGATACAGTGTTGTAAGAAATGTCCAATTTTTTATTGTGCTTTTTCATGAGCTTTCAAGCTAATTTATTAAGAATAACATAATTTAAAAATACTGTAACATAAATAATATTGTAAGTACAGTTCAATTGAGAAAACATAACAAAAAGCACAGTTTAGTAGTATTTACTGGTGTAACAGTACCATGTGGCATGCAGCTGCTAACTGTTCAGCTTGTGTGTTTTTGTTTGGTTCTTATTGCATTACGATGCCACCCCAAATCTACTGTAGATCTTTTCTGGACTGCATCCAATATTTGCATTTTTTTCTATGATTCACCAGTATTCTGAGAACGTAACCCTGTGGAAATCGGGGATTCACTGTATTAGTAAAAAAATAAGGTTTTTATTGTCATTTCGCTTTTTCTTTTTGTGGTCCCACCATTTTTTTATACCTTTCTCATCAGTCAAAATATTATGACAACTTCCAGTCAATTTTATCAATCTGTTGTGTGTTGGTACTGTTTGTAAACACACCCTACTGTGGAATAAAAACAAAACAAACAAGAAAAGAAAACAGTTTGGGATTCATCATCCACACTGGTAAATGGGTGGTTTTAAAGTAACACATTTAATAGTAATAAATTACAAGGAGGATTATGTGCAGATTACTCAAGACTTTTAAATTACTCTGCAGGGTCTCATCTTTTAGATGGAACAGTGAGGAACACTCCAAGCAGAAACACTTTCTTCACTGTTAGTAATCAATACTGTGCTGTAAGAAGACATATTTGCACATGTTAAATCACAAAGTTTGAACAGGTATTGTAAGTTCTTATGTTCAAAACCAGTTCCATCCAAAAACTGTTTTTTATTTTAAATCAGTTGAACTATAAAATTATAGAAGCATTTTGTAGCATCTACAGTGTAAAGTTGTTTCCCATAAAAATAACAGCTGAATGGCATTTTTGAGAGCTGACACGCAACAAAAGTCATCCAGCTTTATAAGGCACACAGCACTGAACCGTGTCAGCAGAGGTGCCAACTGTGAGTTTAAAATCTCTGTTTTGTAATTGTAATGTGTAATGTGCTGTTGTGATGATCAGTGTTATTTACTTTTACGAAGCAATTATCTTAAACAGTAACAAGATGAAGTGCTCCAGGTGTTAGTGTGCTAGATAGCAATCAATGAACGAACAATAATAAACCTGAATAAACTGTTCTCCACTCTAGAATCTTTTGTTAGTTTTCCATCAGCAAAGTGCCATACACACGGCTCTTTTTCAATCTCTGCTTTGATTTAGAGCTCTTAGTCAAAGTCTCAGATTTTTTCATTGTGGCTGATGTGAATGTATTGGAGCTCCACAGCACTGTAAGTAAAGTAAATGAAACTTTATTTATATAGCACCTTTCAAGATAGAAATCAGAAACTGCTTCGACAAACACAAAAATAAAACACAGAGCAAATTAAAACAAAAACAGGTTTAAAAAGGTAAGTTATTAGCTGAGCTTTAATGAAGAAAACTGTGACAGGATGATGTTCAAAACACTTACGATTTGTGAAGTTTTAATCTCTCCCTCTAGTTATTGTTGCACCTTGTTGCCACTCTTTCTTTCTCCCTAAAAACCAGTGGCGTCACTAGGCCTATTTTAGGGGGGCTTCAGCCCCCCTAAAATGTTTTCAAGCCCCCCTAAATATTT
>JARVJO010000164.1:11159458-11193996 GCA_031762555.1 Cynodonichthys magdalenae | reverse complement strand
GTTGCGAAACTGTGTTTTTTCGACATTAACAGAATATCGACAAAGTTTTGCGCACATTTGCAATGGAAACGCAGCTAAAGACCTGCTTGTCAGAACTATCAGGCTCAGTTTTTCATAGAATATGTTGGACATAATTTTTAGACAACTGCTTCTGTGGTTTTTAGATTTAGATAAATGGGGCTTTTTCTGTGACAATAATTTTTACTGCAGCTGTGATTATCATTACTACCATTTCTCATTTTACTCATTTAATAACTTCTGATTATTGATGCTAACATGTTTCTGCTGAATTATAAATGATCACAGTTCTGGATTTATCAGTTTTTATCTGTGTAATTTAGTTTTTCTTACAGTTTCTAGTTTCTCCTTATTTTTTTTCCCTAAAAACAGGCTATAATGCAAACAAATAATATGCATTCTTTTCAGTTATCACAGTTGTTCAAATGTACTAATCCCATGCATTTACTATTTATAACATGTCCTTTGTGAGGCAGTTTTTTTTACTTTTTTCACCCGTTTTTTAATAAATACTCTCCCTGTCATCCTAAAAACGATGCAACATTTGAGAGGTGATTCCTGCATCATTTGACATTCAAGCTATATTGCACCGGGGTGCACTCATTTTCTGTTGTGTACTGTAGGAGTTCAAGGATAATCAACTTTCATTATTACAAAAACTGCCCAAGGGATCCTCTCCCCTTCTCTGGTGCTCAATATCAATAATTGTGAGCAGGTTTAAGAACTGAGAAACAATAATCCCTAAGTGAAATATGCAAAGTAATATAACTTGGATCAATGTCTCCTTTGTGTCAGAGTGTTTCAAGTGCAATTATTAAACAACACTTGGAAATTAATTTTTTTTAAATATGCATAAATGTCCCCTGAGCAGGGTTTGGAGCAAAATTTCCTCTAAACTCCTTTTAAAGTCTGTGCTCTAGCAAATTAAAAGATCAATTTAAAAAATCCATCTGCAACACTGCCGTATAGAAAGTAAAATGATTCACTGTACAGTGCTTGATGGCACAATGGCAGCTTACACTCAAAAACAAAGGTGTTTGATTTAGTTAGTCAAGTTATGTAAACAAATTCCAAGTGAAAATTGCAGACATAACTTGGCTAAGTAAATCCTACACAACTGTTTCTTGAGTGTAAGTTGACTGAGTGACTTAGAGTATGAGAGAGTAAATAGATGGCAGTGTTGTGTATTTATGTTCAGCTAAAAGTGAATATTATAATTTTTGCAGCCATCACTCAAAACCTATTTTTCACTTGAGTGTTTAAAAGGCTTTATTAAATGCAGAGTTCTACTTATATCTACAGCCCTCATAAGAGAGATCTAGAAGTGAATTTAGCATGTCAGGGACTTGGCAGCAGGAGAGAAAACAGTCTGAAGAAAAAATGTGAAACACCAAACAAAAAAATAAGGATCTGTTTATGCATCAGAGAATTATTAGATAAGTAAAAATGTTTGAACTTTGATAGCACTATGACTTTGCATTTCTACTAGATTTACTTTGGTTCTCTTCTACACCAGGGCATTTTCATTCTGCTCAATGTTGTCTTACCTATATTAGTCAAAATTGACCTAATTTTTTATTAGCGAACAAATTAGCTTTTTTGCTCAAAATTAAAAAAAAAAACAAAAAAAAGATTTATTGTGCACTATTTCAAAAAATTCAACCCATTTGTGCTTTGTTTAAGGATGCCACAATAACTGGAGGCCTATTCTTTTTAAAGGGGATTCACATCAGCCACAGGGGGATGCAGGAAATTTCAGGATTTTATCTGAAAACTTTATATCTATACAATCCACGAAAATGACAAGATATGTTTTATTTAATCAATGAAATCTGAAAACAAAACAGCACATTTTCTGAAATGTGAGTTTTTCACCAACAGGTTTCAAATGTTTAAAAGCAAAAAACAACAGAGTCTGATTTATTATTGTTCATTTGTGAGGTGCTTCATCTTGTTTAAAATAATTGCTGTCTAAAGCAAAGTAATAATGCTTATTATTACAATTTTATATAAGTTAAAAGCTCACAGTTACAACTGCCAATCAGGTTGTGATGTTTGTAGCACTGATTCTCCTGGCTGTTCATCAGCTTTCAAAAATACATTCCAAATTTGATCTTCAAGTAGGTGGTTGAATGATCTTACTACTGAAGATGTACTGGTCGCCGCCCTGTAATTTCATTACATAAAAACGTGAGTACTCAAGCTTGTAAAATCCACATCCATTGTTAGATAAATTCTAAATGTACAAGCCTAGTGCTGTGGTGTACAATTTGAATGTTCCTAAAACTGTTTTTATTTCTTCATAATTTGTCAATAATACAAACAAACAGTCTGTTTGATGCCAAATACAAAAAAAAAAAAAAAAATGACATAGTATCAAAAGGCCAATATGGAGGTAAACTTTTGATTTTTAAGCTTCTGTTTTAACAGTAAAAACTTTCTCAAAGGCAAACTTCAGATGGTTTCTTAAAAACATGCAAATATGTGGGTCACACGCAGGACTTATGATTGTTATGCTCATTACAGAAACATACACACCCCATAATAAGACTTGACCATCTGGACATCACAATGTCAAGCTGCTGTGCTGAATTGCCCTTTGGACTGATGCCTTGTTCTCGCTTGCTTACATTTCCTTGCTCTCTACTCCTCATATGTTTTGCCAGATTAATTGTTTTTGCATGTCAGTTCTGTGAGGGAACAGAACATTTGACTGAGCTTAAAAGTTGGTCAGCTGAGTGATTATTGTTGGTTTTAAACCATCAATCCATTCTCATTCACATTAATCAAATACTGTCATTTCACATTCCCTGGCTAAAAAAGTAGATGAATCACTCTTGCACGGTGCTCTGTCAGCTGTTTTTTTGAAATAAAAAAACATCTGTTTTTCTAAAACTTATAGCTGAAATAAGTGTGTGTTGTTTTTTTTTTTTTAGATGAGGTAACAATTATTGCTTTTGAACTAAAACAAGTTCTTCTGTTTGTTTTGCTTGAAAAGACGTGAGATAATGTTTTGAACTTTTCATACTGTCAAACTTTTCAAAGTACTTGTTTTCAATGATAATAACTATATACAGTATATAAATGCTAATGCAATATAAATGTGGTATAAAGTGCATATTAGCTGAAAAATGTCAAAATGTAAAAAATTAAAATATTTAGATATTTAACGTGTGTATGTGCAATCATTTATATCAGTGCAAAAACTTGTGCCACTTATTAAAGGAGACCCTTCAGTAACTACAGTGTAAATCTCAGTGTCAAAATAATGTTTGAGTTTCTTATCTCTGTCACCTCTTGGCTTTGGACTCTCTGTCCTTGCATTACTTAACCTCGCAACATCAGAAACGACATGTCAGTTCACTCAAACAACAAAAAGACGACTTAAGGAAACAGAAAAGTAGTGGCTTTGACATCTTCAAATGAAACTACCACTCTGTACTTTCTGTCACATCGCACTAACAGCAAGTCTTCGCCGCATTAATTTGGCATTTTTTAATGGATCACTTTTGGGATGGCTTTCTAAGTAATTTTGCTCTTTAAAGCCTGAAAAATAAAAGAAACATGCCATCTATGATTCAAACTGTCTCCAGAAACCTCTGTCATGGACAGATGTGGTATTTATTCTCCCTTTGCTTGGATCTTAAACTAAAATAACCTCCTATGTTATACATCCATGCAGGTTTAATGGTCTACGTGGTGCTGAAACAGCCCTGTTCAGTGTGTTTAATTTAATAAGCTTAGTGGTCCAAACTGCATTCAGCTCTAAATGAATAATCGGCTGACGGCACCAAAAACAAGCCAGCGCTGTCAACAAGCTGTCAAACTAAATAAAACAGATGTAACACAGACACTCCTTCTTTCTCTCCTCCACTTTTTTTTCTTCCTTTCACGTGGTTATTTCTTGTGACTCCTTCTCTGCCTTTCCGCTTGTTTACGTATGATAACTCTGATCATTAGCATGTAAATTTATGCTTTCAACAAACCCAACATTGAGCTAATGATTCATTTCTTATCATATGATGCATCAGTTGTCATAGAATAGCTTTTGCCGTATTTTTGGACTATCTCCTGTCACCAGTGACCTGCTGGAGGGTTTCACTAATTGGCTGCTCTCCTGAATGACTGGTTCAGCGACTGATTGGCTCTGAGGTCAGATGACTAACTGACCGCATAACTGGCTGACAGGCTTAGTGCTGGTTGACCGATTGAGAAGCAGGTTGACGAAATAGCTTACAGGATGAGTGACTAGCTGGCCGGCTGAATGGTTGAGCTCAATGTTGTCCCACAACTCAAGTCCAGTAGAGCAGGAAAAGCAATCGATACAAACAAACTCTGACATGTGGTTTGGAAGTTACACTTGTTTCCATCAGCTTCCATTTGCTTATCTTTGGAACTTTTCATAATAGTAACTTTTTTAAAGTGTGATTTTGTATCATTACCTTTGAACTTTGCCATATTTCATAATGAGCCTTAGGCATGATAGTACTAGAGACACTCTCTGAGCTAAAGTACATGCTATGTTTTGTAGCAGCCATAGCATTTTACTGTATTTTGTCTGAAAAACAGGTATTGGCCAAATAATCAGATTAAAAAGGAATAGTTTTTTCTTTCTTTAACCTTAACTTTCTTTAGTGTTTTAAAAAAACATCAAACCAGAATGTCAAAGTAAATCCTGCATCCTCAACAAAATGTACAACCCATAAATCACCAGAGCTGGTACAACACAGGGTGGACTGAAGCTCGAACAACAGAACTAAAATATAACACGGGCTGTTTCACTTTTTTTACTGAACACAAAGAAATCTTGAAAACATTTACTCAGCTAACCCATGAAGAACATTCAGCACTTTTACTTTTTTATATTTTAAGAACATTGAAAACATTTTAAAAAGCATGTCATTTAGAACATTTTGCAGATTTAACCTAACGCATATTTGTGTATGGCAGTGACTCAGTGAGAACAATCTGAGCACCACTGCACAGACCATCCCTGAGGCAGAGCCTGCAATTTATCCCAACTTTCATTTAAACCAAAAATATAGATTTATGCCTCAATACAGTAGAACAGTAAGAGATTTGAATAAATAAATAGTGGTCTTTAAAATGATCAAATGAAGGAGCAAAGTAGGAAAAATGCTTTGCTTCACATCTGTTTATAAAATGGGTAAAATCAAGGACAATTGTTCTGAAAGGGATTTTTAGGCAGCGTTGAATTAATGAAGAGGTTTAAATTAACAAATGAATAGAAAAATATTAAAACTTGTACTTTTTGTTCATGCTTTTTTCACATTACCAAGATCACAAAAAAAGTAACAGGATATGTGTATCACATTATATAATTATATATATACTATGTGTATCAAAAAAGTGTGGCTTATGCAGTGGCACTATTAATGACAATTACATACAATGTCTATAAAAAGTTTCCACCCCTCTTGATGATTTATACTTTTGTTGTTGTAATAAATCAAGATTGCAAGATTAGTTTTTTGTTAGTGTGAAGGATGTTTTATTTTATTGTCTGTTTAATCTCTTGTATTCTCTGTTTGGTTCTGTTTTACATTCATGCTTCTCTGTCCAGCCACCTGCACCTGATCCTGGTTGACCATTCGCAGGTGTTGATTATTTAGATTCATTAGTTTGTCTTTATATTCCCTGTTGATTTGTCTGTTCCTTGGTTCTGTACACCAGGAGTGTCAGTCTTTGCGCCGTATGCTTGTGTTCAATCCCCACGAGTTCATTTCTGTAAGTTTGCTACCTCGACAGCTAAAGCTTGGGTTATACTTCAGTATGACGTGAGACAGCAGGTTGGTGATTGCATCATTTTGGACATCTTTTTCTTCATCGAGTATAAACCGGCTGAAGATGTGGCAGGTCATATAACAATTTTTCCCTCCGCCCTCCTACAGCTCATATAAGTATATAGACAACAATAATGATGGGTGGATATTGTGCTTTTTTTTTTTGTTTTTTTCACTCAACATTCAGTGTTGTGTTGGGTGAGGAATTTGTGGAGGAAAAACTTTTTTATTTTTTTGTTAACGGTGGTGATGTTCAATAGGATCACACTTGCTGCTCTTTTACGCTTCAGACAAAAAATTATTTTAAACAAAATAACATACAGAAGAAAGAGCTGATTGGAGCACTGCTCTGGTCCAGCTACTCAGCCGTGCTCCTTATGAAAAAACACACCCACAAAAGTTCTAACCAATCACATGCTCCGAGCTGCAAGGTCTGCATGGCAGAATTCTGACTGGGTGCAATGTAAACAATGGCTGTCACTGGGGGGTAGCAGCAGGAGAGCAGACAGAAGTTATGCAATTTTTTGTCACTCAGCCAGGGGAACAAGACATGGGACTCAAAGTATAAACTAGAGTTGGTACTAGAGTCTCTAAACAATCTAGACAAACTCACACTCAAACTTTGTTTAAGTAAACTTTACATTTAATCTCAAGAGCTTTACTTTTTTACATTTTAATTTTATGCTAATTGTTTTGTATAAAGTCTGCTCACTGTCTCTCTAAACAACCATACTTCTTGGTGCTTTGACCTATTAATGTGAATCTAATTAATTCATTACTCATTTGCATTCAGTTTTTATTTCCTTAAGTACTGATTCCTCTCATGCTGATTTTTTCCACTCCTCTCTTTTAAACCTCCATCATTATCTAGCTCTCTATCAATAAGGGTTAGCTATCATATTGGATTAATAGTTCCTTTTATATGAATGAACCAGAACTAGTTTAGCTATTATTTTCCTCCTGCTCTGTACAGGTTGTCTGTTTGTTTAATGAATGCAGTGGGTGTAAAAATGCTTGTTCTCTGTAGAAAGTGCACACATTGTGACTGTATTATGAGAAGCCAATGTTGTTGGTATTTATTTAAAAGTTTGACTTTGGTCAATGTTTTCCAACATAGTTATGAGTAATAATTTGGTTGTCATTGTATGGCAAAATAGACAAACCAAACACAACTGTCAATTTTACTTCCTTTTGCTGTAACCTTTAACATTTGCATGTAAATTCTTGTTTTTTTTTTACCTAGAACATTACATTTTAATGTGATCCGGTCAATGCTTTATGTGTAGGAAATTTTAGGAGAAAAAAAAATCTCCAACAAAACCACCTAGAAGTTTTTCAATGTGGGAATTTAAATTAAAGAGGGGTTCATGCATAATGCTGAAGATAGCAGTGGTGACAGGATGTCATGCTCCTCAGGAGTTCAACTCCTCTGAGGCCCAAAATCACAGAAACACTGCAGCAAGCTGCCTTTTGTTTAGTGCAGCTCACTCTCTTTTTAAAACTGTCATTGTTTGAGTTGAGATGGGATTCTTAGCTTGGAAAGAATGGTTTGATCTTTTTTGATTATCAACTTAATTTTTAAATGTTACATAAGAGAAATAGTGTGTATGTGTACATGTTTGTGCTACCTGGTGGGGACGATGTTTGACCATTTTCCCTGTACACAGCCTATTGAGGTCCTATTGTTCCTTATGGGGACTAAAACCTGGTCCCTGTTGGAGAATATACTGCTAGTGGGTCAGGAGTTTGGTTTAGGACTAATGTGTATTTTGAGTTTAGGTTAAGTTTAAGGTCATGTACAGCATGTACCTGTGAGGTTAGGTTTAGGGTAAGGTGTCAGGGTTAGGCTATAAAAAGGACCGGTGAATGAATGGAAGTCAATGCAAATATTCCCATGAGGATAGAATAACAAACATGTGTGTGTACTTGTTTCTGCTACAGAGTAAGGACTCATATAACATATGTTTTTAACCAACAAAGTGAGGTAATTTTGGGTAAATGAGGACATTTTCCTGATCCTCACTTTTTTGGCAGTTCTATTTAACTCTACTAGTTAGGTTTACAGGGATGGTGTGAATTAAGTTTTGGTTAAGGTCATTGTTAATGTACTAGTAATGGTTAAGGTAAGGGAAAGCCTTTGGGATTCCCCTAGATAAGCTGCCCCATATGGCTGGGGAGAGGGAAGTCTGGGTCTCTATGCTTAGGCTGCTGCCTCTGCAACCCGACCCCGGATAAGCGGAAGAAAACAGACGGACGGACGGACGGACGGTTGGTTAGGTAAAATGTCTGGGTTAAGCATAAATGTAGTTACAAAAATGAATGGAAGTCAATGCAAATTACTCATTTTGATGGAAATACAAGGATGTGTGTGTGTGTGTAGGAGATCAACTGTTTGATCATTTCAGGAACAATTTTGTGGTAAAACGATTACTATTCTTACAAAAGACTAAAACGAGTCTGTCAGAAAAATCTATTCTAAGTATGTATTTGATTTATTATTAAGTGTGTGTGTGTGTGCTTGTCCTTCCTTTCCACTTTTTACGAATGACATTCATTTATTTATAAGCTTATTTATTTCCCTCTCTTCCCTTTGTCACCCCCTCTTTGTTTCAGTTTTCCTTCTTCTTGTTTTTTCTTACAGACTGTTAATTGGTGATTACTACAACAACAAAAGGTTAGGCAAAAGTGTTGATGGGATTGTGTTGTCACGGGAAACGCTAAAGGCAAAAGGCAGCATCCACCGAAGTTTAATGATCCCACGTGCCTGTGTTCTCATTTGAAATCTCTCACTAAATCATGCATGGACATGACGTAGTTAGTTTAAAGAGCGGTGAACTTCTGCACACAGAGACATGCTCATAAACAGGCAGGAGATGATGGATGTCCTTAGTTCTCAGTGATGCCTCCCTATATCAATCTGTTTTCTTGAAAACAACAACATGCTGTGCTCATGGATGAGGTTTTGCCACATGCAAACATCTCCATGTTTTATCATTGCTTCAGGTTAGGATACAAAATGTACAAAACAATATAGAAACTCTAAGTAGCTCAGACATGAACACAGATGAAAGCTTTTTGAAACATAAAAAGTAAAATGCAATATTTTTGGGAAATATGTGTCATGTTAAATCATTTTCTCTTTCTCTAGCTTTCTGTGGAGTCCCACAGAGTGAACATGTCAAGTCGTCTTCAACTTGTCCCATGAGTGTAAGCTTTTGGTTGTCTGTGTGACAAATATATGAAGTATGACAAATTAAATGCCTACCCATGTCTATATGATAATCCCAAATCAAATGATTTTTTTTTCATTTATGTATTTTTTCTATCATATTGCATAGTAATAACTTTTCAAGTTGGCAAAATGGGCACATAGGAACTGTTGCTATAGAAACACCAGAATAAAAGCACCCTCCCTGGTAACAACACAAGTTTTCATTTCTTTGTGTGATGTGAAAAAAAGAGGGTTTCACTCTCCTTTGCTCCCTTCCTTTTGAAACAAGACAACTTTTCCCTCCCTTTTCTCTCTGCGTGTTCCACTTTTATTTTCTTTCCCGCTCCTTCCCTCTTCTCTTCTTCTCCTCCTTTCATTCTCTCCATCTACTTTCTCAGAAGGCCCCATTTCTGTGAGTCAAATTTCTTACATGGCCCTGACAGACAGTCTTTTGGTAATTTCATGATCAGAGGTTGCAGGGCTCCAGCAGCGCACCTGCAGTGTTAATGCAAAAAGAGGCTGGATTAAGAAGGATAAATTATTGGTAGCATTAATGAGCTTTCAGACCACCTTCCCACACCATTAGAAGTGTACTTTTGCCACTCATTTTGCTAAAGAAAATATTACTGGACTCTCTTACGTGGAAAATGATCCTAAAGCATTCATTAGGCATCAGTTTGTGAGCTAGACATGTGAGCTACAATTAAAAGCTGTTTCTATATATCTGTACAGTTTACTTAGCCTTAGAGTAAAGAATTTAACAGATTCAATGTATTTGTAAGATTCAGTCTCTTTTTGTGAATAGCTGTAATAATTGTGCTGTGGGCATTTGTTATTGTCATGTAGTTTGTGTCTGCAATATTTTGTATGCATTTGCAACATAGCCAAATCTAATATGTGACAATGAGGATACATTGATTTATTGTACATTTTCTTTAACATTTTACACAAAACTAATATATGTGTCAAATTGAAAAAAAAAAACAAAATGTAAAAAGAAATACAAAAAATAGACTTAAACTTATTTTATTGAGCAGCTTTGTTTAATTTGCAGCTGGTGTGTCAGGCAACTGAGATAAAAAGGAGCACCTTCAAATCAAATACTATATCTCAAGTTGGAAAACTCTTTTTAAGCCTGTCTGTACATAGGTTGCTGCTTCAAATCAAAGAGTTTAAGTAACACAGAGTCTTTTTTACAAGAAGTAGTGTGACAGAATGTGAGATTGAGAGATAGATCAATGAAATAGCTGCACTGATGCAGACATTGTACTGGTTTGTTTAGGTAAAGGGGGAAAAAAATCAGCTAAGACATGAAAAGGTCAGTCTTTATTTCTATGCTCATAAAAGATAATAGGTTGTAAGTTGTTATCAAAGAATGAGATCAGTGGGCTTCAGTTGGGGTTCTTCTAGTGGAACAGTCTCTTTAATCATTAAAAGCCATCAATGTAAGTGGTGAAGACATCTGAAATACTATATAAATGCTTCCCTGGTGAGACATTTGAAAAATGCTCAACCAATTGGAGAACTCAAGAGAAACCTAAGATCCACAGAAAATAAATAAACTATGTATCTAGAGTGATTTGGGAGTGCTTTGGTATCTCCTCAAAACAACTAGTTGGAGTAAAAGACGAGAGAGTGGTGCTGGATACAACAACGCAAACCTTTAAAAGTAGTAGAAAAGGAATAAATGAACTAAAAGTATTGGGTTTAACACAAACTCCTCAAGTTCTGCTCCTAAGAAGTTCACAGACAAGGTAGAACTTTAGTGCCTTTAAAAAGGATCATTTTTGTGCGTGTTTTGTACTTTCATAAAAGTCAATGCTTTCAATCTATTTTAAAATGGTCATATGATTTTTATCTTTCAAATTGACAATGCCTGTGGAGACTAAACTGAGTCATCCATGAATGGGATGAAACTTACATAAACAAGATCCTGCTTTTTAAGATTGCTATGTGTATTTTTTTTTCTTTTTGTGTTTCATATCTCCTTTTTTATAGCTTTCTGTCTCATACAAGTAAATGCTTGATGTGTTTATTAGTTTTTCTTCTTGCTTTGTTACGTTTCTCCTCTTTTTCTTAAAATACTTACATTTTTATCTGCAAAATTTGCTGGCCAGCAAACAACAACCCATCAAGAATAATCTGTTGTAGGCCTTGTTTGTGTGAGATGCTTGAATGCAATTTAGCTATACCCCATGGTGTGTATACTTTTTTTTTCAAATCACACTGCAACCTCCTTTTGTCTTTCTCTCTCTGATATACAAAGGTGACACGGAAATCAATAAGGACCAATAAACTCAAGAGACAGGTACACAGAAGAAAAAAATCCTTGCTAACCCCTTTAGTAAAGCCCGATTAGGATTGTAAAATACAGAGCCACTGCATGTGTAACTGATTACGTAAATACTAGACCTGACAGACCCCAATTTATTTTACTGGAGAAAGGACACTGCATTATTTACAATTGAATTACTTAAACCCAGCTATCAGTTTGAACACCATGTGTTGTGGTTTAAGGTGTTAATAACGCTGTCCTAAAGACCCAATTTCTGCCAAATTTTTATTTATTTTTTTCATAAAAACTTACTGTGTGCATGCTTTTTATTTTAAAAAGTCAGTTAAAACACTCTCTATCAATACTTACCTCATAATAATGTTATTTGTTTTTCGTTTCAGTTTTTTTCTTCCGACTCGGCACATATACTAGACTTTCAGTATAACCAGAACTTGTTGGTTTCATGTTACCCCAATCAACAATGTTACCTTCAGTTGTTATGGAAATGCTGTATATATCAAGAATAAACAGCACTTGAAATTGGCTTCTGTCTCTAAGAACCTTCTACCATTTCCTACACTTCCACTTCACCTCATATTCACAGCATTGTGTTGGGGTGCTCTGTGGGGTGAGAGCCTATTTGCAGACTGAGCTCCAGAGATGAGCTATGTACAAATAGGAGGTGCTTTGTACCAGCAAGCATTTAAAAAGCTTCACATAGAAAATTCAAGGAATTCTCATATATGCATTAATGAGTAAAAGCAACACCCTGGATATGTTTTTAATGAGGGAATGGTATTATAACATGATAAAATGCTCAAAAAAGCCAATTTTGCATAATACCCCACCTTTAACAAAACCTATTATCATTTTGTGGAAAGACATTAAAGTTGGGTCAAGAAGTTATTTGGTGGACCATCCATGGATCAAAGTTTGTTTTTCCAGCACATCTCACTGATGCTTAATTAGACTGAAATTCCACAAAGCATTCCTGAGCAATGTTTACATGTTATTCTTCTGAGTACAACAGCAAGAGATTTATCACTACAAAACTCTTAGAAAGGAGGTCTAAAGCACGCAACATATCCCAGCAGAACATTGCTCAGGATTATTGCACTGTTTCTACCATCTTGACATCTCTCCTGTCTCTTCCCCAGGGAGAAAAATATACAGAAAAATATACATATTCGTCCAAGACCATGTAAAAAAATTAGTTTTATACAAAGTCTTCATCTTCTATTGCACCATAGTCCACTCTGACACTCACAGGAATGAGAATAGGCAATCTGATCACCATAGCCCCTTGCACAGTAAAGTTTAAATGCATCGTGTGCCCTGATCCTATCCATCATTGGCAGCACATTTTTTCAGCAATTTTGCCACAGAATGTATTTCCAACCTGACCACATGAACCAGCTTTCACTCCCCATCTCCACACACCCCTACAAGTCTTGGTCACTCACAATTGGTTCACAGGTTGGCCCTCCTCGGACCACTTTCATAGAAAAAAATAAATAAAAAAAAACACCTTATACTGACCTGCAAGTGCAAAGGAACCACTTCTTCTTTCAGGGAATAACAACCTGTAATAGGGTTTGGAGAATTGTGACATCTAGTAACTGTACAAAAACTGCATGTGAAATGTCAAAATGGCATCTAAAAACAGGAAGGAAGATTCATGGAAAATATTTTTTTTCAGCAGAGACTATGACCTTTTCAAACTCAATCCAGTTAGACAAAATGTAAGTACTATCTGTGAGCTATTGCAGTTGTTTGTGTAAGGTGAGAAAAAGTTGTAACATTTTATTTTAGCAATCTTTTTTTGTTTGTTTCTTTACTATGCAGAACCTAAAACTATCAGCAAGCCTGTAGCATCAGATATTGCCACAGTTGTTAATGTTAGCACCATTTTTTTGCAGTAAATCCAGTTGGTATTGCCTAAAGCCAATCAGAAGGTCTAATGTGATCTCATAATGAGGTGTCATTTTATCGCCAAACCGCGCCATCCACCTCTCTTCAATTCTTCTTTAAATGACCCTCCGACTTTTTGAAAAAAATATTAAAGCATTGTTTACTCTTAAATCTTTCAAGATCTGTTGCTGCTAAGTTATCTAGTCATAAAAAAGTTTTTACAAAAACAGGAAACCTTTTTGTGAACATATTTCAAATTGTCTCCCTTCCTTTCAATCATCTTTAAAAAATATATATTTATTCTTGTACATAATTTACCCAATTTCTTGATACAATGAGTGCCACTGCAAATAATGACTCACTTTACCTCTGCAGTTTAAATGTAAGCTTAGAGCTTGTTGGTTTGTAATAATGAAATATTAAACTCAAACAAAAAGCAGAATGGCAGTGCACTGTGTAGAAAACAGTGTGAGGTCTTTGGTCACAGGCTGTGTTTCAAAGAAAGCAGAATTACTTCATTGCCTGATTTCAAAGTATCAAATACACTGCTGAGCTGAAAATTGACTGCAGCTATGTGCAGTAGGGCTTTCATACCAGAATTTTGCCTTTTTTTCTCACTTACAAAAGTAAATGAATTAAACAGCAAGGAGATAATTTCAGACACTCTAACATTTGTTGTAAAGGTATAAAAAATAAAGCCAAAAGTATTCATTCTCATTATAAATTAAATGAAACAACTATGTAGCTTTTACAAAACCACTTTAAACAAGGCTTACTAAAAGTATTAGCATGGAGGTAACATGTTACCAGGGACAAGCTTCACACAGTAACAATCATTTCTTTAATGTTTTCTAAATAGTAATTGAAATAATTATGGGTGTTTCATTTCTACTGTAAATATTACATGAGATTGCAAATGTCTTATAACTACAGGTGGCTTAGCTAAAGAATATGCCTCTGTGGTCTCACCTTATTTATCATTGTTTAAAAGCAACAAAGACACATGGTTAAATAAATTGCAATTAACTCATAGCTTGAAAAATGCACACTGGCATATGAAGGTTGTTTTATAGACATGAGCTCAAAAGGAAAAGGTCGAAGATAAGTGGATCATTTTCACAGCAGGAAGAGTGTCTAATAGAAATTATCATAAAATTATAAGGGACACACCTGGAGTGCTGAGGCTCTGATTCTTTTAAGAGGGTGTAATTTGGTTTTCAATTTCTTAGTTTCTAATATGTGTGTGTGTGTGTGTGTGTGTTCTGTTGGTGCATGTAGAAAGGCAAGATGACACACTAGTGCCACCACACACAGACACACATAAAAGCCTGTTTCAGGAAAATTAGTGATTTAAATGTGCTTATGCAAATACTTTTGGAGATGTTGGTAATTTATTCATTAATAATTGTTCAATTTGATAATCTGTCAGATCAGTTTGATTTCTCTTTTATTTTTTTCGGGAAGTATACTACGATTGAAGATAATTGTGAATAAGATATTAGGAGTATGTCTGGACCTGGATATTGGTACCAGTTACAGTAAGCAAAGTAAATAAGTAAATAAATAAATAAATAAATAAATAAATAAATAAATATATACAGTATATATATATATATATATGTATATATATATTTATGTATATATATATATTTATTTATTTATAAATCTCATTCATTATAGAACTTAGTAAATTTACAATTTAAATTTTTACTAAACCTATTACTATTGAGATGCTTTTTTTTTTCAGGAGAAGCAAAAAAGGGCTGTTGGTTTTGATGGATTACAGTGGAAAGACCATCTGTAAACTGTTTTGATCCAAAAAATAGTAAATAACCACTTTTTCCTGTCAGTGGAATTAGGGTAGAGGCTTGTCTTTATTTGTTTGATGAAGAAAAAAAATGACGTTATTGTCAGATGAAGCAAACAATAGATTTCGACTGTCAGGGAAATTATCTTTGCAGGGAAGATTAGAGATGATGTGAGGAAAAAAAGGCCAAAACATATTTTGAAAATGAGAGCAAATACAGAATGGAAAATGTAGGGCATATTGTACAAATGTTTGTGTTCTGTCAGCATAGACTGACCCAGCCTTTACCATTATTTGTAGTTTATAATATATTAGAGCACCTAATTATAGCAGCACAGTTTATATGTATGCACATTTGTACATTGAAGGCCATATATAAGTTAACACACATACACCTATTTCAGAAACAACAGAGGACAGCTTACTGACGCTCGCTCACTGCACCCATTTTGCATCGCTGTGCTAGAACACATGTTCAGCAGATTGCTGAGCTTATGAATTTGATATTTGCATCCAGCCTTGATTATAGAACATCATTCTTTGTGTGAGAGTATGTGTGTGTACTGATGAGGTCTGTAGATTTCATATCAACCAATTTTTCAAGAATGCAGAAAAAGCAGCTCATCCCTACTTTAAAGAAGCTATAGAATCTTTCACAAAACACTTCAAGCCAAGACACAGGCACCTTCTGGCTGTCTCGTGTGATTTCTACACAAACTGAAGCCGACCTACTTCGATTCATCTTTGTGTCACAAAGCGAGGTAGTAACAGAGCCGAAACAGTCAACATGTGAAAAGATAAGCTGGGTTTGAGGCTCATTAGTAGGATAAAGTGATGTCATATGGTCTGTGTGACCAGCCAGCTGTAGGAATAAAAAACAGCAACAGATCTATTACTGAGGGAAGATCAGTGATGACACAGAAACTTTGAATTTAGTTAAAAAATATTAGTTAATCACTAAGACAGTTGTTAAACGGAGGAATTTCATTTTATTTAGAAAACATTTCAAGGAAGACATCAGACCTTAATGAGTTGTGCTCAACGTCAATACAGCCGAGTTCTGCTCCATGCATCTTTTGATGCCATGATGCTCATTTCTCTGCGGGATGTGATTTATAATCAACCAGTGCAGCACCAAGACAGACTGATCTTTGCGGTCATTTTGCGGAAATGTTTTGTGAACGTGTTTGCTGTTGGGCATCAGAGACTTTTACTGCCACATCTAGCTTTATGGCTCAGTGCTTATTTGTGACTCTCTTTTACTGGCTCAGACACATCTCTATATCAGGGTGAAGAATCTTTTACAGTCTAACATTTGGACACTTAAAATCCACAAGAAACACACAATACTTTAGCATTGTGAAAACAGACAAACATTCTGAATTTGTGTTATTTAAACATTAGTAATGATTACGCTCGAATGTGACGAATGTTACAATGATAAAATCAGAAATTAGCTCTTGGTGCTAATCTTTTTCCAGCAGCATTTATCAGTTTGTTATTAGCACAGAGAGCAGCATTTCTACAGTTTTACTTCACTCATGTTTTTCATGGTGTCATTTCCTGTTGCTGCAGGCAGTGATTTTTTCAAGGACAAAACCTTTTAACAGCCTACAGATAAAGTTAGGGAATATCTGGTGAATATAGTGGAACATTGAGCAGCCATAAAGCCAAATATATCCCTGAGGAGACGAGAGGGAATAAAAAGAGCAAAAGGAGAGTGGACTTTGATCCACCAAAGAAGCAGAAACATGAATCTAAATTGATGCTAATGTTGATCAATGTGTAAATAATGCAAACACATAAGTCTTGTGTTTAAGGCTTGTTTTGGCTGCCTTTGAGTGTCTAACAAATCACAGATTGCAGGTTTAAAGACCTCATAAAATGGGAAGCAAGCAGATTTGCCCTGTGCCATGATTGTTTGAATTTATTTTCATGGGACCTTTAAAAATGACATGGCAAAATAGATAAACAATGTTTGAATTCAGACACTGAAAAACAGTAGAGGACTGTTTTTTCATCTATTCTAAACAGGTCTATAAAACTTGCTTTTCAAGACAAGGATTTTCAAAATACTATATGTCAATCAATTTAGCACTAGCTGTGTTAGAACTTCTTTTGAGCACAAAAAATAAATAAATACCAGGACCCCTAATGCCAAAGTACAAGAATTTACAAACACCAGCAATATGAATTTCACAAGGCATAAAATAAAACTGACATACTGTGGACAATCAGGATTATTGTTGCTCATACCACAAATTTATTCTTAGACATGGTCTTTGATTGGGCAGTGACATCTCATTTTAACTTTAAAAATCTAGAAAAATTAGGAATTACTTATTTTTTTATTTAATAATGAGTTAATATTGCACCTGTGCTGCATTACAGTGCTTTGCTGTTATCCAACTAACAGCATCCTCAAAACAAATACCCTCAGGCAACTCTACTGAGACAAATATTAAAATGACAGAAATTTATCTCTTCCAAGGACAAAAACTATTTTCACAGAAAAATACCAGGTGTCGATTTTTCTTAGATGTACTACTTTGAGCCCTAACAGTTAAATAAAAAGCAAAGGTGGGCTTATTTCAGTTTAATAACTTTGAATTGTCTCCATTTACTCGATACAAAGCAAACACTGAGCTGAGTTTACTGAGCTGAAATTTGAAGGATGATTGATAGTAGATGGAGGATGATATTTTCTAGAAAATTAGCTGAGTCGTTTTTTAATGTGAAAAACTATGAAAAGGAAAAATAATATTGCAATCAAAAATAGTCTTACAGCCACAACAATTTCTCCTATGTACTCTCCGGCATCACACTTTGGCTTTGTTTTAGTCTGTGTGCGCCCACACACACACACACACACCCTCTCTCTCTCTCTCTCAGTCACCCCCCCTCTCTCTCACACACACACAACATTTTACTGCATGCATCTGTCATTAAATAAAGTTTAAATGTTTACAAAAGTGAGTCCAAGTATTGTCTTTTATAGTCACTAGATGTGACAGAGCTATAATAGTTTGTAATTTGCTAATTGCTAGTATTACAGTCTGTCACAAATGGCGATAGGCAGAGGCGATGCATGAGGGAGTGGGAGAGAACCAGCACTTTTTATTTCCCACTTTAAGCACTGGCACAGAATATTATTTCATTTCAGTTGTAATTTCTTTCTATAAAGTGAAATCGTGATTCTGACAAACTGACGACAGTTTATTAGTCAGGTTTTTAGCCTCTGTATTGAGGTTGCTGTAGATGGATACATAAACTGAAATAAGTTATGACACTTGTAGTTTGTTGCAAACACTACTTTTAAAAATGTTCTTTAAAAAAGTGATGGGCGGCACATCACTGTTATTCAGTGGCGCAAAAAGTGGGTATGCACTGTATGCAACGCATAGGGGCGCTGCACTAGAGGGAAATTATTACTAGTTGTCATTCATTCATTCATTCATTCATTCATTCATTCATTCATTCATTCATTCATTCATTTTCTGTATTTAACAGCTGATCAATAACAGAGAAACAGCACTGATTAGGTGCAGCGCCCTTCGCACCTTCACCTCCCTTCCTGTTGTGCTCCCTCCCACATAGGGTGCTTGAGCACGCTCCCCTTCGAGAACTCTCACAGGTGCAATTTTTTTTTTTTTTGAATCGTCCTAGTGCACCTGACAACAAAGATGGAGCGGTGGAAAAAAAAAAAGCTCTCTGGAGCACAAAACAGAAAATGGAAGAGGGAGAATGATAAAGATTTTGGAGAAATGAAGAAAAGCTTTTCAAAGGGGTTGAAAGACAGTAGGTAAGTTATGCCAGTCTATCAACAGGAGGGAAGGGTTGTAAATAATCAGGTTAGCTTAAGGGTTAAGCTAGCCTAAAAGGACAATGGTTAGCGCAAGGCTTGAGTTGAAAATGTTATTTAGTTTCTTTAATAAAATACAGAAGTTATTATTTAATAAGAAAAATTTGTATTTTGAATAAAAGTTACAAATATGTTAATTAATATAACATATATACTAAAAACACAAAATTTTAAATGTTACTGATTAGGATTAATATCAAAGAAATAATGTTTTATGTTGGGATGAAGTCAGAGGACATCAACAGTTCTCCAGTCCATTACAGACACACAAAGAAACAACCAAATATCCACATTTCCAGTGACAGCAAGACTATTTTTTTTATCACACAAGAGCCTCAAAAATGAATTGAAACTGAAAACTCTAAATTAAGATAGTTCTGTTGATGCACAACAAGAGAGTCACTATTATAAATGATCATTTATTATACCTGCCATAGTAAATTATTATTGATAGGCAGCAATTTATTCACACATATGTACATTTATTATTATTAATACTTAATTATAGATGAGTTGTACAAGTGTATGTGTGTGTCAAACAAAAGTCCTTAGTAACACTATAGCTCTCAAAATCAAAAAGGTTGGCGACCCCTGTTATATAGTTTCCTTACATCCTTACAGTGGTGTTATGATGTATCTGATAAGTCTGATCAGATGCAGCATCCAGTCAGTAACTCTTATCCAACAAGGACATCATTTAAAATTAAAGTTATTTATGTGGTTTTACTACTGTACTTTATAAACCTATACGTCATGTAATTCACCTGTGAGGATGGAGAGAAAGAAGAGAAGAAGACAGAGGAAGAATCAGGACAGACAGGGAAAGGCCACAGGTTGGTCTAATATAAGGGTTACAAGGCTCTAGAGATGTTAAATTTCCTCATACAGGAAAATTGATTTGGTGTTTCCAAATTTGACAGTAGCCCTTAGAGTCTTCTTAACCATGCCTCTGACAGTTGCATCTGCTGAGAGATCCTTTAGCAAGCTAAAGCTAATCAAAACATACCTTTTGTTCGAGTATGAGCAACGAACGCTTGACCCAGATAGCAGTGATTTCTATTGAAAACAGTGTTGCACGGTCTATTTCATTTGATGCTGTTCTTGACAAATGGGCAAGTGCAAAGTCACGCAATGTAACAATTTAGTGTTAAAACTCTTACATAGAGTCCAGGCTGTTGTTCAGATTTTATTCCACCACAGAAAATTTGTTGAGCACTGGGTGCCGATAGTGTTGCATATTTTTACTTTAATAAACTTCATTTTTGTTTGTGACTGAGATGATTGCCTGCTGTAATACTGTATGTAGGATAGAATAAAAGTCCATAATAGAATTACTGTATTTTATAAGTGCATGAATAAGGTTCTGTGTGGACATATTAAACCTGGGGAATGGGGGCGGGGCTGGGGGGCGCTATTGATGTGTTCACATACCCCTCAGAAAGTATGTAGTTGCGCCCCTGCTGCTATTCAAGCTATATGTACTAGAAAACAAACAAACAAAAAAGAAAATACAAACCTACATCTTTGATAAAACAAACAAAATGTTCAGGAGACTCCCCTCATTTGGGAATTACACGCAAAAAAATAGCACGATACAGCAAAACAGCATCTCTTACAATTTTGCTTATTTTTATTCAGTTAATATTACATTAGCTTTTAAAAAGTAACAAGTTAATTGTGGTAAATCTGCATTAGCAGTAATTGTTTTCTAGAGAACATTTTAGTGTGGTTGACATTGATATTTTACTCCAAAGAGCTGCATTTACTCCTGCTGAGGACCTAAATGCCCTAAAATTTAACTGCAGTTGTCCGTGTTTTAATAGTTTGATGGTGGGCTGATGGTGAGTGCGAGAGATGGAAATGAAGGAAAAGACAGACAGAGAGAGGTTGTGGTATTTGTTCTTTTGTGTGATAAATATAGCAGGTGAGTGGGTGGAATAAAAACAACCCAACACTCTAGCAGGATAAGAGAGGAAACACAGGAGATAGATATAATGACACCAGGAGAGAGGCAATACGACATAGAGATAATAATAGTGAGGCAGTGAGGAAGAAACATAATGACACTTAGGGAGAGATGCA
Organism: Cynodonichthys magdalenae; assembly: GCA_031762555.1. Lineage (NCBI taxonomy): Eukaryota > Metazoa > Chordata > Actinopteri > Cyprinodontiformes > Rivulidae > Cynodonichthys > Cynodonichthys magdalenae. The sequence goes on along the minus strand of JARVJO010000164.1, from coordinate 11,173,026 downwards.
ATAAAACTAATACAGAGATAATTGTGGTGAAAGCAGAGATGCAGGGAGAGCAGGGGGAATGAGGGAGGGATGAGGAGGACAAAGGTAAGGAAAGGAAAGGAAGGGACGACAACAGAGCAGAGGAGGAACAAAATGGCAAAAAATAGATGCACAGGAACAGGTACAGAGATACTGGTGTAATAAAGATAATAAAGATAGTCAAAAGGCTGGATAAAAAAAAAACGATGTGGGAAGATGCAAGGAAATGGAGAGCTGCATTGAGACAAACAATGTGGGGGGAGATACAATGATTTTGACTCAGAGATAATGAAAATGAGGGTGGAGTGAGGAAGGCACAAGAGGTTGTTGGGGAGGAAGATAAAACAATGACACCAGAAAAACAGACAGCAGATTCCTTTCCTCTCTTGTCCTGTCCTCTCTTCTACTTTTTCATTGCCAGTATTGAATCACTGCAGTCAATAGTTCTCCTCAGTGTAACTTGGAAAGATGCATTTGATTTGTGGCCCAGGAAACTGTGGAAAGAAGAGGAAAGCGTTTGATTTATGAGCCAGGGACCTTGTGGTCAGGTTCTACCAGAGAGCTTCACCTCTTTGCTGCATCTCAGCAGCTAAAACGTAACAGCTGTCTGATTGTTATGTAGATTCATGCCTTAACCCATTTCATCACCAAAATTTACTGATCTGAGGTTTGTGTGCAAAACCTGGTCATTTCTTCAGTGAAGATTTCCTAAATTTATTTTGCTTCGGTCTGAAAGCTGACACATGACAAAAAGTGTAAATTTCCAAGAAATAAAAATCCAACTTCAGACTTTTCACATGACAGGATCTTTGTGCATACTAAAACAGTACAAATAAAGCAGAGAATTGTTTTATGTTTGGTGAACCAAATGAAGTACTCAGTTTTTATTTTAAGACAGGCACCCAAATGTGTGTTAGGTTTGTTTTCATGGCTGCATTTGAGTGAACAGTACATGTGCTATTGACAGGATGCTTTTATTTGCATATATCTGAAGTGGCTACTTCGGAGCCTCTTCTATGGTAGACAAAGATTCATTGATGTCACTTACACATTCATATCAAGTTGTTTTATTCATCTTTTATTTCATTCTCACCTGTTGATGGGTTAGATAGAACATTTTGTTCTTGCAAAGACACTGATCAGAAAACCACAGCCCAATAATGGAATTGTATCTGTCAAATAAAAAATATTGACAAAAAGAAATTTACTGAAATGAATACAGATAATACTGAAAAAGAAAGAAAGAAAAAATAAATCACATAGCATCTACTGGTTTATTTCTATGAATATTTACAATGCTTTATAATTTGACATCGAGGTATCATCTGACAGACTGTCAGATGATAATTGCACTAATTTAAATGTGTTTGCTTAACCTTTTCCCAACAAATTAGTTGGAAAAAATTCTGTCAATCAAAACAGGAAACCATGTTTGTTTTTTCACATGCAGGGGAAAATAGTATTTGTCATGGCCTGGTACTTGTTAAGAGGAAGGTCAACACTCATCAGCTAATAATGTCCTCTGACAACAGATCCTCCTGCAGATCCATCCGTCCATCTATCCATCCATCCATCCATCCATCCATCCAAGCAGGGTTTTGGGGAGCTGCAGTGCTTCACTCCGGTCATGGGTTGAGATGCAGCGTACTCACAGATCATCAGTCTTCCACTCAAGTTTCATCTATAGACTTTCTTCCTAAACTAAGAAACCAAGACTTAAGAAAGCTAGAAGTAGCGCCTGATTATTGTTATGATCAACTTTTTTCTTTTTCTCTTCAACAAAACAAACCCACATTTTCACTCAATCTTTTATCTTATGTCATATAAAGTATCATATTAACAAAACTGAAACTGTTGTATTTGGAAATCATACACCTCTCAAATAGTTACCCAGTATCCTTGGTCCTCGTGCTCCTCATTGTCCCTCCTCTAAAGAATATTTGAGTATTTTTAGAAAGTTCTTTTAAATTTCAGAAGCAAGTATCTACATATCAAAACTAGTTTTTATCAGCTTTGTCAAATTGCCAAAGCAAAATATTACATTTCTTCAAAAGACCTCAAAGCAGGTGTCCATCTTTGATCACCTTTTATAGTAACGACCACTGTAAAGCTATAAATTGGCCTTGAAAACAATTGTTTCACTATTGTAAATGTAGGCATACAGGATGCAGCTTCAAGATAAATGTCATAAGGAAATCAAAAGCAAAACATGGAACAGGATAAGTACAATAGCAGGAATTTATGTCAATTACTGAGCAAACACAAGTTGCACATATAAACGAGATTGGTGATTAGTGAGTGGAAACAAGTTTGCCTTTTATAGATGAGACACGAGTGAAGCCCTGAAATCAGGAAAGACTGAAGACGTGTTATAGGTAAAATACTACAAAAACAGCATAATCAAAACTACTCTAAACCACAATGAAACTTGAAATAACTCAAGCCACCAAAAAAAAAAAAAAAAAATTAAATAAAACCCTAAAACAATTATCAAATGTTATCAGTTTGTTTAATTGCTCACTTCTGTCAGTGAGTATGTCTTTATGTCTTGTCATCTGACTTAAAAAATAAGTTTTGGAAAAAAAAAATTTACAAGACAAACATCTGAACATAAAAAAATAGAAGAACTTGATGCTATGTCAACAAAGAGGCTAAGCTGCAGACTACTTGAAATCCCTCATGTATGGTGCAACAATACGGCTGGATGCAAGTGTCTGCTGAATTCTGCTCATTCCATCTGCTCAAACGAAGGCATAGGGGGATCAAGCAGCTGAGGAGATGGCAGAAGAAAGGAGAGACAACTGAAGACAAAAATGAGAGACAGAAACAAATACGGCTGGGGAGGGGAGAGGTGAATTGGGTTGGAAAGACAGCAGAGAACAATCTGAAATTAATCTGGACACTCCAGATGGTTTGAAGTTTATGTGTGTGAGAGTACCGGTGTATGTGTGTCTTTCAGTTATAGCCAGCTCGTTCATGGGAGCTTGTGTGTAGCTAATTATGTGTTGTTTTTCTGTGTATTCTGTGGTAGTTCAGACAAGTAAGAATATTTATTTTTTATTGGGTTGTTGTATTTATTTATTTTTTGTTACACAATGAACCAATTTGCATTTAATTTTAAAATAAAAAAATCTAAAACATATCAAATCATACACATGCTTAATAATTAATGACCCATAAAAACAAGTACATGTGGGTGGGAAAATAGGATATTTTTTTTGCTGTTTAGTAAATCTATATATATATATTAAAAAAAAGTATTTCAAAAAAGTAAATTTAATTTTACTATAAAATTATTTGGATGGTTTAAATTACTATTTTTATTTTAGGAAGAAGATTAATTTAAACAACTTTTCAGTTTACCAACAATATATTATTTGGTGCTTTATCCAGACTTGGGGGGGGGGGGGGGGCAGCAGGAAGGCTCTGACATTTTTCCAGAGCCATAATGCGCAAGTAACAGTATTCTAGTTTTAAAATGAAGAAATTAATTTTCAAATTATGAATAATAAAATTATTTATTTTTATTCTCTTTTCAATACATCTTTTAGTCCTTACTGTCATTGAGATGATGATTAGTGTGTCATGCTTAAAGATGGCTCCCTGTCAAAGATTTGTATATCAGACTGCACTAATAACATTGTCAAAAATGAATAGATAAACATATGTTCATATTCAAGCCCTTTGCATGTAAGCATGGAACATATGCTGTAGTGTTAAGGCTGTAAGGCATGGCTTGGAGATGAATCTGAGGACACGAGATTGTTACTCTAACACTCAGCCTAACATATGGCACATCTTTAAGCACCACTCAGTTGATTTCTTCAAACACACAATGGGATGAATTCTTTTGAGCTTTCTTTCAAAAGTATGAAAAAATATGTGATTAACCTTCATGACTTTATATTCATGATTTAGCTTTGTTTTGTGATCGTTATATAAAACATGGCAAGATTAGAGTTATAGTTTTAATCTGAAGAGTGCAAAGAAGGCATAAAAAGCTTTATCTTATGTCTAAGCAGCATGAAACTGCACTCAGAACAATCTAACAAGGTTTATCTTTTGTTTTCTTCCAGCTGAATCCTGTGGAGGAGTAGTCCAAGGTCTTAACGGTACCATAGAGTCTCCCGGTTTTCCCCACGGCTATCCCAACTACGCCAACTGTACGTGGCTGATAATAACGGGGGAGAGGAACCGAATCCAGCTAACGTTCGTCACGCTGGCGCTAGAAGAAGATTTTGATATTGTGTCAGTTTACGATGGACAGCCGTCACCTGGCAACTTGAAAATGAGGTTTGAAAACATTCTTTCGTTTCTTGCTGTTTTGCTGCTGTATTTCTGTTTCAGCTTTTTTTCTTCCTGACCTCTTTGACTCACAGCTTGAGTTTAACTGACCATTTTCTCCATCTTTACCTCTCTATTTGCTGCAAAACAAACATTTAGATTTTACTTTCTTTAAAATGTTGCTTCAAATGTCTTCTAAATGCCTCAGCACTGACTTGCATAAATGTATCTACTTGTTTTCAGCAGTATTTCCAAATGATTTCAATATGTTTTCCTCTCCTGCAGTTCATGGCAGCAGCTGTTTATACTGATTAACTTCTAATATTCAACAGGTTGAATTTCAATAACCCTTTAATAAAATTAACATCATGGATTTATTTGCATGGTTGAACACACTACTGCTGGGAGCACATTTTGCTTTTAAGCCAAATTATAAAAGCGAGCTCAACAACTGGGAGGAAATGATTGAAGAGATTTCTAAAAAGCGGTGTGCTCAAAATTACTAATAACACTAAACTTATTAAGCTCATTTAAGAATGTATTTGATATTTGTTATGAAAAAATATATACTCAGAACCATCATCTGCCAAGTCATAAATTTAGCTATCATCTTTAGGGATAAAACCCTCCTTTTTATTAAACATACTCAATGTAGAGACATTTACTAAACTCTGTAAACCATGTCACACCCTACTGTCAGTTCATTCTAACTACAGATCAATGGTTAACAGTGCTTCCCCATTTAAAGTTCACACAGATAAAAAAAAATAAAATTTTTATGACACAGTGGCAGAGTTATAAAGTAACTACCGTACTTAGAAATACTTTGTTACTGTACTTAAGTAGAAATTTTGGTTATCTGTACTTTACTTCAGTAAATATTTTTTAGTCTACGTTTTACTTCTACTTCTTACATTTTTACACAGTTATCTCTACTTTCTATTCCTTGCATTTTTAAAAAGGCAACAAGTACAATGTCGTAATTTTTATTTCATTTTTGAGTGTTTTCATTACGGCTTGTTATTGTTAAAAAAATATTACCCAGATAAATTGCACCTCCTGGATGAAGTGAATATAATTGTAGTTGAATGAGAAGTATACATACATACCATTCAACAATTAGTTTGTACACAATCCATCTCAGTTGCACGTAACACAAATCATGCAGGACAGGACAGCAGACATAATGAAGATGTATGTATGTCTGTGTGAATATAAATATATATATATATATATGTGACCCATCACATCGAAATGAGGATTAAGTCAAACTTGGTCAAAATGACCTAATCACATTTTCAGATTTGTGGCTTTAAAAGCTACATTTTGATATCTGGATCATTCTGATATCTTAAGTGGATCCAGAGATATGACTTAATGTGGCTTGTTGGCTACAATAATACATTAATATTTGGTCTGAAATCTAATGTTTTATAATTTTAATAAGACATTTTTATGTCATTATATAGAGGAAACCTCAAACAGTATTTTAATATTGACATTTCCCAGCTGGAAAGATGAAAAACCTTTGCTTCCTCACAGGGAAAATCTAAAAATTTTAAGGCGTTTTTCATCAAAATCAAGTTTTTTCTTGCTAATGACCAAAAAAGTTCTTCAAAAAAATTTTAAGGATTATTTTTTAGACAATTCGATCAAAGGATACTTCGTTAAAACATTTATTCATTACATTGTCATAAAATGCTATTTTTGCAAACATTTTACTCAAAACATTATTTCTGCCTATTTCTCCACATCCCACTTTTAGACTTCATCCTCATTTCGATGTGATGGGTCACATATATATATATATTAACTCAAAAGCAGAAATAGATATTGCTTACATTGATTGATTTTTCGAAATATGATCAGGCCCTTTTATGGTTGACTGACTGACTACAGTGTGTCCATCACACACTGTGATTTTCACAAATCATAAAAACTTGTACATACCACAATGTGTAAATTCTCGCCCCGTCTCTCTGCTGACATTAGTAGTTTTGACTTCTGTAGCATTAAATCATTTTTTTAAACATGCACTCAGTCAGGAAAAAAAAACTAAGAAAACAATATTTTGTAATTGTGGCAGCAAAATATATAATTCAACAAAGATCTTAAAGTTAACTGAGACTTCAAAACAACAACATGGCCTAGAGTTATAAATCTACAGAATGAATGAGACAACAGTGGCCTAATTTTATCATATTACTTCTCTAAATGTTGAAAGCCTTACTGCAGTGATGCAACTTTACATTTTGGTTTTCATATTGCATAAGGAATCTACCAGTATAAAAAAAACGTATTCTTTAATGTTTTTAAATTTTTATTTTCTTTTTTGTTGGGTTTTTTTTCGTCTTTTTGTTTTTTGTGCATTCTGTGAATATTTAAGACTTTCTTTTAATCTTTTAATTTTTCCATTTGGTCAACAAAATTGCAACCGAAAACACAAGTTGTTAAAAATGCTGTTGAGGGGTTGACACTGTAATATTTTTACAGAAATGACAGCGAGAGCAGCAGTTGGCAAACCAGGGAAAGCTTATTCATAGTGCTTTGCCTCTGTGTAGGAGGGATGATGCTGGGAATGCACCAAATAGTGTTTAAAGCTGGTGGTACAGTAGCATTTTTACTTGAAAACATTTGCAACAATATTACGTGTCAGTGTTTGAGCAGAGATCTTTATATTTTTATGGCTGAGTGGTAGAAGAAGTAGAGCAATAGATTCGCATAGAAGCAGATGGTAAATCAAACTTATATTCTTAAAACTGATCTGGTAAAAGTTCTCTCAGTTTTTGTACTTAAAAGATGCCAAGGCCACAGCACAATTGCAATAAATGTAAAAACACTTTGATGAAATAATTACTGCCATTGAAAAAGATGTGCAGCCATCAAAATGTATTGAAGTGTGCGTTCCTTCTACAACTGAAAAAGATTTTTCCAAGAATTTTATTTTACTATACAATGCAATGTAATAAAAACATAGGTGTTCCTTTGTGAAAAATTGTATTCGTGGCCAAGTTATGCATGAAAACTGCATTCTATGAAAAAAACCCAGTACATTGCCCTTAAAACTGCAACCACTAAAATGACTTTATAATGGTGTTAAAATTTAAAATAAAATTCTGATTGCAGTATTGAAATTATTATTCTTTTTATATCTTATAACTAAACTTAAATTCCCACATTTTATAATGATAATAATCAGGGTGGTGTTGTGATTTGATTCACCATTTTGGGCACCATGGCATAAAACTTAACTTTATTTACAGCCTGAAGAATTTCGCATTCTTTATAAAACTAAGATTTTGTGTCACTTTTGTTTCAAAAAGCAATTCTGAATAATAACTACATTTTATATGGACAAATAAAAATGTAAATAAACCATTTGCTGTAATGAAACTGCACAAATTGAGCTATAAAAAAAGAAAAAAGAATGACTTCACAAATAAGACATTTGTTTTTTAGATTACAAAATAAAAAAAAACTTACAGAACACAATTTAACTCAAATCAAAATTCTTTGATCATGTTTTTTTTTTACCTTGAATAGCTTTAGTTAATATTGCGATCCAGTTGTCCTTGGAGGTCAAAGTTTCACACTCCAGATCCCCCCCATGTCGTAATTTCAAGTCGAGAGGTAGGGGCAACATGACCCTACCTGAGCATGCGTTACGTCATCTCTTCAACATGGCTCCTCCTCGCATCAACAGAGTTCAACTCTTTACTTTTACGTGTTTTAGCATATCTGTGTTGTTTACTTAACAATGAGTCAGTCGTACTTAGGGATTATTAGGAGATATGTTTTAATGCTCTTTATACACTCAAAAGAGCACTATTGTTGTAAATGTTATTGTTGCAGAGCAAAATGAAGCTACTCTTTTTATGACGTTCTGACAGTTTTTTAAACTGTAATGCTTTCAACTTGGAACTGATGTCAGTCCGGCTTCAGAATTTTGAGTTCCACTACAACTGGAACGCAGCATAAGATTAGGACTTTTGTAAGAATATTTTCAAATCCCAACATGAAAATCATTATACATTGGTTGAAATATAGTCAATACCTGAAGCAGAAACAGCTATAAAATGTTCACAATGGTGTGAAGAACAGCCAAACTCTTTTATGGAATAGTGACGCTGTGGAAAACAATTTTATGTCAAAGGTCAGACCCCCTGATGAGACTGAGCACAGCAGAAAGACACAAGGTTGTTATACTACATCAGGAACATTTCTATCATGCAAACATTTTAAAGCAGACTTGAGGTTTATGCTGTGTTTTTCAACCTCTTTCAATTAAACAAAGAAGAAAGACTGAAGAGTGTAGTTGCAGTTGTTGGTCAGGGAAAGGTGCGCAGCAAACAGACACATAATGTTTACTTCTTTTGAAAATATAAAGATATCCAACTGAGCCATCAACTCTTAACTAGCAAAAGCCTGTGGAACCAAGGCTCACCTATCCACTGTCCAAAGAAGGTAGTACAGAAGTAATTTATTGGAAAATAAAAATATGATCAAAAAGCTCAACTTGCGATGTGGAAACAGGACCAATTGACTCAACTATGCATGAAAGCAATAAAAACTGGGGCACAGAAAAGTAGCAGCAGGTGCTCTGGCCTGAGGAGCCAAAAATTTAAATATTTGACAGTAGCAGAAGGCAGTTTGTTTGAAGAAGTTCTGGAGAGCTGAACAATGTTTGATGAAAACAGTGAAGCGAGGTAGAATTTCCTCAAAAATCTGGAGCTTGTTCCTGACAAACGAAGATGGGGTTTTGGTCGACCCAGTCGTATCTAATTGTGCAGCGAGGACACCGTCAGGAAGAAATCTGATTTGCCCCAAATTTAGTCAGAAGCAGGACAAAGAGGCCAATAACCCAACCAATGTCATTTGGCAATCTCTTCGGAAAAAAAAAAAAAAAATAGAACAAGGAGTCCTGGAAGCTATGGTATGGCCAGCACTGAGTTCTGAACTCAACTTCACTAAGTATGTCTGAGAATACATGGTGAGACAAAAGGACTTCGAACAGTAAAAATACTTTTTACACCTGCTTAAAATGGTCATACATTTCATTATTTTAACAGACTTAGAAATATTGTGGCATTTTGCTTTTATTTTATTTATATTTTTAATCCACAGCACACTTACAGTACATGACTAAGAAAGATGTGTTTAGATTTAAACTTTTTATCTAATAGATTACATGTATGTTTTGAAGCTGTGGTCTAAGATTTTAAGAGGGATTTCTTGATGAGCAACATTTTGTCAGACCATTGCATAATTATGCTCAGAATAAAAACAAAAAATAAACATCCAGCAAGTCAGTTGGGCTTTTTACAGCCTTCAGAGCATGCTGCTTATTACATAACTACCCCTTCATTACTGATTAAAAAAGTAGGGCTGTAGATAACTGCTTTGGCAAGTGGACTGAAAATAGGTGGCAGCTACAACATTTTTGCCAGACCAGTGGCTTTGTCATTTATGGCAATTGACCCCAGAGGTATTTGGCATCGACAATATTGGAGAAACTCTAACAGGCAGTAATATTTCTGGGGTTCTCTTGCAGGCCACCAATGGTAAGGATCAGCAGAGGAGTGGTATATTAGGTGTTTCAATAGCCCCTGGCCTCAAGTTCAGTGGTCTATTGCAGCAAACCCATTCCCACTGCTATTTAGATCAACTGAGAGCTCCGTGATAACTCTTTTTTTTTTCAAGCTCAGCACTTCTGTTGATGTTAGCTCTTTTCTGAAGACATTGCTTGGGACAAGCAACATAGTGCTGACTTGAGACCACAGGGCAGCCTTCTTTTGAGCCTTTTTTCGGTCTCCCTGGTGTGTGTCACAGCAGGCAAAACCCTGACCTAGCTTTTAAAGCGTTCTCCAGCTGAAGGGTTGAAAAAGCACGCTCACCCTGCTCCGTTTTTTTTCTTTTTTTTTTCTTTCTTGACTTTCAAGACTGCAAATTATTTTTTTATTCACAATATTTTATCGCAGTCATATAAGAACAGATTTCAATTATCCTTCTGCTGTCACTCCTGTTTCTGGGCTCTGCAAGGCCACTTGTCAGCTGTCTGACATAAAACCTCCTCCTCCTCCACTCAGCTTCTTTCTGAAAAGTGTGAGACCTGCTGATATGAACCAGTCAAGCTGCCGGCACGGACAGCGCGATGGAGCTTAAAGGAGGTGACTTCCATTTCTTTGTTCACAAAGAGGTGCACCGAAGACACGGGATATACTGTATCTACATTTTGCAGCCACCTCTTCAACTCATACTTGTGTGAGGAGAATGCTTCAGGATCATTTATTGAAGAAGTGATGAACCGGCATATGAGGCCTCCTCTTTCCACTCCCAGCTGTGCGTCAGCAGCAGCAACTTTATTTCATCCCACTCACTTTGATGACTGATGTCAACAGTGTGTAAATATTTATTCCAAAATGTGAAGAACTTCTCCCACGCACACACTCTTTTGCTATCCATGTGCCCTATAGAGTCGAAGAATGTAACCAACTATGGATTTTTAATCTTTTTTTTTTTTTTAAATATCTGTTTTCATTCAGTTAGAGTTTCAACAACATTTAAAGTAATCTGTAACACTTAATACATACAGTGAATATGGACTACAGGTAAGATTGAAACACAGTTCAAAAAATTCCCCTACTGTGGAAGGCACACCTGTCACAAGGAGCATGGCAAAACAACAGTGTCACATGTCACAACACAGTTCCTCCCAAATATGTGTGCCAATTAATCAGGTTGATATGCTCAGGTGAGAATGCAATGCAATTTATTTTAAATCACAAAATGTTAGTCTTATTATTCGGTTGACCAATCCACACATCCAGTTTGTAAAGCTCACAGCATGCTCGCTCCGCCGCCAAACGGTCGATGCGCGGTCACGTGGTTGTTTAGCACACACTTTTCATAGCTCCTGACACACACCGTGCCGAGCTCCTGGGAAACCCCTCCCACTGCGGCATACGTCACTTCATGGGATTTCTTTCCCGCTGGAGTCTACAGTGCGGAAAAAGAAGTCCAAGACTCGTCACCCGATGTTGTTTATCCACAGACTGGTCACGGATTAAGCTCCAAAGTTTTTTTCAGTCATATTCCACCGTGCAAAAGGTATGTTTTATCTAATTTCATGAGTTTTTGGCCGTTTGACTATCTTTATAAATTGCTGCTTCCTGCTACAACAGTCGGCTTCTGGAGACTTACATTTGTTTTTGTTTTTTTGGTTTTTTTTTATATGAGTAGTTGAAGCAAAATGCAGTGCCCGAGCATTTCTAGCTCAAACAAACACCCCCACGAACTTCTGACCAATCACACAATAGAGTTCTTATGTGGAGGGAGGTAAAAAGTCCGACCCTCTGGTTGTGACAAGAAGGTGCCAAAATGTTTGACAATGCAAACAGAATGACACAATTTTCATCATGAAACGGCGACAGTTCGGATGTAGCGTCCTGCAGCCTTAAGTCTTACTGCCTATAAATTGCTACTCCATAAAAGTGTATAAACTGTAGTCCAAAGGTCATCGGATCTCAGAGATGGGGAAAAGATGAGAAAAAAATGTTTATTTGGCACTGAGTCATGCCACAAATGACTCAGCAGTTGTTCTGGGCTTGTATTGGCTCAAACTCCAATTGGCATTGACAGAAACACAAAAGCTCAATGCACATGCTAATGTTTGATGATCGTGCTTTGCTCAGGTCAATGGGCAAAACTCACACAAACACACATTTATAAACCATAATGCAAAGAAGATGTAAAGCTGAATACAAACAACCTAATGGCAAAAAACAGCTGGCAGCTCTTTCTAGTTCTGCTGCGTTGGCTAACTTCCCTGAGAAGTTAACAATAATAAACTAGCCTGTTATGATGATCTCAGATAGCTGAAGCTGTGTGAATCATAAACTGTGGTCCAATACAGCCCGAAGAAATCTGTGCAATGACATTCCATGTTGTTAAAGCTTTCAGCCTTGTCCCCAGAGAGGTAGTGGTAGTTACTTAATGTGACTCCAGCTCTGTTTGTTGAAGCCCTCAGTGCACTAAAAGTAAACACAACACTACAGGTTGTAAAAAAAAAAAAAAAGATTTATTTAACATGTTGGAGCACATGCACACCTAAAAAATCCCAAATATTCAAACAGGTTAGTTTAGATTCTTGGAGATGTCTCCTTTATGGTACAGCAATATAAAGAAAAGTTATAGTACTCTGCATAGAATTTGCGGTGCCAGTTTACAAATACTGATACTGTATATATGGGTGTGTGTATGTATATTATATACAGTATATATATATGCAAACATGCTAAAAGTACATTTTAAACATATTTAAATGTTAGTTATTTGCTTTGTCTTGATAATAATTGTATGAATTGACTTTATTATTGAAAACAAATGGGAGGCAGTCATTTAGGGATTCAATCTATTTTAAATTGATACAAATTGTTTGATTGCATATGATAACACTAATGTAACTATCAGAATAAAAATAATTTATTTGATGTGTGAACCTGAATTTAAAAATCTCACTTCAGTATGCAAGTATTTTTTTGGTTTAACAAGAACACACTCTATAGTTGACACAGGCTGCAAAAGTCTCTGCATAACCAGACAGCTCTTGTTATAGCATGAGCTTGAAGTGTTTCAAGAAGCCACTTGTGGTATCACTGGATGCTTTGCTTTAATCTTTAAGAGCCCCATAAATGTTTAATAGATTTTAGGTCAGGTGACTTTTGAAGAAAATTCCTAAAGTCAGCACTCCCAGATTTTCTTTTGTCATCAGTTACTTTTTGCAAAAGCTTTAAAGTCCATTTTCTCCAACAGAATCCCTTTCTGCAAAGATGCCAACAGAGTTTAGCTTTTCCCTGAAATATGAAGTGTTGCATATTTTTTCTGTCCAGGTGCTGTGATTCTATACTTAAATATCCCCTATCGGTTTTACTATGGATATCTAATAGGGCTATATATTTACCCAGAAAACCCTAAAAACAATTTTATGATCACTGTCAAGTAAGCATTGTCCGCTTTGGTGATATTTTCAACAATTTATAATGCTGAACAAGAGTGGTTAATGTCTACTAAATCAGTATAAGTGTTACCAATGAAATGTTGTAATGGACAAGGCAATGAGAAAAACTAATGAAATTTAAAGGGGACATATGAAAAATCCACTTCATTACTTAAAGGTGCAATATTATGTGTTTCTCATGCATATTTTTAAACTCTATACCAGTGTTTCCCAACCCTGGTCCTCGAGGCACACTGTCCTGCATGTTTTA